>CM033647.1:32676098-33197402 GCA_019512145.1 Engystomops pustulosus | reverse complement strand
GTGAAGGTAAGCGGTCCCCAAGCGACACTTTTTCGGTTTTTAAATGCGGCGGTTTTTCCGAATACGTCGGGTTTTCGTTTGGCCACGCCCCCCGCTTTCCGTCGCGCGCATGCCGGCGCGATTGCGCCACAATCCGATCGCGTGCGCCACAATCCCGGGGCAATTCAGGTACAATCGGCGCAAATCGGAAATATTCGGGTAACACGTCGGGAAAACGCGAATCGGGCCCTTAGTAAATGACCCCCACAAAGTCCAAAGCATAGCATCCTACAAAAATGAGAGGGTGCATAAATCTACTAGTATCTGACACATAGAAAAAGAGAGATGAGACAGATCAATGATGAGATCCATGAGATGCATATAACGCACAATAACACACTTTAACCCTGCTACATCTGAGCTATAACAAACACTGTCAGCTCTGCTACATCTGAGCTATAACACACAGAGTGCCTACCCCCCTGAATAAAGATCTTATCTTGCCTGTAGCTTGTAGAGTAAACTCTGCACAATGCTGCTTGCAGGAAGTGTCTGTTTGTGAGCTTGTCTTGTAATGGATGGGAAGAGAGAACTGCAGCGTGCAAACAGAAGAAGCAATTCATCAGCAGAATCTGCCATGCCCAACCTTAATCATAAGATTTACAGTTTGATCAAAACCAAAATTGTGTACACCAGGACTGATAGAGACAGGTTGGAATTATATCTGTGTAATGCTGTATTTTTGTTAATAACAGTGAATTAGAGAATGTGTTATTTTGTTATCCTGAGTATATTTAAAAATATTGTCTTTGTGGCAATACCCCTTTAAGGTTGGGATGTATGACTCCATTGTTACAAAAACACTGATGTGTGAAAAAGGCCTTATTGCGCATTTAGTATTTTTTATGTTCTGCTAAAGTGGTATAATCTGATTAACATTAACCTACACTGGCCCCAGCAGGCACAGCCTCAGGTAATTTCTTACTGAAAGACCATGTTTGTACAACCTTTAAGGAATTGTCCACTTTTATAAAATAACTGATAATGTTTGTGTATGGAAAAGTAAGACAATTTTCCAATATATGACCAATTCCTCCTGGTTTTCTAGATCTCTGCTTGCTGTCTTTCTATAGGTGCACAGCTCGGTGCACAGAGCTGCATGTTATAACAAGCTGTGCACCTGTGTGACATCACATGATCAGGGGCCGGCGGTCATTTTTTTTTTATGTGCATTTCCCTTTAAAGTTAAATTTTAATTGCATTAAAGTTTAGTTGGCTGCTGTACAATAGACGACCTGAGCGTCTCTCGCCGCTAATTCCTATCTCTGGTAAATGCGTTTTTATTTTACAGCTTGGGGAAATAATTGCAGTTCTCACATCATTTCTTATGAATAATATTAAGACAACATAATCATATCAGCGGATCACAGAGTGAATTCCAATGAGCGGCGTTCTATTGCCATGTATTTCGAGCTGTCTGCCGGCGGAATACATGGAGAAGAGGAGAAGTCTCGTTTGTTTACCAGCAGACTTGAAGCGCTCATAATATTAGGATCTAATGACAGGCTGGGAGGTAATTGAATTTCCAGGGAGGACTCTTAGAGAAATAGGTGTCATGTTTGTTTTTGTGTTATTTATTTTATCGGTCACAGAGCTGCATGAGAAAATCTATTCCTGTCTGCCATAGTCAGTGGAATGTGTGCAGATAAAACGGGGAGCCTCCTCCCATGCTAATAAGCCTCCTGAGACCAGCCGGAGCCCATTCCTTAATATCAATATTCACACACCATAACGCATGCCAAACACTTCCATGAGCATTGTTATGCTTAGTGCAGGACCTAAAGGGGCGGAGCATGACACAGCACCAGATATATGTCATGCCACGCCTCCTCAGGTCCTGCATTTACTAAGGGTTGCGCTACTCACTTTTGTTGGACTTTGCACCTTTTTCGGGGTTTGCATGGCTTGGACAGGTATTTAACAGGTGTTTGCACTGGGATTGAGTCGCACGGGGTTGATTTCTGTCACGGCTGCACTGGCTTTCATGCAACACAAATCGGGGGGCGTGCCATCGGACGATCCAACTGATTCGGACTGAGCGCAGGATTTAACTGTTAAATTGTGTTGCAAGACAATGCACTTACATGCACCAGGAAGAAGAAGGTGAACTCCGGCGGACCTGAGCGGGGAAGCGACACATGTAGGATATTGGACACACGGTCTTAGTGAATCGCGGCAGACTGCATTTTCGTCAGACAACGCACATGAACTCCACGAACCAGGTACGTAAATGTACCCCTATGTGTTGCGTCAGTACGGTCCCTTGCCCAGAATTCTCGTAAGAACTTTCCTTTTCTTTCTTTTTTGAGACTTTTTTGTGCCTTTTAGGGACATTTTGAAATGAAATTTGTTTATCAACAGTAAGACACATTTATCTTCTATTCCAGATGTTTAAAATGTTGCAAATGACATTTATCTTTTCAGGTAGTTTAAGGAAAATTTAGAAAATGCAAAGAAATGACTTGAGCCATTTATGCGACATTTTTGAGACATTTGTAACAAATGTCTCAAAAAGAGATCTGAAAAGAAAACCCATTTAACACAAGGAAAAAGTGAGATTGTTAAATTACCAAAGTAGCAGATGGAAAAAAGACAGGCAAAAATAAACAGAGATAAGATAAATGACCCCCATTGATAGTCTATTGGACTTTACACATGTTACATTTTTTTCATGGTCTGTCGATCCAATCCAATGAGAATCGCAGCATGTGCTACTCTGATGTGAGTCCTGCATGATATTTGCGTACTGGAGTCAAAAGGTGTGCGTGTGTGAAAGGACAACATACGGCGCTCTACGCCATTCCAAGGAAATTTGACACAACTAAGATGACACTGTAACTACAAAACTGGATGTTTGGATGGCATTTGGACTGAATGTCACCAACCAAAATTGTATGATTCCACACTCGCTTCATGGGAACTGGCCTCAATAACAAGTAGAAGGATTGCTAGGAATAGATCCATGATATGGCACCTGTTGGATCCAATGGTAGATATGTGAAAATAACAATGGCCACAGACACTTGGCTTGTGTAATGCACAGTTTAAGGATTTTCCAACCTCAAATTGCTGTTGTTTTTATCCACGACACACACTCAATATAGTTTAATTTTGCTTTGTTTCACATGTGTGATACTATATTGAGTGGTGGATTACCACTGTCCATTATATCCAACAATATCCATCATAAAGTCAAATCG
Organism: Engystomops pustulosus; assembly: GCA_019512145.1. NCBI lineage: Eukaryota > Metazoa > Chordata > Amphibia > Anura > Leptodactylidae > Engystomops > Engystomops pustulosus. The sequence continues at coordinate 33,194,163 of CM033647.1, read as the reverse complement.
CATCTGTAAAGCCCCATTCATGCGGCCGTATACTAGGCGTGTGAACAGCAACTAGCATACGCCACCATATAAGTGCATTGTGCACGGCACAGTATGGTGAGCACACACGTGTGTTACCCTACCGTGCCATAGCCAGAAAAAAGATAGAGCACACCATCCTATGGAGAGGGGAGGGGATGTCGAGTGCTCACCGCTCCAGCCGAACGTATGGTACATGGGGAAGCAGGGACTCCTTGTATCACATGTACATATGTATCTCATGATCAACAATGCTTGCTTTTTTTACGTGGTCAGTCCATGAAATCCGGCCATTGCAGGTCTGTGATACACAGACCGACTACGGCCATCTGACACCCTAACACGGTCCAGGTTGTTCCAATATTCCATCTCAGCCACATTCGAGTGAATCGTGTTGTGGTACTGGATACATTACAGCAAAATGCCTTGTGTGATGGTGAAATCTGTTTCTTTGAGCAAGAGTTGGGACATTTCCTGGAGTACATACTGAAGCAGCCATGTTTCCTGTTTGTATACTTCAGCTATTCTCAGAAAACAAACTGCTAAGACCTCCCAGAGATAAATTATATGAGGTCTCATTCACCAGAACATAATGGGGGCCGCAATGTGGTCGCTGTGTGGAGAGCACATGGTGTCTCACTGCACTGTACAGAGAAGGTGTCCGGCAAAATATAGAAGAGAGGGGAGGTGTAAGGAGAGCTCATCCCTCTCCCTTCTCTACCGGGCCCTGTGCTTCCCCTGGATCCAGTCCTGGTGACCACGCAGCCATGTAATTAAGGCCTTATATGGTAAAGGTTCAAACTACGAGATCTATCCCTTCACCGGACACAAAACAAACAAGTATTCATTACTTTTAGGCTACCTTCACGCAAACCACAGATCTCTTGTCTGTTTCATTGTCATTGTGTCTAATATCCTATATCAGTATCTTTATTATACCTGTCCTGTGACATCACAGTGTATAATATCCTTTTATTATGGTTAATATCTACCCCATTCTCAGCCCTGTGTCCCTTTTGTAAAAGGGTTTAAAGAACTCAAATACTTGAAATGAGGGGCCACCATTGACACCTGCCAATTATTTTAGTATACAATGTAAGCCCAGATATACAGAAAGAGGAAAATATGGCACATGAACATAATGTATTTCATGTATTTCCGTGCTCATGCCCATATTTTCCTGTATCTGAGATGTAAATTTTGAAGCAGGTCCTATTCCTGCCCATATTTGCATCTTGGTCCTTCCCATAGAAGTCTATGGAGCTGTGAAAAGTACTGATGTCATCCGCATGCGGTCCACATTTGTGCCAGGTATTTGTACATTGTAATGAGGTCTCCCCTCAGTCGTCTTTTTTCTAAACTGAATAATCCCAAATTATGTAATCTGTATTCTAGTCCCCCCATTCAACTAATAATCTTGGTTGCTCTCCTCTGCACCCGTTCCAGCTCTACTATGTCCTTTTTATACACTGGTGCCCAAAACTGTACACAATTTTCCATGTGTGGTCTGACCAGGGATTTGTATAAGTGCAAAACTATGGGGCAGATTTACTTACCCGGTCCGTTCGCGATCCAGCGGCGTGTTCTCTGCGCTGGATTCGGGTCCGGCCGGGATTCATCAAGGCAGTTCCTCTGACGTCCACCAGGTGGCGCTGCTGCGCTGAAGTTCCTTGAAATGCACCGAAGTTCACGATCCTATCCTGGATGAAGGTGAGTGCAAGCTCTGCGACACAATTTCCTTTTTTAAATGCGGCAGTTTTTCCGAATCCGTCGGGTTTTCGTTCGGCCACGCCCCCGACCCCCTATGTCTTTATCATGAGACTCTATTCCTCTCTTGATACATCCCATAATTTAATTTGCTTTAGCAGCAGCCGCCTGGCTCTGGTCACTAAAATTAAGTTTACCATCCACCAATACCCCAAAGTCCTTTTCAGCTCCAGTTTTACCAAGTAATTGACTAATTAAAACATAATTATATGTTTATTATTTGTTTCCATGGCCCAAGTGCATGACTTTACATTTATCTACATTAACCCCTTAACGCTCTGCGCCGTAGCTCTACGGCGCAGAGGTATAAGGAGTGTATGAAGAGGGCTCACGGGCTGAGTCCTCTTCATACAAAGGTGGGGGTTTTTTCATATTGCAGAAAACCCCCACCGCTAATAACCGCGGTCGTTGCTTGCAAGCTGTGAAAAGTACTGATGTCATCCGCATGCGGTCCACATTTGTGCGTCAGTTTCTGAATTACACAATCAAAGGACCAGAACAAACCTATTACATCATTTGCCAGCCTTCTGGAATTTTTCTGCGGTCCACAAATATGTTTGACATAAGGAACGTATTTGCTTCCATAGGACTCAACTTCTGAACACACAATGGAGAAAAATACGGACACAGACCCATTGTTTCTGTCCTGTAAAAAAAAAAAAAAAACTACGGGTATATGCAGTGTGCAAGTAGCCTCATGCAGAGATGTTACAGTTTACCATAGTTTTCTCCACTGTTGATGTTACAGAAATGGGTACATACAGGTGTAAAATCTCTAAATTAGGCTTCATTTACACTGCCATAGTATCATAGTATAGTATATAAGGCTGGAAAAAGATGCAAGTCCAACCTTTAAGAATTAAATAAATGTTTTATCCCCATAACCCATGATATTTTTTTTCTCTCCAGAAAGGCATCCAGGCCTCTCTTGAACATTATGTAAGGAGATACTCAACCTTACACATATGTCCGCTGTCTACAGGCGCACTGGTTTGTTTGTTGGACAATTACAGCAGGTTTATTCAATAGTTGCTTACCTGTATCTATGTATTGTGTTACTTTTTATGACTTTGTTGTTTGCTTTGTAAATTACTCTTGTCACAATGGGGAAGTAAGTCAAGCAGCTTACATTACCTAGAGGTCAGGCCCCACTACATGTAAGTGCTTCAGTAGTCACGCAAGGGAATGCATCCTCAGCCCATGCTGGTAATATCATGTACCCGAGACACAGAACTAGAGATACAGATGGTTATAGAGGTAGACGGGAACTGGATCTTTATACGCAACTATGGTCTCATTCACACGACTGTAATTGGAAATAGTGATCTGGCCAATTTCGATCTCCGCCCCCATTAATGTCTATGGCACCCAGTTACGGTGCCATGAGCCCACAATGGGGAAATGTGTAGTGTGCAGGGTGCGCCAGATACATAATTTGTGAATCTGGCACTCCCTGCACTGCTCCGACATAGTGCACCATTTTTTTTCGGTGCACCTTTGACATGGGCCGTGCATTCTGTCGAACTTTGCATGATAAATCTGGTGCATGGTCTGCCCATTTCCGTGCAGAATTTTGTGTTGCGTGAATAATAGTGCAGCTCACACAGAGACACTATAACAACCTCCTGCAGCAGAGAATTCCATAGTCTCACTGCTCTTACAGTAAAGAACCTTTGTCTATGGTGATGGTAGAATCGCCTCTCCTCTAGGTGCAGAGGATGCCCCCTTGTCCTGGTCACAGGCCTAGGTATAAAAAGATCTTTGGAGAGATCCTTGTACTGTCCGTTCAGGTATTTGTACATTGTAATGAGGTCTCCCCTCAGTCGCCTTTTTTCTAAACTGAATAATTCCAAATTTTGTAATCTGTCAGTGTATTCTAATCCCCCCATTCCCCTAATAATCCTGGTTGCTCTCCTCTGCACCCATTCCAGTTCTGCTATGTCCTTTTTATACATTGGTGCCCAAAACTGTACACAATATTCCATGTGTGGTCTGACCAGGGATTTGTATAAGGGCAAAACTATGTCTTTATCATGAGAATCTATTCCTCTCTTGATACATCCCATGATTTTATTAGCAGCAGCAGCCGCCTGGCTCTGGTCACTAAAATTAAGTTTACCATCCACCAATACCCCCAAGTCCTTTTCAGCTCCAGTTTTACCAAGTAATTGACCGTTTAGAACATAATTGTACTTTTTGTTTCCATGGCCCAAGGCATAACTTTACTTATGCCACATTAACCCCATCAACCATTTCTCTGCCCACTCCTCAAGCTTCCACAAATCCCTCTGTAATGCTAAACTATCGACCTCAGTATTTATTACTTTACACAGCTTAGTATCATCTGCAAATATTGAAACTTGACTGTGAACCCACTACAAGGTCATTAATAAAAATATAAAAAGAGTGCCATTATTGACAACCCTCTGTTTTCTATCACTAAGCCAATTACTTACCCAAATACACATATTTTCTCCTATTCCCAGCAGTCTCATTTTATATACCAACCTTTTATGTGGCACAGTGTCAAATGCCTTTGAAAAGTCCAGATATACAACATCCACAGCGTCTCCCAGATCCAGTCTTGAACTTACATGGGATGTATCAAGAGAAGAATTGATTCTCATGATAAAGACATAGGGACTCATTTACTAAGGGTCCGCGGACCGCACTTTCGTCGGGTATTCCGATGATTTCCGATTTGGGCCGCATTTAAAAGGGGATTGTGTCACACGCAATCGGGTTTTGGCACTTCGGCAGCGGCTTTATCGGGGGTCGGGCTGTCGGACGATCCGACTGATTCGGATTAAGCTTTTAAATTGTGTCGCAAGACATGCACTTACATACACCAGGAAGAAGAAGGTGAACTCCAGTGGACTTGAGCAGGGAGCAACACATGCAGGATATTGTGCGCATGATCTACGTGGATTGTGGCACAGTTCATCCGGATTGGGGATTGCGACTCGGACCGGTAAGTAAATGTGCCCCATAGTTTTGCCCTTATACAAATCCCTGGTCAGACCACACATGGAATATTGTGTACAGTTTTGGGCACTAGTGTATAAAAAGGACATAGTAGAACTGAAACGGGTGCAGAGGAGAGCAACCAAGATTATTAGGGGAATGGGGGGACTAGAATACAATGACAGATTACAAAATTTGGGATTATTCAGTTTAGAAAAAAGACGACTGAGAGGAGACCTCATTACAATGTACAAATACCTGAACGGACAGTACAAGGATCTATCCAGAGATCTTTTTATACCTAGGTCTGTGACCAGCAAAAGGGGCATCCTCTACGCCTAGAGGAGAGGCGATTCTACCATCAACATAGAAAAAGGTTCTTTACAGTAAGAGCAGTGAGACCGTGGAACTCTCTGCCGCAGGAGGTTGTTATGGAGGACTCTATGTACATGTTCAAGAGGGGTCTGGATGACTTTCTGGAGAGAAAAAATACCACGGGTTATGGGGATAAAACATTTATTTAATTGTTAAAGGTTGGACTTGATGGACTTTTCAGGCATTATATGATACTATTTTATACTATGATACGATGAAATATGGCTTATGAATTGAGTACCAAGGCATCTAGATTTATAAGAAGCCAGAAGTTGCTAGAAGCCCCCAATATGAGATTAATTATTCAAGAATTTCTGCAGAGTAGAGAGATGGAAGGTCTGATCAGCACTGTGTTGGGTCTGTCAGCCTGCCACAACAAAGTGTGGGCTAAGTGGGCGGTCTTTTGGTATCAATGATTCGTTACCTGACATGACCTTGGATAAAGACTCTTGGGGACATGTATTATTATTTCTGCTAGTTAACCTGTCTCATTTTTGTCATTTTGGAAGGAGGTTTAATTAATTTTCTCAAATACCATTAAGGTCTATAATTTAAAATGGAAAAATAGAGACATCGCTTAAAAGGGTCTAAATAATTGAAGCATAACTAAATATTTGCAATATTTTTTTCTTTCAGAAATAGTGCAGGTGAAAATAGTAAATGTTGTTACATACTTTATTAAACTTTTTTTAATGTTGCTCTTCCTCTACGAAGCATGGTGTCTACATCAGCCTCAGTTAAGTACTCACACATATAGCTGATAGATAAGGAAAAGCGGAAAAAGGTTCTAGCAGACTAACTTTTCAAGATCTCTTGACAGAACAGAATTAGCATCGAGCCGCTGGTTTTCTTGATTCAGGTGTCGGACTGTATTCTGGGGTTCAGATATGGCAACATAGAGGAGCGGGTGGCGATGACACTCTCCTATTTTTGAGGGAGGTCCATACCTCCATGCCCCAGGTCATGGACCTCCTTGCACAATTTGGCCAGCATTCTGTTTTTTCTATAAACTGAAATAAATGAGTTCTCTTTCCAATGGACCCACTGCTGGTCACAGTCGGAGAGGTTCTGGGCTCAGTTAAGGTAGTGTCCACTTTAAAATACCTTTGAATCTGGGTATCTGCTCAGGTAGGCAATTCCATAACTCTGAACCAACTTCCACTAATAGAAAGGGCTACCTATAAAGTAGAACTCCCAATATTAATTGTTAAAAGAGCTAACCTTACTAAAATGGTGCTCCTGCCACAATTTTTGTATGTATTACACAATTCCCCAGTTTGGGTGCCAGTGAATGTAAATAGACATAGATCAAGGGGGTTTGGTAGTCTGAAACCCATGGCCGTATTTCCTCGAAGCCCAGTTGCAGCATCTGAAGGCGTGGGGTCAGAGGCGTAGCATTTATTCATCTGAAAAACTTTTGTTCTATTATGGGGCAGGCCTCCCATGTATCTGTTGGAAATTGGGGCCCATGGTCGACTCCCAGATAACTACAGTGTCCCTACTGCTAAAGGTCTGGAGGATAGAGGGTTGTAATATGTTTATGCCCTTATGGGGCAAAGCCTGGCAGACTTTGGTAGATGGGAGGCAGCTGGTATTCACACGATTTTTAGCACAGCTCTATCACAACAATCTGCTGAATTCCTGGTTATGCTTTCTGCACCCTGCTATGCATGTTTATATGTTTGTAGAACACAAAATATTTCAATAAAAATGATCTGAATGAAAAAACAATCCAGCAGACAAAGTTGGCAGAGCCATTTAACTTGATCCGGCAAGTGCACATCGGCACTTACATGCCATCCACACTGCATTCCAAAAATTTTGATATCATGGGGAGCGATGATCCTACCTAAAATGGAAGCGTGCAGAAATCTCCACCCCCCAAATCACTTTGCCGGTGGCATTTAAACTTTGGTGGCAGCATTTAAACAGTTCACACTTGCAATTGGTGTCACACCATTGTGGTTCAGATCTGAACCCAAAGTTCTCCTACATGCATCATTTCTACCCTCCTCACAGGATAAAAAATTAGTTGTTTATTAATGGAACGCCACCATCAGGGATCACTTAAAATTAGCCAAAGCTACAGTAGGACTCCAGAATATGTTTTCCCTTCAGATATGGGTGTAGACATATGCAGGGCTGTATCAGCCATGAGACGGGATGAAGTCCCTACCTCTGGTAGCAAATTGCTAAAAAAAATCACTTACATTGCAGGACACAGTCCAGTGTGACATGATAACACACATCGACCTGTTTCACTACAGACAACGTGGCTGCCATTTGGAGAAGAGGACGAAGAGCTACTAAGGAGCACCGGGGCTGGAGGTAAGTACCAGCTTTATTATTTTTTGGGGTGTCATGGCTGTATATGATGTTACTGGGGAGGCTGTGTTTACTGGGTGGAGGCTTTGTATACTAGGGGGAGGCTGTATATACAGGGGGCTGCGTATACTATGGGAAGGCTGTGTATACTGGGGGAAGCTGTGTGTACTGGGGGAAGCTGTGTATACTGAAGGGAGGGCGTTTATACTGGGGGGAGGGCGTGTATACTTGGCGGGGCGTGTATACTGGGGGGGACCATGTGCTGCTGATGGAGGCTGTATATACTGTGTGCGGTGTGGAACTTTATACTGTCTATGGGGGATCTATATATATGGGATGGATTTTAATTAAACAGGGTGGCCTTATATGGAGTATTGTATATAACATAATTTGGGAGTATGTATATGGGGGCTTTTTATAAATATATTAGGGGAACTGTATATAAATAAAACAGGTATATATAAAATAGCTAGGTGCTATAGTTCAGGGGGTATGTTATATATAATATATTAGTCTGACAGGACCGATCTCTCATAAACCCATGCTGACGCAGGGTTATAAGGTTGTGCACAGTGAGATACTCCAGGATAGCATCTCTAACAAACCCCTCAAATATTTTCCCCACCACAGCAGTTAGACTCACGGGTCTGCAGTTTCCAGGATCGCTATTTGATCCTTTTTTGTATATTGGTACCACATTTGTATTGCGCCAGTCCTGTGGAACATAACCAGTCTCTCTCTCTGTCTATAATCCTGTAATGCCTCATCGCTACCTTGACGTTTTAGCACCTTAAACGATTTATCTTTCTCGCTTATTGCTTTCCTTACAAGACTAGTTAGCCACATTGGCTTTTTCTTGTTCCTTTTATGCTTTTTCCCATAAGGTATGTGTTTCTCACAGGACTTCTTTAGAATATATGAGAAAAGGCCCATTTTGGGGGGGGGGGGGGGGGGGGGCGGGGGGGGGGGGGGCTTTTGTCTTTCGAGAATCTATTAATCTCAGTCTATGCCTTTAAGGTCTTCCCTTAGTTTCTGAAAATTTACCCTCCTGAAGTTTAGAGTGTTGGTTGCCCCTTCACTAACGCTCTTAGTAAAGCGTAATACAAAATCAATGATATTATGATCACTATTACCCAGGTTCCCCCCAACCTGTAGTTTTGATACCCTATCAGGTCTGTTGGTTAGGATAAGGTCCTGCAGTACTAGTTGCGACAGGTAATTGTCTTTTGTTGTTGACAAGAACCTGCTGCCTTTGAAGGACCTGCAGGTTTCTGCCCCTGTCAATATCTGTCCCAGACCAGATCCCAGGGCGTAACACATGGCTGGGTGGAGACAGGAGGGGGAGTGAGTGCTCACCACCCCTCCCCTCTCCATTGAAAGCGGAGAGCCCGCTCAACAAATCTGGCAAAAAAAGTACATGTCCTATATTTTGTGGCACCATGACCGGAGTGCCATAGACTTCTATGGTGGCCGTGATCTGACCACATTTTGAGCGAACAGATCACAGCCACATTTGCGGCCGTGTGAATGAGGCCTTAGATCATGATGCTTCAAACTGCTCTTGGCAATTCCAAAGAGTCAGAATGCCCCTGTTCTTTGAATAGGTGTCTTACCCTAAAATATCAGGTGCATATGGCATTTTCCTTTGATGTGGAATTCTGATTTAAACATGTTCAAGGAATATCTTTGGAGTTGGGAATTTAGAAGGATCCCTTCCCCCTTCATTGCTGCATCATACAGTCAATTATCCTGTATATGATCAATCCAAGCACCAGAGACAAAAGCTAAGAATATCTGAGCAGTAAGAATAGAGGCGAGCGGTGATAGCATCTCTCCTGCTACACAGAATTGTTTAACTCTTGAGTCTCCGCGGCATCTTCCACTTTCTTTAACAAGTTCGCCTTTTAAAGAGCAGCTGACAAGAAAATTAAGTTTGGGTTTGAGGTTACATAAATATATCTCATATGTTCCCTGTATCTGGAGTATGGTTGACTTAAAGAACCCAGGTGGTCACTGAATCCAATCAATGGCCTCAGCAGTCCATTGCCATTCATGTGGCTTTCTACCACTGAGGCCACCGATTGGTAGCAAAGGTAATGAGAAAGAAAAAAAATAAATAAATCAGGAACCACCAGAGCCTCATAGACATAGGTATGCACCGCCGAGATACACATGTAGCCAATTTGTAAGTTTTTTGTCCCCTATATAATCATACAGCATAATAGTTCTTCCTCCCTGCATTACTGGTGCATTGTCCTTGGACGAGGTTTATTTGCCAATCTTTTGAATTGTAAGAGCTAAATGTTTATAGTGCAGTGTAACAAAAGTTAAAAGCTATGGTTAATAAGAGAAAAAAAACGTACCGTATAAATTATGTTATGAGAAAAATGCCTCCATCTCCTGCTTTCAGCCCTCTCCTGCCTGCTAAACTGCTCAGTCTTTAGCGAGGAGCTACAGACACAGACCTCTGGGAGGAGATCATCTGAAGACATCTGTTGCACCAGGGCATTAATTTCATCCTTGGAATAGTTTAAAACCTCCAGAAAACTGTTAAACACTTATTGTTCCTTGGTGCAGCATGTGCAAGGTCTCTTCTCCATCCTCCAAAAATTATAATGCTGAGCAGTATATGGAGCAAATTAGCAAGCAGGATGAAGTTAGTATGTTTAAAAAAAAAAAAAAAAAAATTATATTGTCACCACAACTAGTTATTTCCTTTTGCTCACGTTAAGGTGATCATTCACTTGCCAAATCTGTCAGGTACACTGCCTGAAAAAAAATAAAGGGAACACCAAACACAATGCAACTCCAAGTCAAGTCCAATTATGAATCAAAACCGATAGTGAATCAATATCTCCTGCTGTTGTGCAAATGGAACAGGTAGAAATGATAAGGCAATTAACAAGGCAACCCTTATAGAGGAGTGGTTCTGTAGGTGGTGACCACAGACCATTACTACTGTTTTGATCCTGGGCAGCACGGTGGCTTAGTATGTAACCCACCAGCCTTGCAGCCCCGGGTTCAAGTCCCAAAGAGGTCAACATCTGCAAAGAGTTTGTATGTTCTCTCTATGCGTTTGCGAGGGTTTCCACCCACACTCCATAATACATTGGTGGATTGATAAGATTGTGAGCCCCATTGGGACAGGGACTGATTTGGCAAGCTCTGTGCAGCGCTGCATACAATTATTATTTTGTCTGTTTTGGTCACTTTTACATTTTGTCACTGCTATCCGCTATAGAGGTGTCTAAACCCACAGAGGTTGCTCAATTAGGGCAGCATGTCAATGCGAGCTGTGACAAGAAGGTTACCTGTGTCTGGATAGCAGCATCTGTCAGATACCAGGAGACAGGCCAGTACACCAAGAGATGTGGGAGAATTTAGGAGGGCAACAACCTATCAGCAGAATCGCTACCCTCTCCTTTGTACAAGTGCAATAGCCCTGCAGAATGACTTCCAGCAGGCCCCTGTCCAAGAAACAGAATCCACAAGGGTGGTGTGAGGGTCCAATGCACACAAGTTGGAGTTTAGTTACAGATCATGGAGAACATTCTGGTGGCTGAAACATCCTTCAGCAAGACCGGTTTGGCAGTGAGTCAGTAATTGTGTAGGGAAGCATTTCACCAGAGTACCGCACAGTCCTCCATGTGCTGGCCAGAGGTAGCCTGACAGCCATTAGGTCCCATGATAAGGAGATCCCCAGTGCAGGTGCAGTAGGCCCTGGAATCCTTCTGATGCATGACAATGCTTGGCCTTGTATGGGTGTAGTGCGTTAGACTATCCAGGAGTTGACTGATGCTTCAATCCACGTCTGGTAGAACAGCCGCTGCCTCTTCACTCAACAATAAAAATTTACCAATATAATTTCTGTATCAATTCCTCATGGTTTTCTAGCTCTCCGCTTGCTGTCATTCTAGAAGAAGCATCATTGTCTACTTCCTGTGGTCATGTGATGTCACACAGGTGCACCGCTCGTTATATCACAGATCAGAGCTGTGTGTTATAATAAGCCTTGCATCTGTGTGACATCACATGACCAGGGAATGTTTAATTTTTTTTTTAACCACAGGAAGTAAACAATGAAGCTTCCTATAGAATGACAGCAAGCAGAGATCTAGAAAACTGTGAGGAATAGATACAGAAAGTATATCTGGATACAGATCAAAATCTCTCCTGGTCATGTGATGGAAAGCTTTTCCTGGGTGACGTGTTCTGCACATGCATCCCAAGTCCAGGACAGATTGTCATGTATTGCATGAGCGTAAAATATTGCATTTAGAAGGGAACGGAAGACATCAAACATAATTCTGCAGAAGTAGTGACCTACAGATTCCATGCATGGTCTGATGGTAAGCACAGCCCAGACTTTATTTGGAAACTATATGGATTGCAGCGTAACAGATGCAGAGGAATCATACAGGTACATTCAGAGAGCCAGGACGTGGTAATGAAGACAAGAGATTTCATGGGAAGGGTGACATCAACTTATTATGGAATCATTGCATTTTGTTGCTTTTAGCCCTTGCACTGTGATGCTGTCTGAACAGTAAGGACGTGTGCCCCCGAGGAGTACCTGAGACGCCATCGCTGAAGACATAACGTGGCAAAACATGAAGGATGCAAAGAATTTTAAAAATCCAGAGTTCCAAGCAGATATTAACCCGCAAAAAAAAAATTTACATTTTTTTAACAAAAGGATAATCAGAGGGAAAATTTGTCCTCAAAGTAACAAGTTGTGAGAAATCCTGAGTCGCCTGGAGACATAATGTTCTATGGCCGACGCGCCCCCAACTAAGTGGTAGGAGACTATGGACAATTTTATTCTAAACCGTGCCCCTACCGTCCATAGGCTGCAAGTTGTAGATTGGTCTCGGTCCAACTCAGCTATTTGACAGGAGGAAATCCGCCCCCACAATGCAAATTTGTGCAGGGAAGCTAGAAGACGTAATCTAGGGACAGTTTAAAAAAAAAGAATTAAAACTTTGTGTAAAGGAAATCTACCACCAGGATGAAGGATTGTATACCAAGCACACTGACATACTGGTGTGTGCCCCCTCTGGCAGGATCTTAGCATTCTTTAAGAAAAAAAAAAGGCTTTTAAAGTTATGCAAATGAGCCTGAGGGGCTCTGGACTCCATAGATGTTAAAGGAGCCTGGAACCCCTCAGGCTCATTTGCAGCATTTTCAAAGCCATTTTTTCTTAAAAATAAGGGCATGGGAAGCTAAGAGAAGAACAGATTCTGCCAGAGGGGGCACACACCAGTATGTCAGTGTGCTTGGTTTACAATCCTTCATCCTGGTGGTAGATGTCCTTTAAATCTCTATGTTTATTTCTGCTGCAGATTCGGACCATGGATTTTACTCTTCTATTGTAGAAGGGCGAAATCTGCAGCAAAATCTCTACCCTACTGGATTTCTGACAAATACCTGTGGGCCACTAAACTGAGGGCACATACACATGACAGCCGACGTGCTTTCACAGGTAGGAATCAGCCGGTGTGTGCTTGGCTTTTTTTTTTTTTGTGATCTGTTTACTTCAATTGGGTCCATGAAATCAGAACTCTATATCTGCTCTGCCAAAAAATAGCGTATAACAAATATAATATATATGTGCAGAATCATATAAATGCCCACAGTGAATTTATTTAAGGTCCAATTGTATTAGATTTTGAACAATTTATGCAAGAGTCAGGGTCCCATAGAAATTAACAGAGGTAGCCTGCCAGCACAACCGTCCCTCCGTTCAAGGGATCCACCGCTCTAGTGGTCGCACCTTTACCAATCTACAACTTATCCCCCCTCAGCTGTGGAGAGAGAATATGTTTTATTAGTGGTCAAATCCCTTTAACATTGAAGGAAAGACACCCAAGAAACTAACCACCGCCAATAGGATTGTTCCGGAGTCACAGAAAATAGTCTACATCATCTTGGCAAACCCCATCCGCAGACTACACAGAAAAGAATTTCTATTAAAGGCCTGGGCTATACTGCAACTTTTTATAGAGCCGAGTGACAGCTGCGTCCCCCTGTGTTACATACAATTTAAAGGGGTTTCCCAGAGATTGATTAACGTGGCTGTTTTCTTCCCAAAACAGCTCCTCTCCTGACTATGGATCGTGCGTGGTATTGCAGGTAAGCTGCATTCACCTCTACACGGGCGACATACAACACAGTCATAAGCTATGGTCAGGCGTAAACCTGTTTTGGAAAAAAAGCAGCCATGTTTTCCAACCCCTTTAAGTAGTGGTAGCTGTACAATAAGCTGAAGTATGATCCTCACCTTTAAGAAAGGCTATCACCAACAACCTCTGCCAATGAATTAGACAATTGCTTGCATCAGCAAGGGAGAAAAATATTTACCAGAGCTTGGGGAAAAAAAAAATCCTCTTTCGAGCAAAGAGTTTGCAACAAAACAGATGTACACATATAAAAAAAATATATCCGTTTTTAAGTTGCTGGTGTACATGCCAAAAGTATTGACATCCGATCAATCGGAGGACACAAAAATGTCAGGTATCTGAGCCCCTTTAATAAAATAAAAAAGAAAAAAAAAAAGAAAAGAAAGAAATTTCTAGTATTAGTGGTGAAAATTTCACAGTATTTTTCTTTTGTTTTTTTTTTGTTTATTTTTTCTTTTATTAACAAAATGTTAATCTCTTGTTATAAATAGCATCAGTCAATGGGGCCCTGGAAAATAAGTTTTACGCAGCTTTCTTCGCCAGTCAGTTGTGTTGCACAGAAAGGACAGGCGGCGTGAAACGCATGGGTACCGTGAGGAAGTGGGATCTGTGACCAATATTTGGCAGATTTTTCTGAGCAGACGTGTCCACAAGGACTAAAAGCGTGCGTAGGAGGGCCAGCGTCTACATAAAATCCAGCTTCACACCCGAGCCAGAGAGGCACATATGGACCAACAGTTCTGCACATAGGGCACTCCCTCTCGTTGGCCTCGGTGTCACTCCGATGACCCCAGTTGTGATATCCGTGCACATGGCCACAGGTAAGGTAAGCCCAAGGTTGCTTCTCCTCCACTACATCCTTGCGGTTAATACTTGGAAAAGCTAGAGTGTTTAATCCAACCGGACACTGAGGCCGGGCAGCGTTAATCTCCTGTCTCAAGGCTTCAATGTGTTTTTGGGTCGGTGTATGAAACAAGCCATCTGCTGTTCTCCACAGGAGGGTGGCTCCACACAAGTCAATGAGAGATCCATCCTGAAGAACGTTGGTTTCATTCTCCACCTAGTAAAGTCAGAAATAGATGAGCAATTTCATACTTCAATGGACAAAAGAGGTGGCCCCCATGACCACCATATGTTACAAAAACAAAATCTACATTTTTGAAGTCACAAGGAAACTCATTTTCAAGCCAAAACAAGATTAGGAAACAACAATAAAAGTTCTGGCTAATATTTAAAATGTATTCATCAACGGTGATGGCTAGGAATTTTCCACCAATAACACTAACACTAGTGAGCTTTCCTGGGTTCAGACTCTTCTCCCCTAATTTTAAGGGGATTCTCTAAATCTAAATTGAAGGATTTGTTTAAAGGACACGTAGAAATGTCTGAACGGTGTCCATATTTTTATTTAGACCCCTACTGGTTATTAGAGACAAATTAGTATGTTTAAGCTTAAGACACCAAAAAATATAAAATAAATAAAAATTTACCAGTTTTCCTCTCTGCTGAGCCGACCTGGTTTCTCGAAGTGTATAGACATCACCACATACAGAGATCTCCCTCCAAACGCCAGGTTTGGATTCTTCAGTAAAACCCCCTTTCGGATGCATTACCAGAACTCCATTGGTGGTTAATCCATCCATGTGACCATCGGGATTCTTCCATTTTGCGGCTTTCTCCTACAGAAGAAGCAAAACTCCAGTCAATGTCTGTCAAGATAACAGTTATATTCCTGATACAATTCCTGATTAAAGGCGTTAGCAATAATTAGGAAGGGGTTTTCCCACAAAAGAAAATTCTCACATTTCAATCTCCTAGTGATATTAACACAATAAAGATCATTTTTACAATGTTACTCAGTTTTATTGCCATTTTAGCTCCCATCTCTCCCTCGGCTTCTGACATTGTACGAGCTCTGCTACATCTCCCAGATATGTGCCTGCCTCTTCCTTCCCCCGGATCACTTATCTCCTTGTAGTTTGCAGCCTTGGCACTTACAATCTCCTGGCATAAAGTGATCAGTGCTGTCTGCCTGTAGCCCCGCCCCCTGCACGGAGCTCAGAGATTCTCAGAGACAGAAATCTCATCTGCACGATCTCGCACAAAAATCTAAGTTGGAGACCCGACCCCAAGTCAAAAGTTACAGGATCGTGTCTAGGGGCAACTGAAATTGTGTACAACAGGACTGATATAGACTGATATCTGTGAAACGTTGCATTTTTGTTAATAACAATGAATTAGAGAAAGTGTTATTTTGTTATCCTGTGTACATCTAAGAAACTTGTCTTTGTGGGAATACCCCTTTATTAAGGCAAGTATAAGACCTTAATAGGGTCACCCATTCTATACTTACTCAGAAGTAGGACTCGGGACTTCCTATGACGTCCCCTGTCCTGCTAGCTTCCAGCTAGTGGAGTGGGCAATGTAGACATTACGGTCTCCCTTCCGTAATAACCACTCCCATCTTAGTTGCGGGAGGGGCAAGCCAAGGACATTGACACATTCCTTCAACCACTGACATGGGAGTTTTGATTCTCCCTGCTCTGCGATCATGACAACAAGCCCCTCTCCGTTTGCCAGAAGCCAGCAGTACACATGACGTCTCAAAAAGTCGTGAGCTCTGCAGCTTGGCTCCCCGGCAACTATAAAATGGGTGAACCTATTAGGAAGCTTTACCAGGGTTAGTGTAAGTGGCATTTTACTGGCAACCATTGGGATGGCCCATACGGACAACCACGGTCATGGTTACGAGAACGACTGAATATTATTGTAAGAAGTATATGAAGTCATATTTGTAAATGAAGCTTTTCCAACAATAGATGACGATCAAGTCCTAGATCCACGGTAGGTTTTCCAAAAGATGCATTTGTGACATAATGGCTAGCAATGTTACATGGTCTGTGGTATAGATAAACTCCTCTGGAAAGATTCCACGTGGCCAATTATCTCAGAGACGACAGCTGCCCCACATCCATGATCAATAATTCAGTCAATGTACAGCAAGGGTTTAGCGCAGGCAGTAAGGGGTGGCTGCTGGAGGGATCAATTTCTCTGTCAGCCCAGAGACTGGATTACCAACACGGAGCATACAACAGATACCTCCTGTACAGGAAATACCAGGTTCACACACACAATATTCAACCCACCACAAAGAGATCCCCAAATATAATAATAGCCATGGGTAAGGCTTATGGTGCCAATTTTGATTGCAGGTTCCCTTTTAACTGTTTAAACCCTGATCTGCTCTGGCGTTGTGGGCCTGGTCTGTCCAGTTAGCTTAACGGAAGTTCCATACCGGTGAAAAGAGCACAAGATGGCGCTCTGTCCTGTGTTCCACTGACTTCTATGGGACTTCCGGATCGGCTTACAGTATGACTGAAATGCGAAAGTCCACGCGCCATGAAGCAGATCAAGGAAAAATTCTGCTAAATTGTGGGAGGGATGGGTTGTCCAAAAGCAGACCATACATTTGTCCCTCATCTATTATTCAATTATTATTATTATTATTCTTCTATTACAAAAACCCTTTAGGGCCTCCTATACTTTCCCCATAAGCTTCCATACAGAATTCAATGTCTGATCAATACTTACACCAAGAAAGATATTTTTAGAGGAGTCGAATCCTGCTGCAAAGATCCTTGCGGTGTATGGCGGATTCCGATCGCAGACAATCCTGCAGGCAAACCTGGAGATAGTACTTTGTGTTATCTGACTCTCATCATTCTGGTTCCCGGATATTGTGTCCGTCACAACAAAGTCAATCGGGCTTTCTGTTGACCTTCCGATCTGGAAAAACAAACAGCCTTGGATTTACACAAGACAAAAGGGACATGTACATTTCTACAGCAGTGAGATTAAGTACAGAAGATCTCAAGCTTTCAATCCTTGTACAGGGGTAACTCAAAGGGATTGTGGATCTCATACAAGGAGTCCTTGTGTGGGGGTCTGATGCCTTGATGAATTTCCGTAAAGAACTTATTTTAATCTAGACTTTTGTTTTTTGTTTTTTAGAAAAAAAAAAAAAAAAAAGATTCCTATTCACCTGAAACATATCTGTGTCTTTGTCATGAGTGTACTCCACGACGACAGTCTGGTTTCTGGAGAGCGTGTAGGAGATGCTGTGTTGACCTCTAGTGCTGATCGCCTGCCAAGAGGAAAAGAAGGGAAAATATAAATAAGTTTATTGATCTCAGACACTTAATGAGGCGATTTCTCAGTAAATGTCTTCATTCCATCAGTTAACTTCACACAACGAGTCTACCAGGAGGGAGGGGGAAGGAAACAAACTGGTTTAAGTGCGGCTGCTGCTATATATCACAACACAAGAAATGAGACCAAGTTGCAATACCATGTATGGACAACAGTGGTGCTCTTTCTAGAAAAAATAACTAGATCCTTTTCTAATCTCCACCACCCCTTTAAGAAAGGCTTATGTTGCCGGTTGCCCATGTTGCATGTATGTAATCCATAACCGATGGATCACTTTTTTTTCTTTCCTTCTTCACTGAATGTTTTCTCTTCAGATAGTTTTAATGACCTGGAAAGTTCACTTGCCACGAATCAATGGAGTATGAAAACATTGTAGCTTTCCTCTCCCTCCCAGCTTAGGAGCTGAACTTGGAACACCGTATGGAATAGCTAACCCTGTGTAGTGCAAGTGTAATTCCATCTTTTATATCATTTCTCAATTATAAAAAGGACAGGATCTACAGCCACCTAATCCTGCTGCCCATTGTAGAACAATACCTTTCCATTACATAGGCGCACACTTACCCCCAACATGGCTTACCCTGAATTATATGACCAGTATATACTATGTAACAGTGAACCTTTTAGAATGCCCAAACTACAACTAAAAACCCACTTATTTATCACAAAGTGCCGATACAGCAATTTAGTCAGCAACTTCTTGCTCCCTGCTCTGCAACACCTTTCAATCATTTCGGGGTCTTGAGGACTGCAGTAGTGTTAAGTGAAGGAGGGGAGATTCGGATTAACATCCCCTTGAAGAGGAAGAATCGGGAGGTAGGATAATCCAGGCCTCTCCAAATCTCCTTCCTTTTCCTGCAGTCCAGGATGTGTTGCTTTAAGATAGCGCTGAACCCAAGCTACTCAGGACTGCAGGAGGATGCCGAGGGGCACTAAACCTGCCTGGGAGTGTTGGGTCACCGGTCAACATATCCCGCTGTATAAGCGTAAAGTGGCCACACTCCAAAACATACTGGTAGCGTGATTAGATTGTGAGCCCCATGGGGACAGGGACTGATCTGTGCAGCGCTGTGTAATCTGTGCGATATATAAATAATTATTACGTTTGTGCCATAGGTTGTAGGGACACGTTGGCAACCCGCCCAATGTATCCATACAACATATGGCAAAATCAAGTTGTGAACCCAGCCTCGTCCCATCAACTTCACCATCTTGAAAGCTTAGCCTCACTATAATCCTGGGCACACGGATAAGCCTGTATCTGTAGGTCACGGAAGCCATACAATCCCGATGGCATTGGATAAGGTTTTTCTCCAGTCCCCAGTGTTCACGCAATGCATAACAGTTTCAGCACCATAAATATGCTCCCTACTGTCAGCTAGCCGACGAGGGCCACCCACTTGACACTATAGGGTCCAATAAGTCCTTTATTATAAATGTTTAAAATTTGGTCAAGAGGGCTGAAATACACTCGAGACAGAAGGTACCCCAGGATAGATAAATAGAGCTCTGCCATCTGGTTATCATATATAGATCATTGATGTCACAAGTGAACGTTATCCAGCAAGAGGAGGAAACCACTAAATATATTAACAAGATTTCCAAATGAAAACTATAACTGCATACGAGAGCTGCAGAGTGACTGTAGAGCTGCTCACAACGCGTTGTCCCTCCGTGTAGAGGCTCTGTAAGACCGCTATTATCAGCGTTAAGTACAACCTCCATGGCTCCACGCGGCAGCCGGCTAATCTGGAAAGCAGATGAAATTAACCAAATGAAATGCCTAGGAGAGATAGCGCTCGCTTTGTAAATAATATTTATGGCTAAACGATTCTCCGTAACTGAATCCTTCATAAATTATGTACCATCCGCTCAAACCCACAATGGGAATTAATGAATGCGAAGGCGATGGAGAGAAAATCGATTACAATGTTAATCTAGATGGAGAAAAGGAATCTGTGGGAATAAGGCACCGTAACATTTATTAGTAATATTAATTACTTATCCTGGGAGGGACCGGTGATGCGATAGTATAAACCTGTAACATGTCCAGTATTAGGGCAGAGGGAGGTCACACATTGGGTTCATCAGATATGCACCTCCTCTAAAGGACTCTGAAGACCTCTGTTCTCACGGGAGGTGAGCTGCCATTAGGTTTCTGGTAGCAACTTACATCCCCTCTCCCCAGACACAACACATGAATGCACAGACTGACATGACCGAGTGTGCATGTGTACAAGGAAGATGGGAGGTGAAGCAGATGTCAAAGTGTGCTGACAGCTTGTGATACAAGGGAACCAACCTTTCCTAGCCAACAGAGCTAGAAAGTGAAGGCTACCTAGCAAATCCGGTCCAACCATGTATAACATGTTGTGGCTACTACATGGTTGAACGTAATATATATCAGACTACAAGAAGCCAAAAGGAAAACTTCCAATCATGACAGCTCCCATAATAGACAACACAACCAGAGAACTAAGGTGGCACCAAGCAGGAGACTCACTTTATGACATCCCAATGACCTAACAGAAGTGGTTAAACCTAAACTGGCCCTGTGCTTGCTTCAGCTAGGGACATGGCAACCTACATTTAGGAGCTTTGTTAATACAGATGCTTAATATAGAACTATATTAATATATTATATGAATATATAAGGAAATATACACACGCACATACACTAATTGTACGTTATTACAAAAATTAATTAAAAAAAAAAATTGTACTGGTGAGAAAATAATTTCCAATAAATGTAGTTAGGTTGTCCCTTACAAGGGATATTTGTCCTTGGATACAACCACCTCTACATTCATCAAGCAGTGGACATCTCTGCCCGACCACCTGGATTCAGAGAACTTGTCCCTTGCACAGACGCACTAGTAACCTGTGGGCTGCGCAAGGGACAAGTTCTCATGCATACGCTATATTTCCAGGAAGCCGGGTGACTTTACCAGTTGTTTGGGCATAGTTTGGGACAGAGGGGTGAATAATAAGCAGCTGAGGGTCGTGCATAATTATGGAGCGGCAGAGCCATGAGGCACTCAGGTGACGCGAGCCTACGCGCCTCAGGCTCATTTACATAATTTTATAATGTCTTTTTCACAGATATACGTGAGCGTTAGCTGGAACCTGCGCCATCATCCCCTAGAGGTAAGGAGCAGGCATAGGAGGACAGTCTATCGGTAATCTGGTGGTAGATGTCCTTTAAGTGTACCATTTTAAATAGGCCATGGTTTTGTCCATTCCTATTAGCTACATCATCATGAATTTTAACTCAAACAGACATTATTAATATTGGAGAAACACAGTGATTGTTATAGTCTAGTCTATTACTACTACTACACTAAACAGGACTAAAATATTCTTATTATAAGCTCTATATCCTGTCTCACCTCCTCCTCAGGACTGGGTGAGATTGCACAAGCCTGACAACTACCAGCTCTGCTTCCTTCCTCCTGTGCACAAGGATCCTGTGAGCCAAAAATGGAAAAAAATTAATCTGTGTTAAGGAAACCTAGGAATCTAGAGCCATCTACACCGATTATCTAGCAGTAAACCTACATGAAAAGCTACATCAAATCTGGTTTTTATGTGTTTCATTGATGCAGATTTTTTTACCTCTTTATTTCACCTAATCTGGCATCATGGTATAGATTTGATTCACATCATCACATTCCTATAGACTTCAATGAAAAAAAAAAAACACACACACACACGTAAAAAGTGAGTGGATGTACAGAAGGAACCAGGTGATTGATGCGCTGCCTTAGGGCTCATTCACATGGCCGTCTGCGGGGACGTACATGCGGCCCCATAGACTGCAATAGCGGCGCGGCGCAGATACGGTGCTCTATCTTTCGGCGTGTGTGCGGCCGTGCGCTGCTATTCTCTATGGAGGGAGGAGGGGCCACCTCCTCCTCCTCAGCGCACAGCGGGCATACCGCATGTGAATGAACCCTTAATTTGACTAGTTACAGCGTCCTGCCAGCATTCTGTGGTGGGTCAACTACAATATATAAGTAATATACTTTCTGTTCCCTTCTTTTCCCTCTGCCTTTCTTCCTTATTTAAGCAGTTTGTGTAAATCAGCTTTCTGTCCTGTATCCACTTACAGCTGAGAGATAAAGGAACCTGATAAAGTGTCTAATTACTTACTCTTTACAGACAGTCTCTAGATAGTCTCATCTCTTTAGAGATGATTAATCAAGGTAAATATTGTCCAAGTCTGGAAAAAGTAAATCATTAGCCTCCTTGTCTACCTGAAGTGCATAAACCTCACAAGGCTTTCAGATTTACTGCTCGCTGCAGGAGTAAGAAGCAGAATAAAGCAACAGAAAAGCTGCTTCACTTGATGAAGTATGGTATGCTACAATGTTTACTATTATCACCTGCTATAGTCTACTTATGCTTAACAAATGCTAAATCTAATGCTGAACAGTATTATATTCTTGAGCATTCTTTGCACGTAAACAAAAAAAGTTTTATATCATAAATATGTGTACCTATATTTTGTGGCATAAGCCTGTTGTGCATCCAATATCAACATGGGTAAAATAAATAAAAAAAAAAAAACATCTGATATACACTTACATACATAAAACTGAAAAGGGGGGAAAATTTGCTCAACATTTAAATCCTCGTAAACACAAATGTGGACATTCCTTTCCCAGTAGGACCAGGAGCAGTACGAGTTTTATAGGTCCAAGCTAAAATGAGCTTCCCACAGAGAAAATAGACTTTACTGAACACAGACAGCCCGTCATTTACTGACCACAAAGTAACACAAAGACGTCTATAATGCTTCATGGTCATAAAAAGGTGATAAAACACAACACAAGCAACTGAAAAATCTTTATTGAGGAAGCTTCAGATTTTGTCAAGACTTATCCTCTTTTTTTTCCAAGTTGTTCTGAATTCTCATAATTTTAGAAGGAGCAGAGTGACAACCAATGTGAAGGAGATGACATGAGCTGGGAGGTAAAATCCACCAAACCATGGATATAATGCAGTCACACCATCACGGTACCAGCACAGAACTAGGTCTAAAGGGAGCCGGTCGTCATATAAATGTTGTGCTATCTGCACGTAGTATACAGGCGCTCGCCTACTAACAGACCTTTTTTTTCCATAATTTACTGTACTTTAGCCCTAGGGTAAAATAAACAGCTATAACAGTTATCACAGGTGTCTGTAATTAAGATTTATTGTTAACCCTGGTTCGTATGACAATCCAACATTTTTAAAATCCAATAGTCATACACACCCAAAAAACGTAGCCTGAAGCTACAATTATAAAGTGGATGCTATTTTCCATTACGGGATTGAACTCATATGTGGTAAATACAAAGAAGGGGCATGGTGAAGGATTGGGGAATCCAATTTGGAAGGTGGTTTGTAGGGCAAAGTGGTTGTTGTGGGGTGGAGGCACAGGTGGATTTGGGATCACCCATATGAGAGCTGTCCGGGGGCCACATTTACACTTGCCGCTGTCCACAGCGCTCATCACCTGCACGACGCGGCCAGTGATGCAGCATAGCACCCGGTTACATTGTGCATAGGGTGCTTACTGTGGGGTTGTCCTGGCATCACTGGATGCCTTGTGTAGGTGATGAGCACTTCAGATACAGGCAAGTATATATGTGGCCACAGACAGCGGTCATACCGGGGGATTTGGGACACTAAAGCACAAGTATTTATAGTTTGTTTAGTGTCCAGAAGCCAGCTGACAGGACCTCTGTAAGTGCACAGCTCTGTGTGAGCAGCGCCAGCAGCTCCTGACCTCTCATCTATGCTGCAGTAGGCTCCATTCTGTGAGCTGCCTCACTCCTCGTTCTGTTTCCACTGTTACCCGGGCTGAAGAGGAGGAGGGGCCGGCACTGATCGGCTACTACTGTCTGTGCAACACTATATTCTGCCTGGCCAGAGCTCCAATAATTAACTTTGCCAAGGCAGGGGAGATGGTACGCGTGCCTCCAGAGAGGGCTCTGTGTGCCATCGGTTCGCCACCACTGCTCTATAATATAGAGCATGTTATAGAGCAGGTGGTGGTTAACAGATTATAACATAGGAGACTATGTACAGAGCATGAGGAGGTGAACAGAGTGAACAAGGTGGCCTATCTGCAGGAAGCATGTTATAGCGCATGGGGGATCTGGTAGAAATTCACTATATAAATCAGAATAAACATTGCATCCTGTTATAATACAATCATCTCATACTTTATAACTGTAGATAGGACACTATGTACAATCACCTCAGTTACTCCTGCTCTATAACATGCTGCCTGCTGAAAGAACACTATGTACAGAGCAGATGCTATGCATAAAGTGTTATAGAGCAGCAGGAACTGAGAAGAGTAGTGGATAAATAACATTACTACAGAAACAGCATCACCCCTTCCCACTAGCATGGCTGCTGCAATCTATACTTCAGCTGCAGGGGTCACGTATATGTATGCGACTCCATCATTACTGGACAAGTTTAGACAGTTTTTATGATTTTAGCAATTTATATTATAAAATATAATCTATTAATATATAATACAAGAGAATGGATAGGAATGATGATAGATCCTACAACAGCTGCAAGGCCACATCTCAGCAATATGGAATTATCTGGACAAGAGGAGAAAATATAGAATTATCACTTTGTAGAACACCAAATAATATCCTTCACTTCTTGCCCCTGGGAAGCGGAGGCATTCAAGGTTATATGTGATCAAGGCAGAAGGATCCCTTACATAGCAGAGCTCAATCATAATCTCCTTTGATGGTAATACCTCCAGAAGAACACACCTTTCACAGAGTATTATGTAAAGCCGCAGAGGCTTAGAAGAAAGTCTTGGGGTCTAAGAAAGGTTAAGAACAGGGTGTGTGTGTTCTGGGGATTCAGCGCAGAAGTCTGCAAGTTGTGGAAGTTATGCAGGCGGTTGGGAGAACTCCTACTCATGTTCCCTTGCCTTGGCCGAGAACCATAAAAACAATGCAGTATTGTTTAGTAGAGGCAAACACCACTAAACACTGCTGCAGATCTGTTTCATGTAAAACGTCAGCGCACACCCCGAAATGTATCCAGAGTGTCGCCAGGAAAGTTTAACACGCGAGGACATATTCTGAAGCATCTCTATTTAAAAGATCCAGACAACAAAGCCATTAAAGGGATGCAAAGTCCAATGCATTTTAAAGGGAACCTGTCAGTTACACTAATTCACGATAACTAAACATATCATTGAAAACTGTTATTACACAGCAGTACATCCATCCCTATATTTTTACCCCCCACAGCTGAAAAATGGCACAGGTCTGTAATTAGGATGACTCTCCATCCATGCAAATGGCTCCATGTAAATCTGTCCATTGTCTCTCCTCTAAGCAGAGTCTGGCATATTCATGTTCTTCAAGTTCAGCTGCACCTTCAACCTTCTCTCAGGAAAGGGAGGGACGTGGGCTATGTCGACTCACTGAAGAGAATCCTCAAGGGAGGGGCGAGCCACACACACTGCCACTCACTCACTCCTGAGGGAGGGGGAATGAAGTAGCCGAGCTGAGTCACACTAGGCTGAAGAGAAAGTAGGTCCTTTGTCAATCAGGAAGCTGGAGGCACGGCTGAGTTACAAGAACATGAATTGGGCAGCACGGTGGCTTAGTGATTAGCATTACAGCCTTGCAGTGCTGGGAACCTGGGTTCAAGTCCCAGGGTCAACATCTGCATGTTCTCTCCATGTTTGCATGGGTTTCTTCTGGGTCCTCCAGTTTCTTCCCACACTCCAGAACATACTGGTAGGTTGATTAGATAGATTGTGAGCCCCATTGGGGGCTCTGGAAAGCTCTGTGTAGCGCTGCATAATTTATGTGCACTATATAAAGGAATTATTATTATTATTATTATGCATAGATGATGTTTTAAAGTCCCAGTGTCTGTTCCTAAATTTTCAGGTACATGAAGAAACAAAATGGGGATAGTTCCTAACAGAACACCGTTTGGCACATTTACTTACCCGTCCTGCTTGATCCCTGAAAGTGCACATCTGCCACAATTCACGAAGATCACGCGCCAGAGATCCTGCATGTGTCGCTTCCCCGCTCAGGTCCGCCAAAGGTCACCTTTTTCCTGGTGTATGTAAGTGCATTGTCTTGCTACACAAATTGAAACTTAAATCCTGCGCTCAGTCCGACGGCCCACCCCCCAGATTTCTGTCGAATGAAAGCCACAATCCCATCTTGTGCGACACAATCCCCAATTAAATACCCGTCACAGCTGCGCAAATCCTGAATATTTCGAAAATCCGACGAAAGTGCGATCCGCAGTCCGTTAGTAAATAAGCCCCAGTGTGTTCCTAAATTTAGCAAAGTATCTATGCATATTCATGTTCTTCAAGCCTAGCCACGCCTCCAGCTTCCTGATTGACAAGGGGCATGCTTTTTCTTTAGTCTAGTGTGACTCAGCTCAGCTACATCAATCCCCCCTCCCTCAGGAGTGAGAGACATGCTGCTTTTTTAAAGGAGGCGTTTAGTTAGTGTGGGTTAGTTTAACGGACAGGTTCCCTTTAAGACAATTACTCAGTTTTTCCTGAGCAGAACCAGTACCCCCTGTTATTTCTCCTCTGGAGAGGGTCTACCTAATATTCTTCAATAGGATTACCACATGATCACTGTGTTATCACTTATCTCTTCACAAAGAACAGCGACAGGCATCTTATAAGAAGCTTTGCGCTTTCTACTTGGATGACCAGAGGAATTAATCTCCAGTTAACGGTTCTGCCTAATTGTTTTGTCATCTTCTGGAAAAATAAAAACAGAGCCCAATTAATCTCATTGCAGAGTCTCTCGCTGTCTAACATATCCTCATTTTCCAGACAATAAGGAGGCTAATGAGATATTGAGAGGACTCTTTCCAGGGATGATTGTGTAAAGGACAACTCAATGATCACATTATTTTGAGTTTACAAAGCAGATTTGGAGAACGGATGCCATCATGGTTCAAGTGTATAAATCTATATGATAATCCAGCCCCGTATTACCTCTGGAGACGTCAGGTTAGTTAGCAAAACGTGTAGGATGGGCGGGTGGGGAACTAGAATAAGTTTTTAGTTCTGTGCCACCACTAGTGTAGGTATAGTGCCTGATATAGAGTGATTACAGGGAGCTGTGTGATTGGGTGAACTTCAGTTACCTTTAGGCATTTAGTTGTATTGTTATCGGTGTGTGTCTCATCTGGTGTTACTCAATACCTTATGTCATGGAGACAGAATTAAAGGGAAACAAGATCCCTATTAGTAAGCAGTAGTAAGACAACTAGTGATGCGAGTAGGATTTTTAAAGAGAACACAAATTTTAATTTGTACACTGGTAACGTTTTTTCCCCGCATCTAAAAGCTGAAATCAAGTTTTACCACTTTGGAAATACGTCATTAGGTCGATGTTAGGGTTATAATCTGTAAGTACTTTACAAGCAGCACCCATACACAGAAGTTCGGCCATGGCTGGTACTTCTGCCCAGATCACTTGAATTGGATTCTGGTACATCAGCCCTGCATGGACAATGACGAGAGACTTTTATTCTGCTGCTAGGGATTTCACGGATAGGACCAAACACAAACATTGATGGCTTTTCCTGCAGGGAGGGTTAGCCTAAAATTCCCAATTCCAACACTAACTTTTTTTTAACAGTTTTGTCAGGGTTCATAAAGAGTAGTGTCCTCATATGTGTAAGGCCATCTGCACACAAACATTGAGCAAGGACAAGCCCAGTTTGGGTCTCAAAACGTGTATCATTTTAACATCTATATATGATTTTTAATATATGTTTTTAATACTTCTTTTAAATAAAATGCTTTTAATTTGTCCATGACCTGGAGCATCCAAATAGATTTAATGTAAATCATACAGAAATATTATGCAAGGAATCCCATGAACAGTAAAAACTAACAGTAGCAGTGTTTAAGTTCTGCTGGCAGACTGGGAGTCCTTGCATCCTATTTCGGGATGGTGCAAGTTCTCCTATCAAGTGCCATGTGAGGTCCGTGAGATTGGATTCACAAGTGGTTTGTGCAGAAAATTTCTCTTAAGCATTAATGTCTGTGTGAGTAAGGCCTAAACAGTCTAGGTACGGTTTTTGGGACCATTACCTCAGGAGACCCCTGGCCAAGCAATGCCGAATATACGCTTGTTACACACAATTTATCTTCCCATGTAACAAGACCCTTGGACACATAATATACATGAGATACCTTATAACACCTCACCATGAGGTGGTCTTAGGTGATCTGTGTCTTTACACATTTGTGTAGTGTAACAAAAGATCACAGACTATGCGAGTGACGCAAGGAGCTGACCTTATATCTAAGGTATGTTAAAAGGTTAGAAGATCGCCTTCACTGCTTAGGTGCCAGCTCTGGTCTCTTCTCCTATAACAGATGCTTTGTAATCAATGAAACACATTGTGACCGTGCCAATATGTCACCTGAACTACCCAAGGGGACAAGACACTGTCTAGACTAGACAACTTGGCTGTACCTAGGTCTAGGACTGCGGCTCCTCAATATTGTTAGAGCATGGTGCCCTCCAATTAGAACAGAATCCAGGGACTGATCAAGAAAAATGTACCCGAGTCTTATAGTTCGAAGTCAGAAGGATCCAGCATTGCCAGACCCTTCTGAAAGCTGCCCTGGAGATTGGGTGAAGCGCTGGCAAAGTGTTTTCCCTATTCCTGAGAGATCAGAGCCACCACGCTGCTCTCATCATCTGTCTTGAAATGACACCAACATAAACACACACACACACACACACACACCCCATATACATATACATTTTTTTCATTCCTGTTTTATCCAGACTTCTAAATATACATGGCAAAATTTAATTGCCAGGAATTAACTTCAACATCGGGCATTACTAGGTGCCGATCTGCAAACAATAGGGATAAGTAGTAAAACACACAGTGATTGAGACAAAAGATGCGCCAGACATATAGGGCCATTAATATTGGATGAGGAAAATATAGATTTTTTTTTTTTGTTCCTGGCAAATGAATCAGACCTTCCAATAAACTCAATTATGCATAAGCTTCTTGCGACCTCAGAAATGTCTTTTAATGAGAATGTAATGCAGGTCCCATCTCCAAGGGGGCGGTTCGGACTTCCTCACATTATCCACAGATGTTTGGGTGGAATTCACATGTGCAAGTGTTCAGATCACATTCCAAATATAGCATTAGAAACAACTGGAACAAAATGTTCATGTACAAATCCTGGACAGCAGCAGAAACAAACAGAACGCAGTCCTGCATCATGTCCTGGGCTTTGTCAGCGTCCAATAACTTTCTCAAACGCACAACCACTCCTAATACAAGTGAGAGCAATCAGGAGAAGAAACTGCTTCACAGAGGCACGGTCTGCTCTCCCGACTGGCACCAATCATAGCCCCACATTATAACCATCATCTTTCTAGGAATCCAAAAATTATGCCAAATGTATATCCAGCGCAAATGGGTTGTCCCAAGATTCCCCTGCCCATATTGGTTATCCAACAACAAGTATTTACACACAATCTTTATACTGACATTTTTGGCATATTTCATCAATCACACATTGTTGTGTACAAGCATGTACAAGTCGAGATGAACAAAGTGACCAACAATCTGAAAACAGAACAAGTACAAACGTAAAACAATAAATCTAATGTTGTCCAGCACCCAATTTCTCCAGTGCCAACCTGAGTATGGAGCGGTTATTGTACTAGTTTATTATCTGTAGCCAGGCCACCAGGGAATGATGGGTGTTATAGTACCCCCACAGCATATCAGGTTGGAGAGCACGGAAAAGGGTTTCCACTCTTTGGGACTGGTCAAGATTGGGAAAAAAAAAACAAAAAAAAACAACAAATCCCTAGTTTCTGTTTTAAGACCGGTCCAGAAGAGTGGCACGGCGGCAGGCATAGCCATCGGGTCGGGCTTAGATCCTGACCGTGGTGCCATCTGGAAGCTGTTTGAATGTGGATTTCCTTCATGCACTTCAGTTTCCTCCCACAGACCAGAAACATATTGGCAGGTTAATTCTGACTACATTTTTATAACTGCTTAGAGTAGATGTCGGCGAGTGCAGCCAACAGCATATGGCGGTATATTTCTCCGGAGAAGGTCTGAGTATCCGGGTAGTATTATCTATCCGGCATCTACTCAAACACAAGGTGCATCTGGATGTCATGTATTTCCAGTGATTGAAACTCAAAAGTATTTATTGCAAATAATATAGTAATTGACTATGGGCAACCACTACATGGAGCACTAATGTAGAGCTCCAGCACAGCTGACTTCACTCCTTCACAGAAATATTGAGATGGCCGCTTTACATTACATTTACCTACAAGCCATCTGCAACCTCAGCATCCGGGGCGCTGAAGGAGGCACCAGATACCCTCGCTGATCCCATTCATAGGATTGTTGCAGGACCAGGTGTAAAATAGAAAAGGTTCCACGCTATAAAACCATTGTTGGTAATAAAGTGATCGTAAGGAAACCTTTAACATTACACGGGTCCATATTGGAATGCATTCATCTCATGCTTCCAAGTAACAAAATCTCACCCACCTTAGAGGCCTGTGGAGTGGAGATCACGTGAACGCTGCTGGCTCTGACACCATTAGATTTAGGCCGCTTATACAGTGCAAATCTGCTTTTCCTTCTGCCTCTGTCTCCATTAGGAAGGCAGCCATTGTACCTAAAACAAGAAAGGCAAAATAGGGGTTAAAAACTTTGGGCGATAGAGGGGTTTCTGGAAATTGTGCAGTCTCCTCACCCGAATAGGCAGAGGCGTTTACATACAGTACAGCTGACAGAGAACAGAATTTTTTATAATTAATCTTGTTAAATAGAAGGCAATATGAAAAGTAATATTTCACTTAAAGGAGAGCTCTAGTCATAATAACAAAAATGTATGGACCGAATGGTTGTTATAAAAGAGATAAAATGTATCCAAATAATCCTCCATGACCCGAGTAGCTAGAGCATCGAAACAGAAGTTTGCTGCAATGTAAAAGCAAAAGTAACTGATACATTGTTAGGGCATTGTTTTCTCCTCCCTTTATTCAAATGACCCCATTGTTTCCATCATTCCACACATCGGAGTGCTATATCAACTTAAAAAGGCTTTCCCACAAACCAAATTATGCCCTATCCACAGGTACGGAGCTCAGCATCTCAGTCAGCTCCATAGAGATGTCTAGGGCAGCCCGGGCATTCTCAAGGTCATCAAGGTGTGCGACGGATATATTCGACCCCCGTTCTCGTGATCTGTGGGGGGTCCCATTACAGAGACCCCCACGATCACCAAACTATGCAAATTTGTCCCAGGGAATAAAAAAATTAGGGTTCCATTTAAGATTTTAAAGCCTCCCCCACAGCACCCCTCCCTAGGAAGAGTAGAGTTTGGCATCATTGGATAGATTTATAAAAAATATTTGACACATTTAATTTTAGTTCTTCGTACCCAATGTGTATTTTGTGAGATATTCCATTGTCCCAACCTTTTTGTTACAATATATATTATATATATATAGCCCAAATATTCCAAAGCTCAAGCAACAAGGACTACAAAAACATTGCAGTCATCTGCCATCTATACATCAGCCCTATTTAGTCGGAATTGACTTGATGCGGAGGTAAAATCCTGGTCACCATTTCTGTATGAGCTGTAACATCATTCTAATTTCATTGGCGGCATCTTTACAATATTCATTTACTCTTCCAACCCTATGTTTCTATAATGGAGTCAAGATAAACACATATTTGTAGGACTAGAAAGAGGAGTCACTCTGGATTCTAGAACAGCCTTAACATCTCATACATGGAAATGGGAATGGCTTCTCAACGAAAAAACAAAAAACGAGGCCTATTTTAAGAAAAGTATTTTGGCTCTGGTAATTCCGGGCCTATTCTTCAGGTGAGAGCTGACAAGACTTGTTTCACTTGAAGAATGAAAAAGGACAAGGTACATTAGTCTTCTGCTCCAGAGTTACTGATCCATGACGTAGACGAAGAAAATGAATGGAAAGCGTTTGTCTTTCGTGTATGGGGGTTTTGACGTGGAAGATTTAGAAGTCTAAACACACATTTTGGGAATTCCTCTGCCACACACACAGCTTAAGCGCCATAATAAAACAAAGCGTGTTCTGACAAAGGAAGACCTGGAGCGCGAGCACAAAGGAGCCATTGATGTTGAGAACGTTTCATCCTCCAGTCAGATTTTCGGGAGTGATCAGACGGGCTGCTCAGAACATGTCAGGAGGAAGACTTCCTCGGTGTGCGTTCACATGAACAGCTGTGCTACAGAGGAAACAGTCATTAACCTTTATTCATGTGACCGCATGTTCCCCAATCCTCCCCATCATTCCACACAGCCCTCCCCAGTCATCTGTGAGCAGAGTTCCCATGAGTCCTAGAAAGGTCCCATCACACAACTTGAAATTTAATCCTTGACAGATTTCTCCGTATTATTTAGAACTGTGTTTTTTGTGGAGCCTATGTTGTGTAAGTAACAAAGGAGATCACGTGTGTATTTCTAAACCCCTACTAGGAAGACAGATGCAAAAGGGGTTCCCACGACTTTACATTTGAAAAATATATCAGATTGATAGGAGGCCAAAAAAATAAAAAATCAGTGGGGGTCTAACCATCAATAATAAGAGGGTCCCATTCTCCAATATCAATTTTGATGCAACCTGCATTTCCAGTAGAGCCATAGGGTATGAACGTAGGGTCAGGGAGCATGCACAACATGTCTTGTTTGGGAGGACAGAACCACAAGCCGATCTCCATCCTATTATTTTATCCTTCAGCTTGTGGATGGAGGATAACCTGGAGCTAACACAAGTGAGAAAAATCCTTGTAAACAGCATTCACATCTTCCCGACTGAGTAGTGTAAGGCAGCATTCACACATTAAGTTTGGATTGTGTTAAAAAAATGCAATTCAAGCAGAACAGGGATGGGCTTAACCCGATCGCCAATTGCGTTACAACTAAAACGCTTGCAATCAATAAGGAACTCCACGTGTTTTGAATTGCTTACATGCAAAACACAAGAGGCTTGTAACCAATTGCATATGTGTTTCAATTAAAACACATATGCGATTGGGCCAATCCCCTCCCCATTACGGTTGAATTGCATTTCTAAATGCAAACACGATCTAAGGCCACAGGGACAATGAGCATGTATATCCTAGAAAATACTCCTGGAGTACATGTCAGACATATCCATAGATTTGTACGTATGGGATACCAAGAAGAATGTAACGGCAGATTACAAGTTCCACGTACACGTCGTGAATTCTAAGGCCACAAGAGTCCAGAAATATTTCAGTCCAGATGAACATAGGTAGAAATATTACTTTTGCTCAGATACTTCATTTTGG
This sequence comes from Engystomops pustulosus, assembly GCA_019512145.1. Lineage (NCBI taxonomy): Eukaryota > Metazoa > Chordata > Amphibia > Anura > Leptodactylidae > Engystomops > Engystomops pustulosus. The sequence continues at coordinate 33,160,924 of CM033647.1, read as the reverse complement.
TTATTGCTAGAGTTTACACAAAACTCTCCAAAGTAAGAGGCAGTCTCCCCCTCACAGGGGCCCACGCCTGTATAACACACAGGTGTCGCAGCCCTTGGAGATCCCCGCAGCAGTTTGTCGCACGTTCAGCTGCGGCGCCTGCCAGAATCTCTTTTTGCTAACTCTGCCATTTACATCCTCTTTGGATTGTCACGAGAGCCGGAGCCAAAATCTTTTCAGCATGTTTTGGGATAAGTGGCTTAAGCACAGGCTAGATATCCAGTTGGCTCTATGAAGATTATGTATTCAATGTTAATTAACACACCGGCTCTTACTTACATCATTTCCCCCACGTTTCCAATCCTTTCGTTTCTTTGTGACCCAAGAAAACACGAGCAGCACAGGATAGTATCACGTCAGGGGGCTGTATGAGTCAATGGCCGGGCCTTCTGCAGGAAACTAACTAAGACAGGCCTGCAAGCAACAGAGCTCTCCTTATGTGGGTTCTGCACATTTTCTAAATGTTTTGCTCCTGGATGATAGCCCCCAGCCATAGATAAAGAGGTCTTCCTCAGAACAGAAGATCACACTTTTAAGATTTGGCAGAAATTAAAAAAAAAAAAAAAAAAAAAATATTATCTAAACCCTACACTCTCAACAGGCAGTACCCAGGTACAAGGGCTACTACCTATAACCCTTGCTGACGATGATACACCAAATTAACTACAGGCATTCCCTGGGTTACGTACAAGATAGGGTCTGTAGGTTTGTTCTTAAGTAGAATTGGTATGCAAGTCAGAACTGTATATTTTATCATTGTAATCCCAACCAAATTTTTTGGTCTCTGTGACAATTGGATTTTAAAAATGTTGGGTTGTCATAAGAACCAGGATTAACAATAAAGCTTCATTACAGACACCTGTGATAACTGTTATAGCTGGTTATTGTAGCCTAGGGCTAAAGTACAATAAATTACCAAAATCCAGAGGTCCGTTTGCAACTAGGGGTCGTATGTAAGTCAGGTGTTCTTAAGTAGGGGACCACCTGTATAAGGGTTTATCCACATAGGACAGTGATGGCAAACGTTTTAGAGGCCGAGTGCCCAAACTATAACAAAGACCCACTTATTTATTGCAAAGTGCCAACAAAGAAATTTAATTTGTGATTTATACTCCCTTCTCTGTCACAGTTTTCATTGATACCAGCCCCTGAGGACACCAATAAAGCAGAAAATAGTCCCAGGTAGAGCTGTCACTTTAATATACCACTGTGCACAGCAAGTCCTGGGCTGTCTGGGACTGCAGGAAGATACCTGGAGCCATCTCTGGTGATGGCCTGAGTGCCCACAGAAAGGGCTCTGAGTGCCACCTCTGGCACCAGTGCCATAGGTTAGCCATCACTGACATAGGACATACGGTCACAGATGCGTTGCAAAATTGTTACATTATGCAAATAGGCAATGTATTTATCTATACGTGAAAAAGAGCAAAGATCTGCCTTGTCGCAGGTCAATATCTGCTGAGTATGGATGAGACTTTTTTCATCCTAATTTTCCATCCTAAATAGTGTGGTGGGAAAACTGCAGCACATACACGAAGCCTAACTGGATACAGCATGGTTTGGGTTTTTTTGCAATTAAAATAAAATTAAAAAAAAGTAATGTAACACAAGAAAACTGCATGCAAATCCGATTAAGAAATGCACTGCGCACATAACATATCCTTATGCACTTAGTGTAGATTAAGGTCGGCTGTCGACGAACATGTGTACCCCATGGAAACAGATCCGTATACTGGTCAGATACCACTGAGCACACACAGTGCACAGGACAGGAGTCCTTGTATATATGCCAGGACTACCTGTCTGGTGGCCAACCTACAGCACTGGTATTGTATTTACTGTTGAAGGGAACCCGTCATCAAGAACATCACTCATACTTGAAGACTGGTTCCGATGACCTATGGCATGTTAAGTTCCAAAATGCCTGCGTCAGCAAAATGAATAAATCCAGTGCTTTTTAAAACGAGTAATTTTTACATTACCTGGCTCCCTACCAGCAGTGTGTGGAGAGTCCCTGGGAAGAGGGTGCCATATACCCTTGTGTCCATAAGGGCAAAGGGCGTTTTATTTTTAGAGGACCACAGACCCAGGGGCCAGTTAGCCACATGCAAGCAGCAAAAACAGGTTGAACAATCACAGCAAAGCTTTGTTTCACAAGCACCCTAAAAAAAAAACCAAAAAAAAAAAAAACCACGATAGCTGTTGTTATGGGCAACAAAGGCCGGTTTTTAGCCACAGCTCCACAGCAGTTTGGTGGTAAGCTTTGTGTGGCACACTACCATCCCATTGCTGCCGTATGGAAACATGGCATAGTATTCTTCCAGAAAATTAGCACGTCTGCCTCCATAATAACTATACAAACCCCGTTATACACAGCTCTGATATTAATGTCCAGCATACAGATCCTAGACAGGAAGTCTGAATATGGGAACCTCACATTTCGGGTAGTAACCGAGTTTATGACAGGAAGGACCTCTAAATATGTTAGAAGGATAAGAAACAACCACCAAGAGCTGTAATCTCCTGTTGTGGGGTGGAAACTATTGCAAACTCCAAGAAATAAAAACACATTCTATTCTAGTCCCGAAAATCATATGTAATTTTAAGTACAAAGAAGATCCTGCGGAGCGCAACCACCAGGGAAAACAAGGAAGCCAATTGTCTAACAATTCAGGTTATTTCACCGAGATCAAAGGAAACAAATGCTCATTGAGACAGAAGAGGTCTTAGAAGAGAAAACACGAATTAGTAGCGTTTATGTGCTCATTACTGAGGTATTTATGCTCCTCTTCTTCCTCACACTTGATGTAAACAGTATAACAAATGTCCTCTCACTAGCCCACCCAATAGTCTCAGGGCGATACACCAGTATTCCCGGAAATGAATGGGTCACAACTACAAAGCAATCTGGAACCAAACACACAAGTGAAGAAACAAAATACTTTGATTATTGGCGGCAACTCATTTTATGACACACCTTGGATCATTTATGCTTTGTTTTTACAATAAATCTTTAGATTGATGTGGGACCCCTAACCAATAAGCTGCTTTCAGAGTTAAAGGGGTTGGAAAACACGGCTCCTCTCCTAAAGCTGTGCATGGTATTGTGACCAAGTCCCACTGCTTTGTATACAGCTGAGCTGCAATACCAGTATAAGTTATGATCAGGTTTTTGGAAGCCATGTTTTTCAACCTCTAGACAACCTTTAATGCACACAGTAAAGGCAAACTACACAATGATATGAATCCCTTCCTGACCCACATCCATGGCATCCAGATCCTTCACTGCTGATGAGATAGAATACATTTTAACTGTGCCGTCTACAGCTAGCCGTCTATTCCTCGTGGAGTAGGACTTACTGGTTTTACTATAATCCCAGGTCATGTCCATAGGCTTCTTGAAAGTCTAACACTGATGTAAAAGGCAGCTGCCTTATTTAAGTGGAGAGATCGCTTTGCCTTTAGCACAGTGGAAAATATATTTGCATAATCTATACACAGAGAAAGGGACAGGAAGTAAAACATCTCTGTAGACAAGAGTCATTCAGCCGATCAGCGATCCGGTATGGCCAGTACATAGAGAATGGAGCATCTACTGTTCCAATCTATGGATGTAAATTGCCAAAACCTGCTGATCTTTCCTATTTCCTATTCTAACATAGGTAATCAATAACTTTCATTCAGATAACCCTTTAAGAGATTACTGTATTAAGGGGAACTTGTAAGGGCATTTTGAGAAATTAACAACCCATAGGTCCTTATGTTGTCCCAAATTGTACTATGAAAATAATAGCTCCAAATATGAATGTAATGTCTATGATTGCTACTATTCCTGGCACACTTCTTTAGTAAGGCCAGAGCAGTACCAGACCTATAGGTGCAAATCCCAAAATTTAGTGAACCCCCACACCAACGGGGCTTATCAGACTAATCACATTAGGGCCCGTGGCTGCTGTTCCACAAAGCGATTTTCTGCTATTTACGGATAAATCACTGTAAACACTGGCGCCGTTGGCCCGACATGCCAAGCGCAGTTCAGTAATCCTAAATTCAGAATCACGGGGGTCCCAATTGTCAGACCCTCAATGATCTGCTGTGGATAAATAACAACTTGGGACAATGCCTTTAAAACACAGATTTGCAGTGATTTGACAGTAAACGAGGGCTACGGGGAATTCATCAAGGCCATCGCTACGTGCTAACTTGTACACGGAGGTTACAGGTGCAAGGAAGGAAACTTTTTATGCTAATTATATTGTTTAATCTGCTTGGAAATAGATATGCAGAAAATGTTTTGGAATTAAAAAAATAAATAAATAATAATAATTAAGGTGCTCATAGACATCTAACAGCCAACTATTCCCTCTACATTACACATGCATGCTCAGTTCAGGCGAGCATGCACAGGTGGTGAATGAGGAAAGGGGACTGAGCCTAGAGGCGCTGCCGAAATGGTCCGTAAACGATGATGTGTACATGGAACGTCAGAGTTATTTAATTACTGACAACAGTGGAGTCTGTGACTGCCATGAACTACATATTTCGCCAAGTTGTCCATCACGTATGTATCGATTCACAATCCTTCCCCAGCACATCGAAGCCTTCATCAATCCCAGACGCGGGCAGGGAAACCACAACTGATCTCATGATATACATCAGCGCTGCAGGCTAAAAACAACATTTAGCCAAAACATTTCAGAGACGTCTGATTTCAGCTCAAGAGACTAATGAGCATAAGGAATAATCTCGGTTTCATCGCAACAAAGCTAAAAATTCTACCGACAGCCACCACATGTCCCCGATTTTGAAGCAGTAACAAAAAAACCTGGTTGATCAAGATGTGAAAAAGCCAAAATGAACACGGCTCAGTATCAAGCGGTAGCCGGTAATGGATATTTGAGAACGGGAAGTAATGCAAAACATCCCACATTTCCCAGCAGCTTTCAACAAGTCATTTGTCAAGTTACAAAGCAGGTGCACAACTACATTAGGAGAATTTCATGGTGGTTAAAAACCAAAAACAGATTTGCACATGAGCACCTAGGACACTATCCGGGCAATTCGCTGGGTTACTGAGAAGATTACATTTACAGGGCAAGGGTTAATCATAAAACCTAGTGACAAACCAATGCTGGTGCCTTCAAAATAAAAGCTCAAACATGTCCCATAATGATCCAGGTTAGTAAACTTGTGGCAGGGTGGTGACGGCAGTGTAGCAGTTTACCCTCCTGGTAAGAACATCTTCACCATTAAACGGGTTTTCCCAAGGAGATTGCCAAATATGGCACTCGGTAATCTCCGCTAGTTCCATAGAGATGAATAGGGCAACCCGGCCGCAAATCTCGGAGGGATTGAAGGAGATGAAAGGGCCCATCGAGGGTACATTGGATCGCTCCCCCTTCACCGTTCTCGTGATCTATGTGGGGGTTGTGTCTCATCACTGAAGATTTTTTATCCGACGTTTGATAAACTCACTCCACTTTTCCCTTCAGACAACTTACATCAAGTGAATCCAGATGTGGTAGACAAATTTATGGGGCGCGACTTTTCAAATGTCACAAATGAAGGTGCAAATCCACTCCAGTCCTTCAGTGGCATAGGAAACTCTTTAGGAACAAATGAGCGCATTGAACAATAAAGGTGCATATCCACTGCAGACATTAACACCTCATGTGCCACACTTAGCAAGCTGTGTAAGCCACTACCATAGCTTTGACCTGCAAGAGACATCTAAAGGGCTCATAAGAGTGGACTAGGATCCAGCCCAATGTGATCTGCCCCATAGTGTAAATGTATCATGATGGGAAATTTGATTCTGTTTTGCTGGCGTTTTTGTTAAACACCAAAATTATATAAAAGTGTTATATAAAGACCTAAAAAGTCACCACAGTTTCTTCACCTCCCCCTTACTGGAGCGAGATTGTAATACATTTACAACTTGCACAGTTGCCTTTCCAAAACTACTTCATAGTTTAATGGGGGGTGTAACCCAACGTTTCTGGGAAGCGTTGAAAAAAAGGCATAACCTAACTGCACGTGTGAACGCATCTCGAAACACACAAGGATCATTAGAGCAGTAAAAAATATTTAAGAGGATGTAATAAAAATGCACTAAATAATAAACTATGAAAATAAAGGTTACAGAATTATTTGAGTAGCACAGAAGGACCCCCATTCCAGCGGAGCTACAATAGCTGACCCTTAATTTAATGTCATAAAGCCCATTGGGATATTCTCCAATATGGCAGCACATGGAGCAGAAACAGAAAATTTCATTGGGGGGGGGGGGATTTGTTACACACAGTCACCATGTATAACAATACCCACTTTGATGAGGCTATCTGGTTCTGTGCTAACGCGATATTGGAAGTGTGAGCATGTAGGAGTTTGAGTTGTCCTGACATGACTTTGTTTCTAATCAAAACCTTTGTTTCCATAGAAACGGAGAATTTTGCAGCAGATCGGGAACTACTTGGCCCACCTAGTCTACCCCTCTCCCTACCTGCAATTTTAAGATCCAGTGAATTCAGGACTCACTACTATTTTGGTCTTAACAAGCAGACATCCTTGAAAGTAAATGAAAGCAGCCGATGCTTTATAGAAGTGCTAAAAGGTGGATCAAGTAGCTTCACACAAGGTCCCGATGTACCAGGTTATACAGGAATACTGTTCTAACATACAGATGGGGGAGATCACATGGTAAAACTAAAACTTATTATGTACTTATTATGGTGAAAGTGTAGTGGTTACTTATGTACCTCTATTTCAGACCTGCAATGAAACCCTAACCATGAAATTATTAAAGCGTAACTGTAAAACTATAGTGAATTTTTAACAAATTATTATATGCAATTCCCCTTTTGATGTCTATTTTGTGCTGCTCATCCTTTTCTTTCCAAAGTTATGACATTTTCTCTTCTGAAAATGTTTGACAAATCTCTTAGAGATAAGTGGGCAGAGACTAATGACTGTCAGTCTGTGCCCTCAAGCTGAGGCCAGTTAGTTTGCCCACAGATCCCATGATGCCTTGTGTTCTCACTCAAAGTAATTTAGCATTAAATCCATTTAGTTTCCCCTCTAAATCCACTGTGCAGTGTTAGTTTAAATCCACTGAACCCTGTACAATGCACATACAGGATGTATATGTAATATACATGTAATAAGTGGTACAAATCATTAGTACATGAGGTCTATAGTCTGTGCTGTGTGAGCACAAAGGGTTAATAGTTTATCTGGTCAGAGACGATACTGCCGATGGCAAGGTGAGGGAAGTGGGCATTGACAAGAGCAGAGACAGAGAAACTTCTGTAGAATCACAGACTAAGATGGAGGGATTGATAGGGAACAGGGAGATCTTGTACCTCACTATTCTGTGCAGGAGACATCTGCATTCACTATTCTGCATGCTTCCAGCTCTGGTACATTCACCGAAACATGACCTCCTCCCCTGTGTGCAGGGAGCAGCAGCTCCTCCCCTCCCAGAAACAAAGTGTAAACAACATACTGATTCATAAGGCTCATCAGGACATGGAGAGGAGGCAGCCATTGCAGCAATGAGGTAATCTTAGGACTATAGCAAGGAAACTACTGCATATAGGTAATAAAGAGAATAGGCAAACTTATTTTACATCCTAAGAGCTATTGATTTATGAAAAATAAAAAACCTTTACAGTTATTCTTTAATGCTTTAAAGGAATACTCCAGCATATTGCACATAATACATATTAATAGAGAGAAAATCATCAAGGGAAATATTAGGTAGGGATGGAAAGAATTTATCCTTGGCCTCCTTATCTGTCTGAAACGGACAAAGCTCAGAAGGCTTTTAGAAACACTGCTCACTTTAGGAGAAAGAAGCAGAAAAAAAGCACAGACAAATGACTACTATCCCTTCTTGGATAAATAAAAAAATGCTGCTAGTCTGATCTCCCTTGATCCTTTATTCGGGAATTCCACTTAAAACTCTGCCTTAGTAAACAGATTTCTCAGGCGTCCCTTTAAGAACACTCGGGTTTACTAAGAGTCAAACTCCTGCCTTATAATGGAAAATACTGTTCCCTGTTGGATGGAAAATGCTGCTGAACATTCCAGCTACAGAAGGAATCACACATCATCTACACCGCTGGATAACAACGTCACAGGGAAGCGAGAATTACAAAGCTGGGGTGGGCTTTTATTATTAGAAGGACTGAAAAAAGACCCCTGGCCACAAAATTAGTCATCTACATTTCATAATTTGGAGAATTCTGAAATCTCCACATACGGGGCATTCAATATAACAGATTTGGGGGGTGGGGGGGGTTACATAGTTGTAGAAGGGGTACTGTGAATACACAATAAGTCAAATAGGAGACACACAAATTCCTTTATCTGTAGAAATAACGTTTGCCATGAGACCTCTCGCAGACGGACCCTCTCGCTTAATCACATTTCTTTTATCCTCTTAGACATCTGGGTTGTGTTTAGGAAACATGTTAGGGCCAAGAGTCATGAACACATTTCACATTTTTAAGAGAATCCGTCACCAGGACAGGCTCCTGGAATATAAGAGACTATGTAAAACCTTGTAATGAAGCACAACAAAAAAGTTCTCTAGGTGTGGGGTTCACGATGTAATATACAAGTCCCAATCACTTAAAGGAAATCATCAAAATCAGGAATGATAAACCAGGGACAATTACTCATAGATCCAGGCATTGTGACTGTGGTAATTCTTATATTTCTTATGCATGGCCTCCTTCCTTCAACTTGTAAAACTATGCTAACGAGCCTTAAGGGATATTGGGGAGGAGGGGGGTCTTAACAGAGCCCCTCAGTGCTACTGCTTCACAGGCAGTTACACTGTGTAAGAGCACCTCTCCCTCCCACTGCCTGCTGTAATCTCACATGTGGTGGGGGGGATGGCTTCAGAACAGTGTAGCGGCCTATGAAACTGCAGCATGGAGGGGCTCCGGCATTGGCCCCCCAGAGCCGTTCAGACTCATTAGCACAAATATTCTGGATTTTGCTTGTTCCTATAATTAAAGGAGATCTACAACTTGCTAAATTTTTGTTAAATTATGGTGCGCAATGTCGCAGCTTCTGCTCTTTCTATGGATCATATCCATTTTCCTGGTAGGACAATTGTTAAAAAGTTATTAGAACACTTAATAATTGAGATATACAGAAAGCAGGACAATATTTTTTGGTGCAAATAACTCAAAAATCATGGTCACATGTTATATAGAAAATCTGCCCCTGCATTGAACCTATGTGTGAGCATCACATGGTCAAGATAAGAAATCTTTGTTCCGGATGCTCATCCGCTGGCCAGCGCCAGAAGCGCCAAATTTATATTAAACATAAAGTGTGTGTGTGTATATGTAATATGTGTGTGTGTGTATATGTAATATGTGTGTGTATATATGTAAGTGTATATACACACACACATATTATACATACATACACTATTGGTTTTGCAGGACCAGAAAACGACAAAGTCTGGTGTCTCTCCGAAACGCGTTCATCCAGATGTAAAACACAGCAAACTGACCGGCTACTGAACTCTTATGTGTCAGCAGAATAGCGAGCAGTGTACATAAAGGGTTTGTCTTTCTATTACACAGACCAACAGAGAAAGGGGGGTGAAAAATCGGTGCACATTGACCTCCAGGCTGCCTGCAGATGTCTGACAATCTGTGATTCCGAGACTATTCTGGTAAATTCTGGTCCTTGCAATAGACACACAGATGGGACGGAAAACTCTGTGGATACAAAGACACAAAGGGGCCAAATGCCAATATTCAAATCCACCGACTCATTGTTTGCTTTAGGACACAGGAATTAAAATTAAAAAAAAAAACATGGGATATAAATCACTAAGACCAGTCTGAACTAGTAACGTTATGTCAATGGATAAAAAACAACAACATTCTCAATATTGCAGTGTACCTGTTATTTCATGCCTCATGACACCAGCGCCATTTCTGACCATCATATTGGAAGCCTCACACTGCGTGTTACCACTCATACAAGTACTGCGGAGCCGAGGTAATATCAACACCAAAATAAGGAATATAAACTCCACCTGCCTCACAACGTATGAACATTTTTCCAACTCTGCAGACATGGGAGGAGATAGAAAAGTCTCTTCCTCCATCACTTGCTCTCTATAGACTTCTATGGGAAGCATTTCGTTCCTCTGTGAGTGGACAGATCATTTTGTATCCCAAGATAAGATTTGGCCACATTCAGACATCTTACGTGTAGCACATTATGGCTGCAAATGATGTCAATTTCTTCTTTCCTGGGTGAATTGTTCCCGAGTACATTAACCAGTTAAAAGGGTTGGCCACTTTCAGTAAATATTATTTGTGAATTGAAAAGTTATAAAATTTTCAATTTACGTTTTGTATCAATTCCTCATAGTTATCTAGATCTCTGCTTGCTGTCCTGCTATAGAAAGCTTCTCTGTTTACTTCCAGTGGATAGAATCTGTCTATGGTGATATGATGGACACACAGAGTTATAGGAGAGTTATAGGAGTTGTGTGATCACGCCTTGAGCACCTGTGTGTCTATCATACGACCATGGACAGATTACATCCACTGGAAGTAAATAAAGAAGCAAAGCAAGCAGAGACTTAGAAAACGGTGAGGAATTGATACAGAAAGTATATTGAAAAAAAATTGTATAACTTTACCTTAGGCTACATTCACACTAACGTATGGGGGACGTATATACGGCCGACGTATATACGGCCGATATACGCCCCCCATACACTTCTATGGGTGTCCTATCTTTTCCCGTAATACGGCGCCGTGCGCCATAGGTTGCTATGGAGAGGGGCGGGGGTGAGCTGCGCTCACCTCCTCTCCCCGTACACTGCCGTTGCCCGCTACGGTACGGTACGGGCGGGCAACGGCAGTGTGAATATAGCCTTACACAAACAATATCAATTATTTGGTGAAAGTGGACAACCCCTTTAAGGACCGGCCCATTTTCAGATATTGCATTTCCATTTTTTACTTCCTGTATTTCAAAAGCCAAAAACTTTTATATTTTTCTATTTAGAAAGCTGTAAGATGGTTGTTATCCGCAGGACAAATTATACTCAGAGGCACCATCCTATACTCCTTGGAATCTACTGGGGAAAAAAAAAAAAAAACAAACAAAAACACACAGTTGCGTCATTTTGGATTTACGACTTAACTACGCTCAGTACGATCATGAGGATGCAGAATTTTTTAAACTTTTTTAATACTTCGGTCTATTGAACGGTTTAGAATGTCATTTGTGGCGGAATGAGATGTTTTCATTGATGCTATTCTGAGAAATGTACCACCTTTTAGATCACCTTTTCATTTACATTTTTATGGGTCTTCTGAAGGTTTTTTTTCCAGTTACCAGGATCACCACAGCAATAAACTCACTAAATAAAAAAATAATTAAGTATTTTTGGACGTGTGGACACACAACACGTTCACGATTTTGTTTTTCAATTTATTTGTATATGCGTTGTACGGAAAGGCGGAGTGGGTAATTAAAATTTCTAAAAAATTTTTTTGTATTTTTAAAAACCATTCTAAATTTTTTATTCTGATTTCTCATGCAATAATACGGTATTGCAATATATTATAAATATACAACACTTTTATCACAACTTACCTCCACCTGGTTATAATAGCGAGTGTTAAATGGCAGCCAAAGGCACCTCCTATAGGCTGCCAGATGTCATGGCCACCAATCAGCAACTTGTGAAGATGCTGATGGGCTGCTGATTGGCAGCCCCCATGTGAAGCCACTATTTAGATAAAATGGCCGTCCTTGACCACAGCACCTAACAGGTTGACTGTCGTGATTGTTGCCCACAGCGAACGGGGCAATTAGTGCCATGTGGGGGCTTACGCAGCGTTTGGGGGTTTGGTGTGTTCTCCGTTTTGCGGTATAAGGTGAAAAACCTTTATCGAGACTTTAATTTCTGAAAACTATTCAGTAAATATGTCTAGGGTGAGCAGAGAAACTAGCAACCACTCGTGTGACAGCTGAGCCGATACCTGTATAAGCAAGGATATGCTGCAACAGTAAGAAAAACATATGTGCCCACATGACTCCTCTATGGTTATTTTGATACATCCCTTGTCAAATATTGCACAGAAAATTGAGTCAAACTTGGTAGAGAAGTTTGTGATTTCCAACATTGATCATTTTGATAGGATGGAGAATGCAGCCAATGTCTAGGGGGCTCTTCTAACTCCACGTTAATGGCAGAAGTCCAAAGAGATATAGCTTTCATCTGCCCCATGTTGTGCCACCAGCTTTATTCCTCTGCCAGTTCAGTGCATTGGCCACGAGTCCATGGGTGCTAGACTTTCATCAAGAGACCTTGATAGTCATATGTCCATTGAACCTACCAGAGAATGAGGAACACATCAATGCAAAGTCTGGGACAAAGTTAGACCATCCGCCACAGAGCATATGGACATAGAGGGAACTTCATTCAGAAATTGGTCAACAATGTTGACTTGATGGCACCAAGAGCTACATCATCTTGGAGATTCCCTTAATTTTTTTTCCGGACACGACAGCCCAATACACAAGGTTTTCTGGGCAATTTTATATCTACGCAAGAATAATTAAGATAAAACTGTCTGGCAGCCAATCAGGTTCTTAGATTTTTACCAGTCTGGGGAATAGTCAAAAAGTTGTTTGGTTGTCTAAGATTTACACCAAATTACAGCTCCAGTTCTCACGTAGACTAGTACATGTGAGAAAGTCACTAGTATCTAGAGTTTCTGAAGGCCAATCCATTAAAATTAAAAAAAAAAAAACGCTTATCGGCTTTTTTAGATTGTAGCCAATAAAAGGTATTCATAGAGCAAAACCAATGTCATAAAACGCATTCGCCTACCCAGACCAGTCTCCTTAGCAGTGAAGCTGTTAACAAGTCTCTCCCAGGAACAATTTGGAGCCTTATTAGCTCCCAACTGTATTATTTACACTGATAATTATAAAATTGGCCCAACATCACGCTCAATTACTATGATACTTCTGGGCCATAAAACAAAGTCAATTACCTTAATCCTCAGAGAATATGATTATCCTGTTGAAAACCAAAATGTCTTGAAGGTTTTAGGTAGATTACGATTTCTAGTGCTCTCCCTTTTGGCACAATCAATCATCGCCAGACATAGATTGACCGATCTCTACGGTCTTGTCATATACATTGAGCTTCTCCAGCTGTCACAAACTTACAACTCCCAGCATGCTCAAGCTATGCTGGGCGCTGTAGTCCTGCAACTTCTCCCGAAAAAGCCATAACCATATGTTGTCCTCAACTGCACTGGAGATAAATCAGTCGAAGCCCCTCCGCCAACCCCAAACTGGTCGGGTTAGAGGGAGCCAGGTTGGATACTATTCAAATATATTTATATAGTGATCCCGTATAGACACATATGTATGAAGAGATGCCAGCCATAATCTAGGAACTCGGCAGAGATAAATATATCAAAAGCGCCCCCAACAACAGATCTGCTGCGTAGAACGGCAATTCTGATCCTCGCTGTTGCTATATCGACAGACAACAACTACAGCAAACACAGCTGACTTCTAGATGAAAAGGGAAGGATATCTATAGAGAAGACTACAGAAAGCCAAAATAACAGATTATGCAGGGCTACCCATCACTCCCAGCTATCAGCCCAGTATGTACAGCAGCCACCAGACTGGTTCATGGTAAAAGTTATCAGTCCATGTTACCTATGGAGATAGAGCCCCCAGATCTAACCACTGATCTCACGCAATGCAAATGTGAACAGGGCCTTAACAACTTGCTCACATGGCCTGGAGGTTGTCAGATCAGGGTGTACCTGCCTCTAAACAAACGGGCACAGCACCCACATATGTGTGTGGTTTTTCGGGACTAAGGAAGCATCAGAGAAGGTAAAGGGGTATTCCAGGAATCAGCATAATTCATAAACAAATGAGTCAGTAAAATATAAGCTAATATTTAATTAGTTGTTATTTAAGATTTTGCTCCCCTTAGCAGAAAAATGCTGGTGACATAGACTGTAATGAAGAATTACAATGCTACTGGCCCTTTCATCAGTCCGTTAATTTCCTCCGCGCGGTCCGTTGTAGAGCAGACACAGGACAGAAGATGGCCGCTGATCACATGTCCACATCACATGTCCCGCACCTGCCTGGGCAGGTCATGTGATCACCACTACTAGTCGGTTGGTTGCAGTGCAGCCAGTATGGCCAGTGTTGTGATGATGGCAGTTACACATCATTACTATGGTAACAGAGCAAGAAAACCTGTTACATCATCACTGGGAGCAGAGCATAAGAGGGAGGAGGAGTTACTGAGAACTAAAGGATCTTGGGACATGTAGTTTCCAGTGGCGGCCATCTTGGTGATAACTTTAGAGAGTCCATAAAATTTTGTGAATCATAAAATAAAACTATTTAAGCTCCATTTTGTGACTAATGCCATTGAGTTTTGTTACATTCATTTATTTATAGCATCATGGGTTTTGTATCAGGCGTTCATATTCCCAGAATACCCCTGTAAGCATAATTCATTTGGGGTTTTTTTTTTAACCCCAGAACACCTGTATATTTTCTTAAAACACACAGACCACCCCTTTTAAAACACTCCAAGTTGTCTACACAAACCATGGAGGTCATTTAAAAGAAAAAAAAGTACAAAAATAACAACCTAAAACCACAGGTGCAAAACCATGTGTGGTCTAAAGAAAAATGAAATGTGCTATTCTCTCTTTTTTTTTTTTCTAAAGTAGTCTTGGGGCTACATTAAAAATAAAAATGTGCAGATGTAGTCTAGGCTGCCCAACTGGGAACCCACCAAGACTAAGCGAAAAGGTCCATAAAGAAGCACTAGGAAAATTGGTAGACAATATAATTCCTAAGTGTCATATACAGCCCTCCTCAGGTGCAGAGGTAAGATACAACAGAGTATAGCATTGCTATATCCCCATGTAGCCTTTGCTATGCCAGTTTTAAAAATGCCTTTGTCAGCATTCTGAATCATTTCAGCACTTTATAAAACTATTTCACATTACCTGGCTCCCGGCCAGAAGTGTGTGCCGAGTCCCAGGGGTTTGGTTGGGGGAAATTAAGTACTGAAATGATTAAGAATGAAGACAAAGGCAGCTAAAAAACACAATTAAGTTTTTCTAGATGGGACATCTACCACATCTCTTTTGCTACCTTGGCAACAGCCTTACCATCAAGCATGACTTTCGGGAAGCCTAAAGATACAATGTGGGATTAAAGCCAAAGCGGTATACCTATTCCAGAAGGAATACATTTGCCAATGTAGACAGAACTGTTCTTACGTGGTTGAGTCTCTTCAGGACAGTGTAGGAAACTGGTTTGAGGCTTTTGTCTGGGATCAGGGAATAAGAGTTCTCCAAACGGTCCATAAACGACTAATGTAATTATATGCTCATTCAATAGAGCTATAGTCTAACTATAAAGGATCCGTTATTACAGCTGGACAATCACCTTTAAAAAGGAACCAGTCACCAGGTTTGGCACCTTTATATTTATAATCTATTGCTGTTGAGGTTTAGGACCCCAAATACAAGAACACCTCTTTGATTCATGGTAACAAACAGCTTTATAACCATAAGACCTGCACCTGAATGTGCAGCCAGCGTGTCATCGGCGTGTGAGGTCCGCAAGTCCAAGCCGCAAACACAGACAAGAATAGGACCTGCTCTATAATTTGGAGCAGTCAGTTCACACATGGGGCTGTCGAAATAAGTCCATAGAAGTACACAGGGCAGTGCGCTAGCCACTCATGTACAAGGGGCCGATAGGAGACAAAGAAGGGTTCAAGACTTCGAGCACGGACAATGTAGCTTCACCGGAGCATGCGCATGTATCAGGATCATCTTCCACAGGTAATAAATCGCCAAATGGCTCAGTAGACAAAAGGTCACCTGGTGACGTCCTGCCCCCGAGGGTGGGGTAACACAGTGAGTTCACACTTACAGAAATGATTCAAACCAGCCAAACGCCTTTTTAAAAGCATGCGTTTTTGTAATGCCTCTTACAATGCGTTTTGAAACCTACACAGTGTGAACGCATCCTCAGGCGGATGATTCTGAGCAGACTATTCTATGGATTTTATATCCCATGGCGCTCTTCAGCTGGGGTTACGTTATTGCACCAAGTATGTCCTGACATCATAGGTGGGGTATACATCTGGATCATCATGGTGACTATATAGGGCTGTACTATATAGTAACACTGCCGCGAGTATACATGGTTTGTGACCTCAGCCCGTGGTGGTATAACACT
Source organism: Engystomops pustulosus (assembly GCA_019512145.1). NCBI lineage: Eukaryota > Metazoa > Chordata > Amphibia > Anura > Leptodactylidae > Engystomops > Engystomops pustulosus. The sequence continues at coordinate 33,144,577 of CM033647.1, read as the reverse complement.
ACCATGTATCCCAGGATGCCCATGTCACAGAGCATTTTGGGAATACACAGGTAAACAGGATCCCCGTTCTCCATGTTACCGCCATAAACACAAGCTCCATACCTCTTCATCTAGAAGCTCAAACTTTCCAGGAGGCTGCAAAACTTCTCAAAAAAAATTAACTTGCTCTTAAATCCTCATTTCTAACCATATCCAGGAGGAAGCAAAGATGCAGATCAGCAGACGCCAATCTGTAAGGAAGTGTGAGCGTACCAGCATGTGGGCACTGGAGGGAGTGCCACACAGACGCCCAGCTACCACACATTTCTGCAGACGAGGATGTGAACAATGCAGCCATCTGCGGCGTTATTTATGACCAGCGTTGCTCCGCGCTATTTTTACACGTACATTTATAAACACGACTAGATTTAGCGTAAAGCGAGCGGTGCCAACCACTTGACTGTGCTCGCACAGACGGGCAGCTCTATATTTGGTCATTTCAGTAGCAGCTCTGTAATATTTACTCGATGCCCGTTCTGGACTGGCACAGAATGCAGAAATTCTAGGAATTATAGACGGGTATAATTATTGTACAGAAATGGAATCAATGGGACTCCAAAATCTGGCAAACAAACCCTATAAAAATAAACCCTAGACTAAAGGGGATGTATTTGTCCCCTACAGCTTTCCCTAAAAACTAATATATTTTACGTCAGATGAATTTTCCTGTGGACCAATATATTTCAAGGCAGGACTGGGGTCTTTGTAGGATACAGTGTGCAGCCCCAAATGCTGCAGCTGAAAGCTACTATTTCGTAGAACCCCCTTAGCGACGTGCCAATGAATTTAAAGGAAAATCTACCATCAAAATCCAGGAACTTATAGTACCAGGCCCTATGACTATCGTATTTGTACACTCTGAAATCAACTATTACAATTATGCTATAGAGCCAGAAGGGCTCCTGGGAGTGTTACCAAAGCCTCTCCATGCTGTGGCTTCACAGGCTGTTACATTGTTTTATCCTGCCCCTCCTCCCTGTCTGATGTAATCTCACCGCAGCAGAGGAAGTTTCAGCACACAATGTGGGGTAGGGGGTTCTGCTCCTGATCACTGTAACAGCATGTGAATCTACATCATAGAGGGTCTCTGGTACTGCCTCCAAGGACCTCACTCATTAGCATAATTTTAAATACTCGATTTTAGGAGGAAGGAAGCAATGGATAACAAATTTAAGTAGATTACTACAGTCACAGAGCCTGGACCTATGAGTATTACTGCTTTATTCTGCTTAAAGATTTCCTTTAAAGGGGTTGTCCAGCTCATACAATTGACTGCTGTAAAATAACAAACGAAGGCATGCATACCCGGGTAGTCATCCAAACTCTATTCTGGCTTCCACTGATCATGTGATGGAATCAGTGATCGACATGATCATGTGACTGCACCGGTAACCGGTAACCTCAGTGGATGTTGCAGTCAAGTGACAAATGACAAAACAATTGGTGGGCAGAAGGAGAACAGAGGGGGGTATGCGGTCATGTGATGCAATCTTCTATTCCCATACATCCTGTATGTGTAGACATGACATTGTTCACACCAGCTGCTAAACAAAAGATCATTTTAGGTGCAAGATCTCGTGTCTGACTGCTTATCACATGGGCCAATTATTGGGAATGACATTTGTGTTGTCCCCATTCACTCTGGTTACACACGGCCACATATGATACACCAAATATACAGGGCGATTTTTTCATAAATCTCTTCTTATGGCAACCAATCAGAGCTCAGATTTCATTTTCCCACAGTCATTTATAAAATTAAAGCTCATTGGTTTCCATGTACAACTAGAATGATAAATCTCCCCCCCACAGACTGTATGTCGCCCATGTATCCATCACATGACCTGTGTGTCCCGGTCACATGCTTGGGAGGAACCCATAAGACGCATCAGTCTCTATACAATACGGATCAGGGACAACATATTTAAAAGTTTTAGAAGACTTAGTTTGTTTTGACTATAAGTGAAAAATAATGTAACCCAACGGAAGGGATTTTCCTTTCCGAATTCCCGTTTGGAAGCTCAGTATTGTCTTTAGGGTCATTAAAGGTGTCGTAAAAACTTAGCAAGTTGTACCCCATTCACAGAAGAACGAGGTAATCTTTAAGGGCCAGAATGCTAGTACCCCAACCAATTCACGAAAGCCCTCCCAGCAGTTTGCAGGAAAATTGCTGAGCACAGCGCTCAGGCAGTGAAAGGGAGTGTTGGAAATAACCGAAAGTTGTGCATTGCAATTGCCAACACTTCTATACTATTGAATGCTGCTTCACCCATCATACTGGACACCTCGAGATTACAGGGGTCCCAGCAGTTGGATCCCCACCAATCAGCTTGTGGATCAAGGATAACTTACCAAGTTAATGCAACCCATTAAATAATACATAAACCCTGCAGAAACTGTATCCCATGCATCTATCAATCAGGGCGTTTTTGCATAAATCTGGTTATTCATTTTAACGTCCATAGTGCTGATTGGATAGAATTTTACTATAAAACCCCCCCAAAGCATGTGATTTTTAACCGTTTATTCTCTGGTTTCTCAATCTTAAGATGGGTAACTAACAGGACCTCCAAGTCAGCGCCCCACACATCTCATCCTGTATCACACAAAGCCCTCTACTAGACATATTTGTATCACATAAAAGTATGAAAACAAAAACACAACAATGTATCAAAAGCCACAAAACTTTGCTTTGTTTCACTTACACTCAGCTGCCCTGCCTGCGTCCAGGGACGTCCCATCATTGTGATAGGAGCACAGACCATGTTTATATCACATAGATAGGTCTTGTCTGATCTACTGTATAGGACACTGGGCCAGCAGGGATGTTGCTGCCCTCTCACCACGCTATGGGATGGCACCTTCTGTTGGACACGGCAAGAGTTAATAGCAGAGTTAGCAGAACACGCTGTGGTTGCCAGCTCTGCGACAATGTGCTGTCAGAAATAAACCCGGCCCTGGGCTATAATAATAGCTGAACTATAATGGGGGAGGTCACGGACTGGCAGCGCAGAGCTCTACATATCACCCCGCAGCTGCTGCAGAGCCTCTTAGACAGGACCAAACAGACTTAATAGTCGGAAACCTTCTACCAAGCAACAATGAATAAGCAGTGGCCCACATTATCATATAGCTAGACAATGAGTGACCAAGCGGCACCATGCAACTTTTACACTTTGAAGAACCGCATAGAAAAGTTATGGTGAAACTTTGTAACAAAGCCTATAAAGATGGTGAACAATCATAGCGCATCATGTAATGAAAGGGAACGGATACTACAAACAGCTAGTAGATTTCTTTACGTCGCAGTTTCATCAATATTCACATTTATTTGCTCGCGTTACTACACATTCTTGGGGACACCTTAGACGCAATTCCCTTAAAATGCACGTAACTTTACTAAAATGACGCATCAAAGTGGAAAGAGGGTGCATGTCTACGTTGCGTCGCGATGAAGGTACACCTGCGACTTTGAGGTGGGTCAGAAGTTTCTACGGTCATCCTGTACCAATAGTCTACTCCAACTTTAGCGCCACAAGGAAAAAGTATACAGGAGCAAAATGTATATGATGCAGAGAACATCCATATTGTTTATGTCAAAGTTGCAGGATGGCGCCAGCAGCAGCACATGAGCCCCACACACAGAGGCCTAGAGTGGGCACAGAAGTGGGTCAGTAGGACAGATATCACTCACCCCAGCACCACCAGCTCCCCGTACTTGATGGGCTCCTTGTTAGGGGCGCAGTGCTCCTCCTGACTCGGAGAAAACATGGATGATCCCCCGTGAGCGGCCACAATCCCCTCCACAATCGTTAACGCAACCCCCCGGGGAGCTGCTCGGCCGACTTCATAGAGGCTGCCTCAGCCAGCGGTGAGTGGCGCAGATACGTATCACCAGCATCGGCCACGTCCCGGCCAACGCACACTCCGCCGCCGCCAGTAACGGCCGAGCCGGGACACTCCACTCCACAGGTCACGGGGGTGCGCGCCGCCAGCCGCCCAGCGCAGTCTCTGCTCGGATACAGGCTGATCCCGCTAGCCGTACAAGATGCTGCTCCCCCTCCTCCTCCTCCTCTCCGCCCTCCTGCTCTCAGGCTGCGAATGACTCGCCAGGCCGACCTCCTTCCTCCTCCCCCTCCAGACAACAAATGGAACCCCGCTGCTCTCCAAGTGCCGTGGCAACAGGACACCGGATTACCCCCGGGGGGGGCGAGAGGCGTGGCCACTCCCGATTTCCACCATCCTTACCCTCTGCACGTTTTTATATCATTATTCCCACTAAACATATCATCCTATTCATAATTCTATATAATACCAAACACAAAGCCAACATTAAACGCGAAAACTTAATCTGCTACATTACCAGCTCCACCTCCGCCGCCGTCACTAGTGGACGCGTCCATACTGTTATGTAAACATAGAGTAAAATGGGCTGGGAGCTCTTAAAGGGGCCGCTCTATTTTTATCCGCAGATACTTTCTGCTGCCCCCTTTGCACCTGCAGGATTTTATTTATTTTTTTATTTCATTTTAATCTTTTATTGTATTTTTTCCCCCTCAGTCTTCATTATTATTTCATGGCCTGCAGTGTCGGAATAACATCTGTTTCATATTTCTCCTACAGGAATAAAAGGCGATGAATTACTGTTTGCAATCTGTTATATAAAGCATCTGGTTTAGATTTGGTAATAAAGTGTTTTGGAAAAGGGAAATTTGGCAGGTTAGTTCTATTCAGCATGTAATTTTTTTTTATTTTTTTTTTTACAGGTTTTCCGGATTGGATAAATTATGAGTCCCTCTCATTTGTACCCTTATCTAGGTGGAATATGCTGTAAGGATTTATTGTAGACATTAGAAACCAATCAGCCATGTAGGAAATTGCAGGCCATATAGGTACGGCTGTAATCTGATGTTCCCAGAGACAACCCATTCAGGATTAATTCACACGCTGCAGATTTTGCTTCAAATATTTCTGTGGCCGTCCCATTCATCTCAATGAGGCTTGCCGAAAATCTACATCCTTGCCTCCAATGCAGCCCCATTGACATAAATAACCTTAACAATAACATGTTAACCTTTTAAATACCACCATCAGAAATGCTTGGGCCACTGTTTTCCCTATGATCGTCGCTCCCTGCTGATGTCATGGGTTTGCTGGCAGCATTTAAAGGGTTAACATTCACACCAATCGTGGGTGTTAAATAGTGATGAGCAGACCCATACGTTTAAATGCCACCATTGCCACTATTAGGTACCTTGAACAAACTATTGTTTGAGGTTTAGACGAAATTAGCAAACCCAGACCTGAATGGGTCCACTTATCACTACTCATGACTAGAGATGAGTGGACCTGACCTTCCACAATGAGTTTGGCCACCCCCAACCTGAACGTTTTTCTGGATTGGCGATCAATCAGTCGATCTGGTAAATTCATTCCCCTAACAACAAGCCCAGGCTATCATTGTCACAGGGAATTGGAACCAGAATATTGGGTCCGCTCATCTGTACTCATGACTAACCTACATGCTGCAGAGGATCCAACTACTATGGCCCATAACAATACTAGTAGTCTCTATAAAGAGGCAATTAAAGAGCATGATATAAAGAAAGATATATATAATAATAAATAATAATTCCTTTATTTTATATAGTGCCAACTCATTCTGCAGCGCTGCACAGAGCTTGCCAAATCAGCCCCTGTCCCCATGGGGTTCACAGTCAACCTACCAGAATGTTTTTGGAGTGTGGGAGGAAAGCGGAGGACCCAGAGGAAACCCACGCAAACAAGGAAAGAACATAAAAACTCTTTATATATAAGAGAGATAGATATGAAAAAGATATAATATAGATGTAACATATAGAGCCGTAAGATATGAGCGATAGATAGATAGATAGATAGATAGATAGATAGATAGAGAATTGAAGAAAGTTCACATTTTTCACCTTACTGCCATTTTGTGGAGATAGAAAGCAGAAGGGCAGCACGGTGGCTGATTGAGTAGTGCTTCTGCCTTGCAGCATTGGGGTCCTGGGTTAAAATCCCATCCATATCCACATCTGCAAAGAGTTTGTATGATCTCTCCATGTTTGCATGGGTTTACTCCAGGTCCTCCAGTTTCCTCCCACACTCCAAAACATACTGGTAGGTTGATTAGATTGTGAGCCCCATTGGGGACAGGGTCTGATTTGACATGCTGTATAATCTGTGTGCACTATATAAATAAAGAATTATTATTAAAGCAGTTGGTCCAGAACACTTAGGTGATGTGTATATGGCAGGTATAACTGTTTTTAGCTGCGCAGTGTGGGAGAGGGGAGAAGGGGAGGTGCTGTTATTAGGACAGACATTGTCTCCCTGTCGGAGGTTTTCTTTAATAATTATCATTTACCAGGAGCCTTCTCGGTGTCAGACAGCGCTCTTACAATGTGAGGATCTCTATAAGACACTATATAATTAATACACGCTGGGTACAAAACATCTGCAGATTATGTAACAACCAGTCTTGAGCAATGTAACTTCTCTTCTATTTCTTCCCTTATTCTGGAAATGTACGTAAGGTCTTGATGTCGTCCATACAGGCAGCGTTTTGACATAATCTTCTTTATGATGTACCAACAACCATGATAGGAAACCACAGACATTTTTATGTCATCGGTGCTTGGCATCAAGTGTTCTTCTTTCTGCAGCTGCCCTTAAAGGGGCAGTCATTGGATACGTCATAAATGCTGGATAGGTGTGGGGGACATAAACATACCCTGCGTGACCAAGTGACAAAGTCTTTCCTATGGTGTGCAGTTGTCACCTTACACATAGACCACTGACAATCAAGGGGTGCTACAAACACCTTAGGGTGACTATATAACCAAGATGACCACCCACAGTTGTACATAGATCATTTATAGGATTTTCATGGTGTATGAAGTTTCATGTCACAAGTAAAACTACGAACGATCCCTGATAGATCTACAGCTCCTATGCACAGAGTACAGAGGTTGTTCCTGCTTACTCACATTATACCCACATTGTCCTATAAATATGTCCACTGTAACCAATATGGTAGGCACCAAAATTACAATAAACAGCAAAGTACACCTAAGTCATAGATTGTTAGCTCTTGTGATCAGGGCCCAAGCTTTCTATTACTACATCTGACCATGTTACTACTCTGAAACATTTTATTTTGTATGCAAATGTCCCCACAATCTGTAAAGAGTTGCAGAATATGATGACGCTATATACATCAAGATTTGTTATTATTATTACTAGGCAAAATATTGCCACATTTTTATTGAAGCACATTGATAAATATATATCTAAGAACCCACATACCCTTCTTTGAATGTCAACAGAAAGATAGATCGATAGATAGATAGATAGATAGGAAATAGATAGATATGAGATTGACGAATGGGTAGATAGATAGATAGATAGATAGATAGATAGATAGATAGATAGATAGATAGGATAGGTGATGAGAATAAGCGAGGGATGGAGATAGGTAAAGTTGTTAGGAGCAGAAAACAGCAAGAAGCCTCCAAAATAAATTCAATCAAGGTTTAATCAAAGTCGGTAGGAACATTTCGGTGTGTTGCCTACTCTTGTCCAGTGTTGAAACATATATATTGAAATGATAATAGATGTAAAGGTACCTGGCTCATAAGTTGCCGGTTGTCCCAGTCCACATAATGACAGCAGGGAGGGCAGATGCTTTCTAAGCTCATTCCCTCCCCACATTACATTGCTCGTGTTGGCTTGATGTGTTTGTGTGCACCCCTTAGGTAATCGATCATGATAAGACCCTCGTTATGAGACAGAAGAGTAAAAGAGGTCAGAAATGACCAGGTGGCGGCCCATTCTGTGGATCACAGACTCCTCTGACCTCCTGCCCATGCATGGAATAACTCTGTGCGGAAGAAGAACAGAAGAGAACTCATAAGTGTAGCTAATGGCCAGGGAGGTTCATTTCTTGACAATGTGCGGAGTCTGTCCTCCGCTGTGATCTATATGTTCTGGACTTAATCCTAGTAATTCGAAAAAATTCAGGAGCCTGATTTGTTAACTTCCTAACACGTGGTGCACACCTAGTATCCATCCAAGTCAATTCGGAGGGGCCACAGAAACCACTATGGCTATACATAAGGTATTTAACGTATGTTTATGGAGTGAATGACTCTAATCCAAGGTGTGTGTCATAGTGACGGGTTCACATCTGGAACTTATCCTTAGTTGTATGGTGCAGGAGGCTCTGGATGTATCCATGAGCCTCATTCACTTCTCAAAAATAAGTCGCTTGCTTGATATAGTGTGTCATAATTTGGAACTTCTTGAGGAGGAGCAGGGGTGTATAGGAGGTTTTTATATGAGAGGTGAATAAAAACGGTAGCTGCCACGACTTGGTTTCGGATCACACAATAAGCTCAGGTCTTAGATAAGAAGTTTTGTTTCAAAAATGGATTGGGGTTTATTTTCCATAAACAAATGAAAAATCCATGAACAAAAAAACAATCACGTATTCAATGGCATCATGTCATCATCTCAAAAAACATCATTGATGACATCCAACCATGAATCCAATTTGCTGTGGTTGATTAGGGCCTGTGGATCTGAAGCCTCCAATTGCTCATGTCAGTGAAAGACACTGTTCCATATACGTGCTCATGTAGCCTGCCCCTTTGCCTTTAATCTCTGTAGCTCATATCTTGCCTGCACCTGAATCGCCGTAACATCGTACCCTGGTACCTAGAAAAGGGAAGATGATATAATGTGGTTTAAAGAAAACACCATCAAAAATTCCATCATAAGAAACAGAGGGGCACTTACTCATAGATACAGGCCACCGTTGACTGTGGGTAATCGTCATATTATTTGTATCCAGGGCTCCTTCCTTAAAAAATAACATTCAAAATTGCTTAGGGATTAGCCATTATGGTTATAAGCTTTGGGTTTAGCAGTTAGTAAACAATGCACTCCCAACTGTGAACTTTACCAGGGGATATCTCTGGTTTTGTGTGAAACCAATCTGTGCACTATTAAAGGGGAGATTCCCGTTCTAAAAATGGACACCGGAACTGTGTCTTGGTCGCCAGTGTCAGATAATGGGGCTTATTTCCTAAGGTACGTTGCTGGGCACTTTCGTGGATTGTGGGCCGTTCTGGGTTTGGAGGGCTTTGACAAGGTATTTAACAAGGATGTTCGCTGTGTGTGATTGTGTTGCGGCCTATTTTAAATTTCAAATGTGTTGAGACAATGCACTTACATGCACAGGAAGAAGACGAAGAAGTTGCACTCTGTGGACTTGAGCGGGGGACGCGGGACAATGAGGATATCAGGGGCACGATCTTAGTGAATCGCCGAACACAGGCATTATCGTCGGACCATGCACTGAGTTCACACGGTATTATGCTTCAGCTTTATGCAGCACCAAAGACTGAAAACCGTCGAGCTGCATATTCACATGGTTGATGCGATTTCCCTCCACGCCTGGTTTGGGGTGATAAGTATTCAGCACCTGGGTGAGTGATAAGTATTGTCCGGGTCACCAGTAAATGTGCCCCAATAGTTAGTAACCGTTGCGAGTGTGATGCGAGTTCATCGCATCACACTCGCAAGTGTGGAACGGGCCTAAATGTGATGTTAGCAAAAATGTGATGTAAATGCAATGTGAATGCAAACACAATGTAAACATCATGTTTGTGAGAATGCAATGTTAATGCGTTTACATTGTGTTTACGTGTTCATCACTTTTGCAGTAACATAGCATTTGCATCCACATGGCTTTTACATTGTAAAAATTATGTTAGTGCACATACTACGGTATGTAAACACAGTGTGAACACAAACACAATGTAAATGTGATGTAAACAAATGTGAACACAGATGAGCTTTAAACGCAATGTTACCGCAAATGCGATGTAACACTAACGAGATGTAAAAGAAATGTGAAAGTTAGCACCATGCAAACACAAATTTGATGTTAACACAAATGCAATGTAAACACATAAAACATGTTTCCACAAATGCAATGTACATATGTTTATACGGCAGTAACATCATATTTGCCTTTGCATTACTTTTACAGGTTTTCATTCACATCACATTTACTTCAATTCAGGCTACATTCCATACCAGGGCACATGTTGGCGCCGGGGAGAGGTGGTGATATTGGTATATGGTGCACGGCGCCATGTCCTATTTTTCTCCCATACTGCTCCCATACGGCACCACGCGCCCATTGCCGTCTATGGGGGACATATATACGCCGTATGTACTTCAGCCGTATATATGTCCCCCAAACGGCAGTGTGAATATAATCTAACATTGCACTAGCGTTTACATCACATTTGCAGTAAAATCACATTTGAATTTATATTTCACTAGCATTCACATTGGGTATACGCGTTCCATTTACATTTAGCATTCATGTTGTCTTTATGTTAACACTGCGTAAACGCAATGTTAGTTGACATTATCAGATGTAACCTTATCGGATTGGACAGCATCAGTGAAAATTTACATAACACACGCCCCCTCATTTGCTCCAGCACCTCCTCTCTGACAGTGGAGAGGATTACAATGATCAGATACTGGGACTGATATCTCCACAACTGTAGGGGTTAGAAAGAAAACTCAAAGTGGTAAAAGACCCTCTTTAAGAAAGAAATTAATAGACATGTTCTATTTAAAATTTTGGAAATTGAAAAACAATATGACCTACTATACAATGGAACAAGAGAACGTCACACTTAACTTTTACTTTACATAATTTAAATAACACAAATTTGAATTATACATAGTAAAACTTAAGATATCTTGCTCCATTGTATATATCACCCATAGATAACGATTGGTGCTGTGCCGTGTCTATAAATAATATGCATAATCATCATCCCGTCTTAGTGTAAAATGTGAAAATTCTTTTATTTCTTGTTATTATGTAAGTGTCCTGCACTTGGAATAAATCTCTATATTCACGCCCCAAATACCAAAGTGTTGTGCAAGTATGAGCTTGATTTGTTGATTCGACCCTCTGTCATGTGTTTCTCTGGAACAGAGACTCCAACCACTTTGCGGAAATAAGAATTTCTGTCTAGCAACAACTTGTACAGTACACAAGTTTTTCTTTATCGCAGCTGTGCATAGAGAACTGGAGCCCTGTCAAAAGACTCTTGTGTCACTGATGACTATCTCCGAGCTGCCAAGAAGCACAATATTAAATGTTCGCTTTAACATATGAAAAAAAGAAAACTGTTTCCATTAAGCTTTTCCTTTTTCACATTTTATATCATTTTGTTTTATTAAAAACATTTTTTTACTTAGCCAAAAAATAGGAAGAAAAAGTTCAAAACTTTAAGGGAAAATAAGTTACTTCTTGAATGTTTGTGTTGTTTTTTTATTTAAAGGGGTTGTTCAGTTTCAAAAATTCTTTCTCGTGTAACCTATGGCTCAAAAGAGGTTAAAAAAAGAGAGATGTTCTTTGAGAAAATGAAAGGGTAAAACGCAGGGTTAGACAAAAGACTCTGGGTCCCATTTATTATGCAGTCTACACCAGAATTCTAGCATAGACTGCACATAAATACAGTATATACTCGAGACCCCTAATTTTAACACAAAAAAAACTTAAAAAACATATTGACTCGAGTATAAGCCGAGGGTGGGAAATGCATTGGTCACAGCCCCCCCAGTAAATAGCCAGCAAGCCCCCTGTAGTATATAGCCTGCCAGCCTGCTGTAGTACATAGACTGCCAGCCCCCTGTAGTATATAGCCAGCCCCTGTAGTATATAGCCAGCCAGCCCCTGTAGTATACAGCCAGCCAGCCCAGAGTAGTATTTAGCCTGCATTATTTGGGCTGAAAAACTCAGCTTATACTCAAGTATATAAGGTACATGTTGCATGTGTATTTATGTATTTGCGCTAGTATTGTGTTGTGGCTCTACTATGTACGGTGCAACACAATCCCGTGCATGACACCTGGGACCGGAGTCTAAGTGGCACCTGATCTTCACCAGTGCCCGTCGCAAAGCGGGATGGTCTTGCTGCGGCAGGATCGTTCCACAGGTGCCACTAGCCCAAGGTGGCAGCCAAGGTCGAGGTACCTTAACGGAAAACAGACTCGTGTCAGGGCAGGCAGCAGACAGTCAGTCCAATCCGGGGTCAGCAACGGGAGGTCCAGGCAGATGGGAATGGGAACACAGGCACATGGGACACAGGAACACAGCAACGCAGAAACACAACAACACGGAGGGGCTCTGGTAACACAGGAACACAGAGGGGCTCTGGTAACACGGGAACATGGAGGGGCTCTGGTAACACGGGAACACAGGAATACACAGGAACGCAGGAATATCGCTGGGGACCTTTTTCTAAGGCTGTAAGGCACAAATATCCAGCAGAAGAAACAGGAAGGGGCTGGGAATTTAACTGGGAAGCGGCCTTTAAATCTCTGCGAGCCAGCGTGCGCCGCACCGCGGGAGCTGCAGAGACCGTCGCTGGAGCCAGGAGAGGTGAGTTCAACGGCGGAGAGGCCCCGGGCACACGGAGGTACACAGGTGCACCTGTGACCCGGGACATGGGGTCGCAGGGGCACCCATGACAAGTCATCACACGTGCATTAGATTGGAGGCAGGTAAGCAAAAAAAAAACAAGAGTTGCCACAGGTAAAGATGGTAGGAGAAATTTATTCAAGAGGGACTGAACCTTCAGGGGATCAGGGGTAGTGGCACTCGGACTCTGGTGGACCTCGGACTCTGGTGGACCTGTGTCCACCGCGGATCTCATTTATATATGGAGAAAATATTTTTTCTTCAAAATGAAGTATCTATCTAACCTTGTGAAGGTATTTTTGGATTTAATATGTTGTGGGGGTAAAAGAGTTTTCATGTTCTCTCTGTGTTTGCATGGGTTTCCTCCAGGTGCTCCAGTTTCCTCCCACACTCCAAAAATACTGATAGGCTGATTATATGATTATATTGTGAGCCTCATGGGGACAGGGACAGATTTGGCAAGCTCTGTGTAATGTTGCAGAATATGTTGGCACTATTATTAAATAAATGATTTATTTATAATAGACTCACTTTCATGAAAAGGGAACTCAGTCTTGGACAAATGCTTAGACATGAAAGCACCTCCTGGCCACTCGTAATATTTTATCCTATGTCAGAAGGAGCTTTAGGCACCACAACCCAACAGCCATTTGATCTGTAAAAGCAGTCACATTCTGTGTCTTAACTTTTCCAAAATAAGATGCAACTAAAAAAAAAACACCACCCAAGTGAAAACTCACTAACTTTTATGTACCATCTCCTTTGAAAGAGTCTTTTGACAAAGTCCAAAACTCAATGTACTTCTATAAATGCTGAGCAATTACTTACAGCGTCTGTGCCAGTTGTCTATCCGCCCCTTGTCTGTGAGATAAAGGAGAAAGTTGATTTATTTTCTTGTAGAAAAAAGAATTTGGTGAATGTGCAGCTGGACCTTAGTTTCCAGTTCATGAAGAGTGGGAAGGACGCGGGTGCTGTGTGTACCACTGTCTATGGACTGGACGGGATTTCTTGAATCCTGTCTTTAAAGTGAGCACAATGCAGATTGTAGAAGAATAGACTGAGCAGGGTGTCGGTGGCAAGTCCTGCTAGTCTCCATGCTGGGAGCTGGAGTAGAGGTCTCTGTCTATTTGAAGTAGGGCACAGAGGCTGCACTGACAAGTCTGTCTCTTCAAGACAAGAAGAGGCCTTTGTAGTGATTGCTACTGTTTCTTCTCTTTTCTATTCAGAAACAACTAGAGCATAGAAAAAGTACAAAAGGGACGTGTAATGTGATAAAATGTTCTGCTTCTTTTTTGGGATCCTCCAGACATACAAATCAGAAGTGTTGTGTTATCTGGGGCGTAAACTTCATTTAATAGTTTTAAATATGTGAATAATACTGAACTCCTCACTGGCGCAGGTTTTTATAGGACTTGCTTTCTGGTGCTGCCAGTTATAAAGTGACCCCTATCTTGGTACTGATTAAAATATGTCTGTTTTCACTTGTTCTATAACCACACTCCAAAAAATTAAAGGGAACCTGTCACCATATTTTCACAAATACAGCTAGTGACAGGTTCCTGTAGAGCCCTATTAACTGACACCCTTCTTTTAGCTAAAAATTGTTTCCTTCATATCCCCATAAATCAACTTTATGTTATATAACTTGGCATCAGGGGGGCATTTCCTGCTCAGTCAGCACCTCCATCTACTCTTCTCTATGTCCCATGCCTTTTCTCTTGTGATCAGAGTGATGTCATCCAAAGTTCTTTACCCAGTTACGTTTGCAAGTCTACCCCATGAATGTATCTGATATAAGAAATTACAGCATCCCTCCATGGACCTCTCTCTCCATCTTTCTCTCCATCCTCCATGGAGGCTGCTGTGATTTCATGTAATCAGATATAAACTAGGGGCAGACATTGGAAATGTAACAGGACCTTAGATAACACCTCCCTGGTCACATGACATAAGGCACCCAAAAATATAACAGAGCTCTTTTCCAATGTTCCACAAAGCAGCATGTCCTAGAAGTGAGACCTGTTAATCAGGAACAAAGGGGCAGGACAATGAAGTGAATACTGCATATAACAGACCACATTACTATCATTGGACTCACCTCAGGTGGGTTGGATATAAGTTTACAAACTGATTTTTTAACATTGCAGCTATAGGGAGGAAACATATAGGTATAAGGGCAATGCTTTTAAATCTTAGTTTTTTATTAAGTACCGCATATACTCATGTATAAGCCGAGTTTTTCAGCACAAAAAATGTGCTGAAAAACGTCCCCTCGGCTTATGCACGAGTCAATATAAAAATAAAAAATACTTAAAAAATAATAAACTTATATACTCACCCTCCGGTGGCCCCGATGTGCAGCGCTTCTTCCCCGATGTCCGTGCGGCTCATCTTCAGGCTTCCGCGCTGTCTTCTTTCTTCTGCTGGGCGCCGCCATGTTTTTCCCCGGGGCGGCGCCTAGTATGACGTCAGCATGTCGCCCTGCAGAAGAAAGAAGACGGCGCGGAAGCCTGAAGACGAGCCGCGCGGACATCGGGAGAGCAGCGCTGCACATCAGGGCCACCGGAGGGTCAGTATATAAGTTTATTTTTTTTAATGCTGGGTTGGGCTGTATACTACTGGGGGCAAGCTGTATACTACTGGGGGCAGGCTGTATACTACTGGGGGGCAGGCTGTATACTACTGGGGGCAAGCTGTATACTACGGGGGCAAGCTGTATACTTACTGGGGGCAGGCTGGGCTGGCTGTATACTGATGGGGAAAGCTTGTGGGGGAAAGCTGGGCTGGCTGTATATACTATTAGGGTGCTGACCGGCGAAGAAAGAAGGAGGCGCAAGAAGCCCTGAAGATGAGCTGCACGGAAAATCAGGGGAGCAGCGGCTGCACATCGGGGGCCAACGGAGGGTGCTATATATATTTTTTTATGCTGGGCAGGGCTGCTATAATCTGGGGGCAAGCTTGTATACTCTGGGGGCAAAAAAAAAGACTGGGGGGCTGGATACTACTGGGGGCAGGCTGATACTTACTGGGGGCAGGCTGTATAAATACTGGGCAAGCGGTATACTACTGGGGGCAGGCTGTATACTACTGGGGGCAGGCTGTTTACTACTGGGGGCGGCTGGGCTGGCTGTATACTGCGGGGGCAAGCTGGGCTGGCTGGCTACTATATGGCAAGTGCTGGTTGGCTATTAGACGTGGGGGTGGGGGGGGGCTGTGACCAATGCCATTTCCACCCTCGGCTTATACTTGAGTCAATGATGTTTTCCCAGTTTTGGTGGTAGGTAAAATTAGGCAGGTCTCGGCTTATACTCGGTCGGCTTATACTCGAAGTAGTATATACGGTATATCATTGGGTGGCTTATTTTTCCAACGCAGGTTCTCTTGGATTAAAACATGTACTGGTGTCAGACTTCTAATGTTAGAATAAATTATATCTTCACAATATCCACAGGGTTCCATTTGCTCTGTCAAAGTTTTCCTTGTATGATCTGATCATTAGTCTGAATTTCCTACTTCTTCCGGACTCTGCCTTGTGAATGATTTCTCAGACCAAATTGAGATTGTTCTACTGGAGGAAGTTCTGAAGTGGCCCGGGTTCTACCACCACACGGCCCATGAGCTCCATCAGAAGACACTGTATAGGTAGTTGCATTTTCTAGAACACTTTTGAGGAACAATTGACATAAAACCATGTAGTCCTCCTAGATAAATTATGTGACCAAAGTGTCCAATAAAATCTAACAAACCATTTAAAGATGGGTATAGTATGCTGCGACCACACCTTTGTCACCCCTTCAAGTTAGACCTTGTGCCCAAGCCTGTAACACAGAGCCAGAAAAGTAGTATAGGCTGTCCACACAAGGCTGCGTATAAAACCTGTAACTTTGGGATTTTTGGTTTTCTGATTTCCATGCTCTTAGGTTATGTTCACATTCTTCTTGACCATAACACAGACTAAGCCTGTTTATAAGTACTAGGACGGTGATCGGCACTAAACCGGAAAAAGTTCTAATATCTGTAGGATTGTGTAGATTATAGGATTTGAGGCCATCTGTTTACTTTCTATACATTTAGGGTAAAATGAATAAGGATAAATGTAAAGCCTACAAACCAATGTCATGGAAGATGTGTGTTCACCAAAATAGGTAACATATAATTTAGAGAACAGGTACGTACAGTGAGGAATCCATGTGAAAGATAAGTATATGTCTCCTCACTTCTAGTATTTTACCATAAAGCATTTATGACTCGTTAACAATCCATAAGCATGATTACCAACATTTATGTAAATTCAGGGCATATTGCAGGGGACGGTGGCTATTGCTCACTGCTCTGCCATTGCTTGAACTATAACGGCATCCTAATACAGTTAAAAGCTGGCAGGGCAAGTCAGCATCTCACTTTTCCCCAGAGTGCCTCCCTGATTGGTGCATCAATTGTATGGGTTGCATCATGGGTGAATTTGGTCACCTACACATTGCGACTTCTCTCGTTGGAAGGTGTCTGAGCAATATGGTTCCTGTGTATAGGTGTGCCTTTCTTCAATACTTTTATGCTATTTTTGCTACTCTGATTGTGCTGTGCAATTTTATTTTCTACTTTTGTTGACAACTCTAGTTTAACTTGACCTTGATCTGTATCTATCTGCACTGACCTCAGACTATATTTTGGATTCTGCTTAAACTCTATCTGCCCTGACCTGTTTCTTGGATTCTGCCAGATCACTGCCTACCCATATTCTATACAGTTTGTGACTATTCTTAGCTTGACCCCTGACACCTTGCAGCGGTGTTCATTTGACTAGGCCAGCTGTCACCTACACTTGGATTACTTAGAGGTAGCAGCCTTGTGTATTCTCACAGGAAGGTTCAGATCCCTATTACAAAGGGAAAAGGGCGAATACCTACACAGACACTTACATAAACACAAAGCCGCAACGGGTCAGTGGTACAGTAGGTCCACACCCTACTGTCTGTAACAATTTGGCATTGTTTGACAATTCAGTGAAGGAAAAAAATAGTCTTCCCTGCTTGTTTTAGACAACAGTGCTAGCGGAGAATGGGGGGGTCTTAAATATGTTAAAAGGGTTCTTTCAAGAATACACAATGTGGACCTTTAGGATGTGTAATGAGTGTAGGTCCACATGAACCCATGATTGGCGGTATCACATAGTGATCACATAATTCTGGATAACCCCAAGGATAGTAATCCTGAAAAAATGGGACTAGCATTAATCAAATCAAATAAATAAAGGTCAAAGCTATACCCAAAACTTCTGAACGAAAAAGTAAGGAGACAAAGACGTATGCTATATGACCAACAAAATATGCAAGTTTATTAATATAGTTGTACACCACAACAAAAACAGACAGCAATAAAAACATCTAAAAGTAAGAACTAAGCACACAAATCCAACCATGCAAAACGACCCAGCATATGATAGTGCTGGTCACCCTCAAAACCACCAGCTCCCCCTACCTAAAGAGAGGCCCCTCCTCCCCGGAGAAATGTTAGAATATATACAGAGAACCGTGCTCACCCACAGACCAAAAAGGATACATAAATATAAACAAAGTATGTAAGGTGTAAATGTATGTTATCTAAGGTAACTGTACCAGATACTATGCTGTGTGAGGTGAAGAGGAGCACGGTTAAAAAACACAAGTTTTACCTATGATGATGGAAAATCATGCAGTAGGAGCGGTGGGGGGAGCTGAGGCAAGGACCCCACGCATATCGCTAGAAACCTAGCTTTCTCAGGGTGCTGTTACGGTTGTGCGATGTCCTAACCCCAAGGATAGGACATCACTGTAGATCCCAAGAGGATATGTGGACATTGGGGCTTATTTACTAAAGGTCAGCTGAAAGCACTTTCCTTGGATTTTCCATCGTTTTCGGGATTTGCGCCGCTGTGCCAGGTATTTACCTGGAGATTGTGTCACATGAGATTGTATTGTGGCACGGCTGCGCTGGCTTTTATATGACAGAAATGAGGGGGCGGACCGTCGGACGATCCGACTGATTTGGACTGAGGGACGGATTTAATTTTCAAATTGTGTCACAAGATCAAGCACTTACATGCACCAGGAAGAAGAAGGTAAACTCCGGCAGACCTTAGCGGGGAAGCGACACATGCAGGAAATCAGGTGCACGATCGTAGTGAATTGCAGCAGAGTGCATTCCAGTCAGACAATGCACTTTCGGGGATTGCGTCAGGATGGGTAAGTAAATGTGCCCTATTGTCTTTAGACATGGTAAACCTGGGTAATCTGAGTTTTAGGATTAATTCACTGTAGGCCTTTGCTGATTGTGCTTGAAAAAAGAAGTCTCGATGGTTATGGCCACATGACTATTATGTTGCCTTTTGACCTTTCTATGGAGACAGCATTAAAAAGTCATAAGGTACATCCCTCCTGTCAGCTGTAAGTGGTCTGGCTCCGAGGATAGAGACCAGTGTTATTCTACATATGTAAAGATATGGATCTGCATGGCTTATAACACGTTTTGATCTCTTAGTATGAAACACAAAACTTTATTGATTTCTATAAAATGAGCTTCGGTAAAGAAAAATATTGTATGTGGTGACCCCGGAATTCATTGCAGTGCCCTGATGGACTATATCATTGATCATGAAAGCCAGTAAGAAAGAATAGACCTGAGTATCCTATTACTGCCAGTTAAGCGCAGTCTCATTATTATGTTGCCTTGTTAATCAACTGGGAAAATATAGAGTATCCATTATTGCAGTAACCTTACAACATTCACAATGAAAATGATCCCCCGATCAATAGTTGTAGAACATGGAGGAATGAATGAAACTATTACATTTCAGGAAAATGGACATTTCCAGAAACAGGACACAATGGGATCCTGTGATGAGATACTGTATTATCTCTTGGCCGATTAACAGAAATACGTTGGTATTTCTCCGCTGTAAAGATCCCCCATAAACAGAAAAAAATGGGGAAAACTGCCAATTCCAGTGACTGAAGACTATGGAAAATTTATAGACACCCTAAAGCTACCCTTTTCAACTCACCCATGCACATATTTGCTTGGTTTGGCTGAAATAAGACTAAGTCACTATCATACATCTTTGTGGTTAATCTTAAAGGGCCACTTTACCTCATGTTTTTTGTAATGTATGTGTAAGTGTGGGGGAAGGATATTGGATAATTTACCAATATACATCTATTAATAGTTCTGCTCCGCTTTCTTGATATGGAAAGTGAAGCTTCCTGTCTTTTACTTCATCAGCCAGAGATTCCTGTCCATATAATGGCCGCAGATAGAGGGCCATCTGTAACTGTCCATGAGCATTCGGCCTGTCAGGACCTTATGATAGCACTCATGAATATAAGATTAAGGTCCTGGCACGGCGATTGTTCATGGCCAGGTAGAGATCACATGACCCCCCATCTGCGGCCATTTTACGGACAGGAATGTCTGATCGATGAGGTAAAAGACTTCAATTTACATATCAATAAAGCAGAGAAGAACTTATTCATAGATGTATATTGGTAAATTAAACTAATATCTTTCCCCCCTTATTTACACACATTACAAAAACATGACGTAAAGTACCCAACCCCTTTGATGGAAAATTACAGTTTAGGACCTAGAAATGCTACATGACAAATCCTTGAGGACATACACAATAGATGTTTAAGATCATTGGTTCAGCCAACTTTTCTCCAATTTGTATCAGGATTTTATAAACAGAGGCCTTGTTCACATGGAGCATTTGAATTGTATTTAGATACATGACTGAAGCGCAATAAGGAGTCTGTCCCAAAAATATATGTGTGTAGACCTAAGGCTACGTGCACACTGCTGTTGCCCGCCGTACCATATCACGGCAGGCACACGGCAGCGCGCAGGGAGTGGAGGAGGAGGTGAGCGCTGCTCACCCCCGCCTCTCTCCATAGGAACATTGGTGCATGGCGCCGTAACATGGGAAAATATAGGACATGTCTTATCTTTTCCTGTGCTATGGAGTGGTACGCTGCCGCACCGTACCGCTCCCGTACGGTGCCGTGAGCCCATAGAAGTGTATGGGGGACGTATATCGGCCGTATATACGTCCCCCATACATGTGTGTGAATGTAGCCTAAATGCTTGCGTTCGGCATCAAAACACATGTGTAACATAGTTTGTATGGTTGAAAAATGACGGAAGGGAAGGAATTGGATGAGGAAGGGAAGGAAACAAGGGAAGGAAAACAATTATTATTATTAAATATTATAACATAACTGTCCATGTTCATTTAATGTAAAAAGGCTTCTTGAAGCTCTCTGCTGTCCCTGCTGTGACCAGCTCCTGAGGCAGGCTATTCCACAAATTTACAGTTCTTACAGTAAAGAAGTCCTGTTGCCTCTGGACAATATTTTGCATTGTCAATCTTCAGAACACGTGTTGCACGTTCCCGATTGCAAGAATTTGAGCTTAAACGCATCTGTGTTCAGGAGAAGCTCCTCTGTGTTGAGCTTTAATGGAAGTTCAAAATGCAATTCAATCGAACATGTTAATGCGGCCTAAGGTTCTACCAGATCGAATCGGGTTGATAAGTACAAAAACACCTAGATATGAGGAATTATCTCTGGGAAAAATGCTAAAAATGAAAATGTGGATGGGTCTGATCTAAAACTTAAAATTTCACATTGTAATATTATATTGTACTATTACTTACAAAACATATTGGAGGATCCAATACTACACATAGGCACATAACAAAATACAAGGAGGGCTTTCTAGCTTGTTATACTGGGAAGATGACATATTTCTCAAGCTCCCTATCTGACAGAAGGGGTTTTTGTTCTTTTAAAAGGGTTAACCATCTGGATGTATGTTTGGACTAGCCCAGTACTCATCCAAATTATGGATTTCATTGTGTTTGGGTGGATGAGGGGGGTAGAGTCAGCTGTAAAGCGTCTCCTTTTATTAAATTAAATGTTCGGAAGCTTCCAGGAAGGATAATAAACAAATGGGACGTTTACAGTTAATGAATAGGTCTCAATAGTGGTGAAGGTAAATCATAATTTGACTCCATGTGGACAGTCACATGTGGTCATCAAAAAAAAAAAATGTTTTATTACCATCTGTAGTTTTTGATCATCATACATGAAAGTATGGTTTGGTCTTTGCCTTACAAAGTAACTTATGTCAGTTTCAGGGACCTTGGGCCAACCAGTTCTGTTGACTTTGAGGTCCTGCTGCCCCACATTAATTGTATATCCATGCATTTATCAATAATTAATATTTATGAATCAATCCATAAGACATAAAAGTGATTGTTCCAGTAAACCCCTCTGTCCTCTGCTAGTTCTTTGGGCGTCCATAATCATCTATTGGCACATCAGAGGACTCCAGAGCCTCCTGATATATCCGGTGCACCAAAGGGGAGGGGCATTCAACTTGATAAATGTCTCCCATAATGTCCACAAACCGTACAGTGACTGCAGCATTTATTAGATCAGGTTGTATTCTGGCAACAAGAGATATTTGTAGCAACACTTTCTTGAAGTGGGAAAACTTGTATAACAAGAGCAATTAGATTCAGTCACAGTCTCTGTAAGCCCAATATCAACAGTTGTTCTAAACACCAGGTGCTCTTGCCTTTAAGGCCTTCAGATTCTGAATTACTTTCTGCTTTGTCTTTGTTGTTCTTCAGCACTCACACAGGCTTTTGTCAGTGTTAAAGAAGACCAGAATTTTATCCCCCACACCAGTTATACCTGCTAGGGTCAAGTCCTCCCCATGTTAACTTAAATTATCTGTACCTTAATTACAGCCATTTTTCTGCATGCAAATGAGCAGATAAAGAGTCAGCTCTGAAGAGAAGAGTCACATTTTCTCCAGGTTGCCAGTGAACCCCACCAACCTCTTTTTATTGACAGCTCAGTGTCTCTACAAATCTTGGTCTGAGCAGACAGGAAGTCCTCCCCCAATCCACTTCCTGTCCTTACCAGAATGCTGACCCTCTCACTGCATTGTGAATTTAGCAGTAAGCACTCAAGACAAAAAGGGTCCTATTCATAATAACCTAAAGTGACATCTTGGTAGATATAATTGAAAATAACCAACAAAGAGGATGTCCATAGCTTGTATAACAAAATTCAATCTTTATTTCATAATCCAAAGTAGTTAAGAACAATTAAAAGCACACTCAGGTGCAACCCCCTCACCAGTTCCCAAGTCAGTGTAGTCAGAATATCCACATAGGTAACTCAGCTATATACATTCACAAATAATTTGATAAAAGGGCAATATAAATATACTTTCTAAGTCCAACAATTCATGTAATAAATAAATCTATAAACATAACACCATGCCCAGTCTGTATAGTCATGTGTCTAAATAAATACCCTGTTTCCCCGATAGTAAGACACCCCCGATAGTAAGACATAGTGGGGGTTTTAGGGGAGTTGGCTAATGTAAGACGTAC
Organism: Engystomops pustulosus; assembly: GCA_019512145.1. Taxonomy (NCBI): domain Eukaryota; kingdom Metazoa; phylum Chordata; class Amphibia; order Anura; family Leptodactylidae; genus Engystomops; species Engystomops pustulosus. Next base: position 33,121,553 of record CM033647.1, on the reverse strand, counting down.
CCCGAAAGTAAGACATAGTAAACTGTACGTTGGAAAAATATAAACCATAGTACCGGTACCTTTTGCTGCATTAACAGCGGGATGCGGACGGTTAGAGCGGGATGCAGACGGATCTGGAGCGGAATGAGCGGAGGGATGTGGTGGCAGCAGTAGTAATGTTGTCCGTGGTTCATCAGGACCATGGACAACATACAAAAACACGCAGCCTCAGTGCCCTCATGTGCAGCCGCTGGTGGCCCCTCTGAATGGCCCAGTGGCTCCTCCATGAGGAAGAAGCCACACCTCTACCCAGCACCACAGAGGAATTGATCTGATCGCCATTACGGTACCAACTAAGCAATTCAAAAAATGCACCATGTAAAGTTTCCTTAACTTTTACCAATGTAAGACATACCCCAAAAGTAAGACGTAGTGGGACTTTTGGGGGTAAAAAGAATGTATGACACTGTCTTACTTTCGGGGAAACACGGTAGTACATGTATAGTTACCTGAATAGCCCAAGTATATTTAATGGGAAGTGGAGAAGAGAAGAAGCGCCACACGTTTCGCCTGTTTGCACAGGCTTTCTCAGGAGTAATGAAAATGAATATAAAATATATTCACACATATAGATATATATATATATATATATATATATATATATATATATATGCAATGCACCATCAGAATCAGGCCCAGAACAAATGCGTTGTGCTGCTTACCTAGTCAGCGTGTGTGTCATCTACCGGAAGTAGCGGGTACTAGAGATCATATCGCGGCAGACACAAAACAGAACTTCCTATCACTAATTAACTTGATCCACAGCGCAGGCGCTAGAGATTCACTCCCACTAGTTCACAGCGCATGTGTCAAAATTATATAAAAAGAACAAAGTGAGCAAGTGAACATGTGACTTGTCTGTGCTGCTCACTCCTCAGCTCTTGGCCCCCACCTTTGTGCTCCTGTACAGCTTCTCCCTCCTGCTCCTTCACAGAGGTCACAGCTGGTGAGCTGACATCAGTGAAGTCACGTGAGAGTCGAACGGATGAAGATTAGAGGGGGGGGAAAGCGCTGTAATAAGATAAACGGAGGTGGCGGGGATCGGAGGGTCCCATTCATGGATATTGCTTACTTTGCTTAGCTCCTCTCCATAGCCTAAGTCTTGCTGCATATGCAGCAAATTGACTTTCCTCACATCCCGCTATCACGTTCTAGCCCCCGATCTCAGGTTTTTTGCACAGCGATGTCTGCCGCGCCTCAAAAGACGTCGGGGGCGCATACCTCCCCCTCCGTGGCCCCGATGTCTTCAGTCTTCAGTCTGCAATTCCGCTCGGGTCTTTCTTCTTTCTTCTGCTGGCCGCCATTCTTTCCCGTCGGACAGCTGGACCCCGGGGCATATCAATGGGCCTGCGCCCGGCAAAGAAGAAGACGGCTCGAACACTGTGCAGACGTATGCCATCATGGCTGATGACATCGCTAGGGTTAGCGATCGTGCTGCACCATCTTTTCACCGTGTTACGGTGGTCTATCCCTGTTTGTTTGTTTTTTGTTTTTTCCTTCTGGTGCTGGGCTGTAATCTACTGGGGGCTGTGGCTTATATACTCATGGGGTCTGTGACTGTCTAGCTACTGGGTGCTGTGCTTTCTAAACATACTAGGGGGGCTGTGCTGTATACACTTGGTTCAGTGGCCTGTATACTACTGGTGCATTGCTGTATACTACGGAGGCAGGTTCTGTATCTACTTTGGGGCTGTGGGCTTATCTACTGGTAGGCAGTTCTGTATGACGTATGGGTGGCTGTAGCTGTATACTACTGGGGGCAAGCTGCTGTATAACTAACTGGTCTTGTGCTGTATACTACTTGGCGTGATGGGAGAAAGGGCAGTTCTGTATACACTGGGTGCATTGCTGTATGACTAAAAAAGCGGACCTGTGGTGTTGCGGTTCTGTATGCTAACGGTAGTGGCGCGTGCGGTTAATTCTACCGTTGTGTGGGGGGGGAAGGGGGGGTCGTGATGCTGATATATACTGGGAGGCTTTGCTGTATACATACTGTTGGGGCAGTGCTTGTATACTACTGGGTAGGGCAGTGACCCTGTAATAGCTGGGCCTGTGCTTTATGCCTACTGGGGCTGTGCTGTAATCTAACTGGTTGAGAGCTGTGCTGTGACACTTGGGGGCGGGGGGGGGGGGGGGGGGGGGGGGGGGAAGGGGGAGAGAGGGAGGAAGGGAAGGGGCAAGGAAAAAAGAGTTGGGACCGAGACACAAAGGATATAAGATGCTTTTTGTTTCAGTGTTCGTGTTATCAGATCAAGTAAGGGGAATACATCTAAGCGGGTTAAGGGGGGGGGAGAAGGGGGGGCTGTGTCTGTAAACTACAGGTGGGCTGTGCTGTATACTACCTAGGGTGGCGTATGCTGTATACGACGGGTGGCAGGCTATAATACAGACTGGGAAGTGCTGGGCTGATAATGGTAATGTTGTTGTGTTATGCCTTCATGTTTATGGATGCGACAGTTTTCCTGCTATAGAAACCGCATGGTCATATGGGGCAGAATGTCTACATTAAGAAAAGGACCAAAGGGAATGTTAATTCAAATCATTTTTTTTTAAAATTCGGACGAGTATACTCGCTCATCTCTAATTATTATGTATTTGTTTATTGTTATCATTTGTATACAATATATAAAGCATTAAACTAGGAAAGTGATTGCTATGACTATTCTTATAGTATTACTCTACCTTGTGTCCAGGCACGGGTTTTAGGACTATTCTCCATTACGGATTTTTGTGAGGTTTTTACCAACACACTATAAAGGAAGAGGTTGCACTTAGAGACATTGGGGCTCATTTACTAAGGGTTGCGGATTGCACTTTTGTCGGACTGTTCCTCTTTTTCAGGATTTGCATGACTTTGACAGGTATTTAACAGATGTCTACACTGGGATTGTGTCGCACGTGACCTTTTTTTGGCGCAGCTGCGCTGGCTTCCATGCGACACAAGTTGGGGGCCATGTCGTCGGAAGATCCGTCTGATTCCGACGGAGCGTGGGGATTTAACTTTCAAATACACTTACATGCACCACGAAAAAGATGGTGAACTCCGTCAGACCTGAGCAGGATATCAGGCGCACGATCTTAGTGAATTACGCCAGAGTGCATTATCGTCGGACAATGCACTTGCGATGCCCCATTATGTACTTACTGGGTATCGAGACAGATACAAAAAATGTATAAATGTCTTTTATTAAATTTTTGATGACCCTGTGTTTATGATATATGATTTTTGATACCTATAAATATTTGGGTTTTATTTGTATGTTATGATTGTATTTGGTACATAACACTGGCCTGCTCATTTTTTGTTAAGCATCATTACAGTTATAGTAACCTACACACATTCACATCCATGCATTCTGTTCTGTTACAGAGAAAGATTGTGTTCTGATACCACCATCTATCTACACTACTTGCTGTGATGCAAGTGCTGTGCATGATATTCTGTCATACTGGATTCCTTATTAGGAGAAGAGAGGCACACGTATGGGGCACTTGTAACCAGAAGGAGATGGGTTCAAAATTTGGCTGGACCTAGTGATGGCAAATATACTTCATAGCCCAAGAGACGTGGTATCTGCTGCGTCCCCTGGATCCGGTTACTAAGGAGTGACGGTTAGGATTGTTGTATGGATTTAGATGCAGAAAATCAAGGTAGGTAGAATGTGCTGCCTTGAAGACCAGTGAAATGATGTGTTATATGAAAGAACTTTTGGACTAAAAAGTTTCAGGGACAAATTGTCTCCTTCATCAGGTCCACTAAAAAAGATTCCTTATTAAACTGAAAAGCTGCAGGAGTAGGTGCACTGTGTGTGGGAACATGAGGGAAGACTGTAGACAAGGCAGAGCTAACATGCACCTCCACTCATGGCTACCTGAGCAGAGATGGGAGCAACCATAGGGCATAGCCCTGCATATTCTTCCCCTGCTCTAATGGAACAAACCATAGACAGGGGTTGTCTTTATGAGAAAAGGCTGCAAAGGATGATAAAATTGAAAATTGAATACCAATCTTTTTGATAGCAGTGTTATCTCATTACAGACATCCTGCATGACTTCTCCATGTAAACATCTAAATTGATGTTGGCTCATATCCTCAATAAACAATTCTACCCATATTATTGACAGAAGCGTGGCGTGTTCAAAGATATGACTCCACTCGCATCCTAGTCTGATTACAAATGTTTTATGCACCTCCTGCTGTGCCTATTATACTGCTCTGTTTTATACTGCACAATATCAAAGTGGTAATGCATTATCCGAGAGCAAATTATTATCTAAATACGATTTTACTATGGAGATATTTTATCTTTTATATGACTATCATTACAAAATTCGGACTTTTCCCAATAGGCACTAGAGTGTACACATTTCATGCTTTCTGCTGCTTTGTTGTGCAGACCAGGACACGATCAGGAGGGGGGAAAGGATTACATGGCAGGGATTTACAGGGCACCCGTCATCAGATTTTACACCACAAAACTACTAGTCCCCTCAGGTAGGGTATAAAATGTCCTTTCTAAATTCCCTCTTTTATGTGACATCCCACATTTACCTATTAAAAAAAACTGCACATGGTTATTGCAGTCCATTAGTATGAACTAGTGATCACATGATTAGTATTGTGAAAATAAAAAAGTAAGTCATTATGGAGTCATATTAAATATGATAACATCATCTTTCAAATCAGATAAGACTTCTGTATGACCCAAGACTGAAGAACAGGCAGTGAAAGACATAGGGGCACATTTACTTACCCGGTCCAGAGGAGATTCCGAAAGTGCATTGTCCAAAGACAATGCACTGTGCCGCGATTCACTAAGATCATGCCCCCAATATCCTGCATGTGTCGCTCCCCGCTCAGGTCCGCCGGAGTTCACCATCTTCCTCCCGATGCATGTAAGTGCTTGCAACACAATTTTTAAGTTAAATCCACGCTCTGTCCGAATCTGTCAGATCGTCCGACAGGACCCTTAGTAAATAAGCCCCATATTCGGGAACTGATCCTTTGGCTACAGCTCACATTCCCAACAATATTTTTAACTGTCCATATTTCTAGTTCTCTAGATCATAAAACCAGGAGCTTGATGTGATTTGAAATATGAAATTCTCACCTTTAATAATATTAAATGTAATATTAAAAGCCTTGTTCTAACTTCTATAAAGCCCAAGGTAAAAGTGACTTGTTTCAGCTTATTTGGATGTGAGTTTTGTAGCCTAAAAGAGTCATTGGGGCAGATTTACTTACACGGTCCTGTCGCAATCCCGTGGTGCGTTGTCCGACGAGGATTCGGGTCTGCCGGGATTCACTAAGGTCGTGCGTCCAGCGTGTATCGCTGCTGCGCCGAGGTCCGCTGGAGTTCACCTTCTTCTTCCCGGTGCATGTGAGTGCTTGATCTTGCGACACAATTAATTTTTTAAATTCCGCGTTTTTTCCGAATCCATCAGGTTTTTCCGATGGCCATTCCCCCAATTTCTATTGCGTGCAAGCCGACACCGATGCACTACAATCCGATCGCGTGCACCAAAAACCTGTGGCAATTTGGCGCGGAAATATTCGGGAAACCCGACGAAAGTGCGCCGTTCGGACCCTTAGTAAATGTGCCCCAATGTCTCAGTTGTCTCCAAAACTCCCAAAGTCTCCAGTTGAGGAAACATGAATATTGCCACTTATTAATGCATAAAAGGAAATCTACGGTCAAAATCCAGCATGATAAACCAGGGACACTTACTCATAGATCCAGGCAATGTGACTGTGGTAATCTTCTTATAGTTGTTTTCCTTCCTTCTAAAATCAAATTTTGCAATTGAGTCTTAAGTGTTATGGGGGACGCATGACAATAGTCCCTCCGCGCTTTGTCTTCACTGGCTGCTACAGTGTCTCTCCTCCCCCTACTTTCTCAGAACTCCTCCCCTTTCCCTATATACTGTAGTCTCACAGCTATTGTGAGTTTTACCACACGCTGGGAAGGGGGAAATGCTTATGCACAGTGTAACAGGCTGTAAAGCCAGAGAACAGAAGGGCTCTGGTATCAACCCAAGGAGCACTTCAGTCTCATTAGCATAATGTTAAAAGAGTTTAGAAGGAAAGAGGCCACGGAAAACAAACATAACATGATCACCACAGTCACAATGCCTGGATCTATGAGTAAGTGTCCCTGGTTTATCATGCTGGATTTTGATGGTAGGTTTTCTTTAAGCCGTTAAGTCATGTAAGGTCAGGAAGTGCGGTGTCTGGAGGTGCAACCACAATAAAAGAAAGAACAAAGAGTGAAATGGAAGTAATTGGGAGGCACATATCAGAGGAATGCTGGGAATGCTGTTCATGGTGTGTCCTACCTTCCATTGTTCGGAGGAATGAATGAAAGATATTGACACCCTGTAGAGGGAGCTCACTAGGAGGCCCTGGAGGAATTGCCTAAGTGGCTTCCCTCGGGAAAGCAGTGAGCATCCTCAGCAGCACAAAAGTGCCAAGCACATGCATTTTTTATCCTTTTTGTTCATTTATAATAAAAGCCCCCCAAAAAATCACGAAACACATGACGATTGTTCTCCGTGAATCAAAGAGACGTTTTGTTGGTTTAATCGCCGTTACATACCCAGAATTCCTTTGCCTACTCGCACATAAACCCACTTGCATTGAGAGCCTTTTCACAGTCCAATGTAAAATTAAGATAGGCGAATGGCTTAGCTGTAATTCACAAGCTGCGGGTCCATTCATTAACGTAATGCACAGCCGCTGCTTTTTAACTACATCTGGCCTCATACCGGAATTTATTTTACTATATATATAAATTCTTTATGGATATATTTTACTTAAAGCTACACTCACATTAAAAGTGAGAGGAATGTGCTGGTGTAATCATTACCAGGAGGCAATTTAGAGGAAAAGAGATCCGAAATTCTTTCAGTGAGCTTAGCAACCATATTTACTGTTTTATGACTTGTAATTGGTGACCCGGTAACCCCAGTATTACCGCAGGTTTTGTTTTTTTTTCACTGGCATGTTGAATTTACTGCCCCTCATAAAACGCAAACAGCCAATTTATTTAAATTAAAATAATATGGATCATTCATGGGGGGAAAAAAAACGGAAATTGTTATCAAAATATGCCAGAAAAATTGGGGGTTTGGTTTATTGCATTGGGTTGTTTTTAATATTGACTTGGCTACGTACTGAACGGGGTAACTGCAGAGAAATAAACTTCAGTATAAAAACATTACACATACATATTACTACATTAATAAAAATAAAGGACACAGGTCCTATTGTTACAATGAAGTCCTACAGAAAAGAGGCCACTATAAGGAATGGGCTACAAAAAAGACTGTGGCTATTGGCTACTGTGAGGACACTGTGACCAATGGCTATGGTAGGGGCATGTATTAGCTATGCCCCTGTCTCAGGTTATTTAACAATTCTCAGCTCTGTGGTTGCCCTCAAATGGCTAATTGTAAAGGTTATACTCTAAACACGTAACTATAAAACAGTTTTCACTGTAAACATGATACATGTATACAGGCAGTCCCCGGGTTACATACAAGATAGGTTCCATAGGTTTGTTCTTAAGTTGAATTTGTATGTAAGTCGAAACGGTTTATTTTATAATTGTAGCTCCAGACAAAATTTTTGTTTTGCCCCTGTGACAAATGTAGTTCCAACATGTTTTGCTGTAATGGGACAAAAGATTATCAATAAAGCTTCATTACAGACACTTTACAGCTGATCTTTGCAGTCTGGGACTATAATAAACCATTCAGAGAGCTAGACCAGAGATCATAACCCCCTTTAACTAGGGGTCGTCTGTAAGTTGGGTGTCCTTAAGTAGGTAAGTAGTAGGTATAGTAATTGAATAAAATGTTGCCCTTTAAAATGACATCTACCACCAGGATGAAGGATTGTAAACCAAACAAACTGGCATACTGGTGTGTGCTCCCTCTGGCAGGATCTGCTCTTCTTTTAGATTCTTATGCCTAGGCTTTTTTTAAAATAATTTTTTAATTATGCAAATGAATCTGAGGGGCTCAAGGCTAATTTGCATAATTTTAAAGCCTTTTTTTTTTAGTAAAAAACAGGGCATATGAATATGTCAGTGCACTTGATCCTGGTGGTAGATTTCCTTTAAGGCAACTGCAAGGCTTATGCAGACCTAAGTGAAAAGGAGATTGACACCCCTGCCTTATAGACCCCCTTGCAGCCTGGATGTGACCACCCCATCTGCATCACCTCAAGTTTCAACCAAGCCTCATCTGTCCTAGAAGGGAGTAAAATGTGTTAAATGTGACCCTAAAATTTAGATATGCCTGATATGGACAATCATTCGTACACTCAACTGCCTGATACTTATCTCCTCTTACATTTGCAGTCTGGGGATAGATGGAAGACACATCGATATAGTAGTCAGTTGGTCAAACACATCAAAATTGATGTGTACGCATGTAACCCATCTGTCCAGCTTCATCTGTGAAGAGACAAGCAGGAGGTGATGACTCCTGGGAAATTGCCACTTCTCCCTTCCCTATAATCCAGTCTTCGCCCCATTGAAAGGGTGGTGCTGGTCAAGATTGATTCCATATTAGTGTACCTATGTCAGCATTTCAGCAATTTAGCAGACATAGATGGAAGTAGGGTAGCCCTAGAATCACGCCATACATATAACTTATATTTGATAAGGAAAGGTAAAATATAATTTTGGACCTTTAGTCCCGGTGAAGCTGAAATTAGATGGAAGCCAACAACAGAAGATTCTTTTTTTCCCTTCTTTCCGACTGCCCATTGTTTAGTCATTATCCTAAGAGTTGTTAAATGAGATGTCGTCTGTATTGGATTTAGAGATTAGTAACATACGAGACTGAAAGGAAGAAGGTGATACCCCTGTAAATATTGGTCCATAAACATTAATGATGATAACATGCACCTCATATAGTTAACAAGCGTAACTCCTACTGGAAACAGCTTCCTAGCATCATCCGGCTTCCTCTCTACCATGACCGGGGTGGATTCAGATGTCCTTATTTGACATCAAACCTTCTGCCAGTTACTTGTTATCCAAGAAAAAAACTTCCAAGAAATCAAAAGCACAAGGACATTTTAGTAAAAGTAAAGCCAAGAAGAATTATACAAGTCTCATGGTATTATCTGTGCCATACATAGTGCCAATAACTTCACTTTGGTCTTACACAGAGATCTTTTTAGGTCTTCTCTGATTGAAGAAAATGGATTCTAAAGATTCCCACCATCTAAACGTTTTCCAACACTCCGTGAGGTGATGAATATGCATGATGCAATGATAGTAATGGCTCCTTGAAGGGATATTCCCATTTCAGCAAATAAATGTTATCGTTTGTATTATAAAAAGTTACACATCTTTACGATATACTTCCTTTATCAATTCCTCATGGTTTTCTAGATCTCTGCTTGCTGTTAAATATAGAAAGCTTCAATGTTTACTTCCAGTGGAGAGAAATCTGACCCTGGTCACACAGGTGCACGGCTCGTTATATCACACAGCTCTGGTTACTGTCTGTGATACTAACGAGCTGTGCACCTGTGTGACCATGCTCACAACCAGATTAATTGGTTGTTATTGTCACTGACAATGCACATTTCTTCTTTGCACACAATAAAGATCACACAGAAGGGGATTGTCGGGTGCATGCAGTTCTTGTGTATCCTAGAAGCCTTGTCTTCCATGTTGGCAAAGTGATGGCACTATTGGGCTGCCTGCCTGGTAGTAGGGGCTCAGCAGATGAAACACCAAGGTTCACTAGAACAGGGATCCATTTCCACTCACTGAATGAAGCGCCAGATCGAGTATGTGTCCTGTTCCTTCATTCAATGATAATAATAGTACGTAATAGTATGTCACATGTTGGCTGAGGGTGTATGAAGAATGCTCACTAAGGTGGTGCCTAGGGCTCCAAAATGCCTGTATCTCGCCTGGATACACCTCAAATGCAGAATATCCTATATACACCTTACATGCAGAAAAATATGATAATAAACAACTCAGACACTGCACCATATTATAGGTCATACCTCCTCAGATGCTACAGAATATTATAGAACATTATTATATATAATATATAGACAAAGCAAATGTTGCAGATTCCATTTGTATACTGTATACCACAGATGATGTAGAATGCTATAGAACATACATTAGATGCCACATTATAGTACATAGCACAGATGCTTCAGACCCTCATTGAGATGCACCTGAGATGCTGCAGAACATCATAGTACACAACTGGGATTCTGCAGAACATCATAGTGCACACATGGGATACTGCAGAACATCATAGTACACACCTGAGATGCTGCAGAACATAATAGTGCACACATGGGATGCTGCAGAACATAACTCTAAGTTGGCATGCGTTTTTTCTTTGCTCACTGGAGAGGCGCTGTACTGGGCTACTCCTCTATGGGATAGTGGTGACCCGGATATGGTTACCTATACCAAGTTCCTTGCAAAAATCCAGTCCAGATTTGAACCACCTCAAGTTCGACCACCTCATCTGTCCTGCAAGGTTCCAGTGGCTCCGCAGCTCCCCGCAGCTGCTCCAGTGGCTCCGCAGCTCCCCGCAGCTGCTCCAGTGGCTCCGCAGCTGCCCGCAGCTGCTCCAGTGGCTCCGCAGCTCCCCGCAGCTTCTCCAGTGGCTCCGCAGCTTCCCGCAGCTGCTCTAGTGGTTCCGCAGCTCCCCGCAGCTGCTCCAGTGGCTCCGCAGCTCCCCCAGCTGCTCCATTGGCTCCGCAGCTCCCTACAGCTGCTCCAGTGTCTCTGCAGCTTCCCAGAGCTGCACCAGTGGCGCCCAAGCCTCCGTAAGTGCACACATGGGATGCTGCAGAACATAATAGTGCACACATGGGATACTGCAGAACATCATAGTGCACACATGGGATGCTGCAGAACATTATAGTACACACCTGAGATGCTGCAGAACATAATAGTGCACACATGAGATGCTGCAGAACATAATAGTGCACACATGGGATGCTGCAGAACATAATAGTGCACACAGGGGATGCTGAAGAAAATCATATTTCACAAATGGGATGCTGCAGAACATCATAGTGCACACATGGGATGCTGCAGAATGTCATGGCACACACTTGAGAGGCTGCAGGACATCATGGTACACATCTGAGATGCTGCAGAATATCACAGCCCGCAGCCTCTCAAGTGGTGCCATGACATTTCTGAGACATCCCATGTGTGCTACTATATGGGGTGGGATTTAGCGCTCCCATTTGTGAAATAGATTTCTTAGCATCCCTGTGTGCACTATTATAGTTCTGCAGCATCTCATGTGTGCACTATATGTTCTGCAGCATCTCATGTGCACTATATGTGTCTGCAGCATCTCAGGTGTGTACTTAATGTTCTCAGCATCCATGTGGCACTATGATGTTCTGCAGCATCCCATGTGTGACACTATTATGTTTCTGCGATCCCATGTGTGCACTATTATGTTCTGCAGCATCCCATGTGTGCACTATTATGTTCTGCAGCATCTCAGGTGTGTACTATATGTTCTGCAGCATCCCATGTGTGCACTATGATGTTCTGCAGTATCCATGTGTGCACTATTATGTTCTGCAGCAACTCCATGTGTGCACTATTATGTTCTGCAGCATCCCATGTTGCTATATGTTCTGCAGCATCTCAGGTGTGTACTATGATGTTCTGCAGATCCCATGTGTCACTATGATGTTCTGCAGAATCCCAGTGTGTGTACTCGGATGTTCGGCATCTCAGTGTCATCTCAAGTAGGGGCTGAAGCTCTGTGCTATGACTATAATGTGGCATCTAATGTTGTTCTTAGCATTCTACATCATCTGTGGTATACAGTATAAATGGAATCTGCAACATTTGCTTTGTCTATAATTATATATAATAATGTTCTATTAATATTCTGTAGCATCTGAGGAGGTATGACCTATAATATGGTGCAGTGTCTGAGTTGTTTATTATCATATTTTTCTGCATGTAAGGTGTATAGGAATTCTGCATTTGAGGTGTATCCAGCGAGATACAGGCATTTTGGAGCCCTAGGCACCCACCTTAGTGAGCATTCTTCACTACACCCTCACAACATGTGACATACTATTACGTACTATTATTTCATTGAATGAAGGACAGGACACTACTCGATCTGGCGCTTCATTCAGTGAGTGGAAATGGATCCCTGTTCTAGGGACTTTGGTGTTTTGCTGCAGGACATCATGGTACACATCTGAGATGCTGCAGAATATCACAGGGGCATTTACAGTTTACATATCTTTTGATATGTTAACAAACAACCAACCTAATATATCTGCTAGGTCGGTAACAAAGGAGTTGTGCCATTACTGGCCGGGTCATATACACATGCTGGGTGCACTTCAGGTTGGCATTGTGAAGGGCAGCCAATTGCATACTCAAAGTGTGCTAAAAACAGGTACATCTGACTAATAGCACCATACCTCAGTGCTCTGCTGCTAAGGTCATGGGCCGGTTGAAAATGCCATCAGGCACCCATTGGTTAGTTACCATGGTAATAAAGGCCTGAGGGCAAAGGATTTGCCTTTGCCAAGAAGGTTGTTTACAACAAAAGCTTTTTACGTCTCACATCGTATGCACCTGTAGATGGAAATCTTATGCTGTGTCTCATTTACACATTAATTGGGTTTCTTTGTAATGACTGCAAATTCTTCCGTAGGTGAATAAAACAATAAAACAAGGCAACGTGCACAAGTAGAGACATATTCGCATCCAGCTTCTGTATGCCTGAGATTCACTAGGTCCCAAAACCATTTGGATCTTTATGCAACTAGTCATATACAACGTGAAGCTGATGTGGCACAATAGTGGCCACATTGGAGACTACAACCCTCATGAACTTCATGGCTACCCTAGATCATTGTTTTTCAGGGAAAGACATGCTGGAAGTTTAATATTCTGTGCAATCTTTAATATTTATTATGAGGCAAGAGGGAGGGAGGAAGAGTTATCAGAGAGGAGATAATGATGATGATTGCACCCCAGGGACTGGACCCTCTTTGCTGGCAGGGATCCAGGTCAACTTTTATATACTTTTATAAGTGAGTTGAAATAATGTTTATGATATAATCAGATTGGAAATTAGTATTAAAAAGGCTGTGGGAATCTGCTTTAAAGTGAAAATATTTGTCCTGTTGACAGGTTCCCTTTAAATTTCGACTGAATGAACTCTGTTATCTGGAAGACAAGCGGCCGCCAGGGGGATCTTTTTGCACCTCTCTCCCCTTTCCCATTCAGCACACATGAACTGCTTGGCTAGATGCCTACATATAGGGTTGGCTCTAGTATACATTAGTGATATGTGGACCCAATGAGGCTCAAAATTTTTTTTGGGTCAGGCTAGTTAACTCTTTAAATGCTGCTGGTAACGCTTTCAGCAGCATTTAAGTGCCCCCAGCGGCTTTGCCAGGAGCATTTAAAAACTCAACAGTGCCAGTGCGGTGTCCGGGGACCACAACCCGTGATGTTCAGCGTGGATCCAAACATTGCTGGTTGTGGTCCACTCATCACTACTCTACATACAGTATATACATCTGTTGGCACTTCAATATGCTTGCTCAGGGCATCTGACTACAGACTAAGGGCTCATGCCCACTAATGTATGCCCGCCGTAGCCAGATGGGCACACATCGGTGTGCGGGAGAGGGTGAGGGGGTGAGTGCTGCTGTACTGAGCCTATGTGCCATTGCTGTCTATGGGGGACATATATACGGCCACGTCACCCTGCCTTAATCTGAACCTTTTTTCACATGTAAAGTGTCAGGGTGCAAGAAAGTTCCATTTTTGGTGATAAAATCCCTTTAGTAACATATCCCATTACCTAGAATCAGAGAATTACATGGTGGAGCACGAGCATTGCAGTAGTGCACGGGTCTGTTGGCATGTTTGCACATTCTTAGTATGAAGTTCTGTAAGTCAGCCTTTTTTAACAAGAAACACGGAACTCCTTCTAGTCTGTCTCCATCATAAAGGGATTACATTTTCTTTGATCTATGAGAAAATGTAACATCAAAGATGTGAAAGAATAATAATTAAGCGTATTCCAATTCCACTACAGCTCGGTGGCAGCAGGAGGATGGAGGAAAAAGTATATTGCAAACATCCCAAATTTTTTTGTCAGCTTCTTACACTTGGTGCCCTACATTAAAGTTGTTTTGTATTTGGGAAATGGCAGCACAACAGACATGAAGGTCCTGCTCCGAATCTCCAGCGTGGCGGAACGTCATCTACTACATAAGGCTCTTAAAGGGTTCTCTCCTATAGTGCCGCATAATTCCCTTGTACTAAGCTGATTAAAAGCTATGCTTTTTACATCTCTGTAAAATTCTTTTTGGTTCAAATTTTTGACAGGAGCCAACACTGAGAGGCCTCAGAGATTATGTGTGAATATATAAGAAAAAAAATCTTATAGACTTTGTACGGTATGTCACATTCATTCAAGTTTGGAAATGTAGCCATTTAGATCCAGGCCCCTTTGTAATTTTTATACAAGGACAGGTATGAATATTTTTTATGATGTTCTGCACTTTTTGCCAGAAATGTGATACTATGCAGCATTTGAACACTTCAGTGCTAATGTATAGTGCTAAGGCCTCGTGCACATGAACGTGTGCTCGCCTCGGAGAAACCTGGGCTAGTATACAGCAAGAGAGAGGAGGGGTGAAGGCTACTCACCCCACCCCTCTCCCTAGATAGCTGCCGTCCGGCTCACATTTATTAACCCCTTAAGGACGCAGGGTTTTTTCGCTCATTTCTCGCTCTCCACCTTAAAAAATCCATAACTTTTTCATTTTTACGTGTACAGAGCTGTGTAAGGGCTTATTTTGTGCGTAACAAATTTTACTTTCCTGTAATGTTATTCATTTTAACATGCCATGTACTACGAAGCTGAAAAAAAATTCCAAATGTGGAAAAGTTGAAAAGAAATCACGTTCTTGTGGGCTCAGTTTTTACGACTTTGACTGTGCGCTCCAAATAACACCTCTACTTTATTCTTTGGTTCGGTGCGATTGCGGTGATACCAAATTTATATAGGTTTTATTGTGTTTTAATACATTTTCAAAAATTAGACGAATGTGTACAAAAAAGAAAAACATTTTTTTGCCATCTTCAGACGCTAATAACTTTTTCATACTTTGGGGTATGGAGCTGTGCGAGGTGTCATTTTTTGCTAAATGAGGCGACGTTTTCATTGCTACCATTTTGAGGTCTGTGCGACATTTTGATCCTTTTTTATTCGATTTTTTATGTGATGTAAAAAGGTGTAAAAGTCGCATTTCGGACATTTGGGCGCCATTTCCCGTATGTTGTTTTGGAGACTCATACACAACCATAAGTCCCAACCCCTAGGATTAACAGAAGGATTTTGTGTCTATGGTGCAACCGGTAAGTTTAAACTAACAAAATTTATATGAATAACGCAAATATCTCATTACGAATCAGGTGCAGAAAAGACATATTGTTCACGTAGTAGTTGTGATGGCTGTTGTAACCTGTCTTAGTGAAATGAGGTCCTGGTGAGAGGTTCCCTTAAAGAAGGGGAAGGATGGAATCAATAATTATATTTACAAAATACTCGCTGCCACACAGAAATAATCAAATGTGGAACTTTACGATCAGTACCATCCATCCTGCATGGGAACAAAAGTCGATAGACACTGATTTAGTGAGCCTTGTTTTTGTTCACTTAAATAAACGAGGAAATAGAGCACTACTTACACTTGGATTCTTAGACTTTGTGCTTTACTGTTATTATGATAAGTTTTTTTCTTGGGTCGATTTTGTATTGCAAAAAAACAAATACAATTGTGACTGAATGCCTACAGTGAATATAGAAATTGATAAATACATGCTAGTTCTTATGGACTTTCGTTTTTGAGGTTAGTTGCATTTTTAATCGGTGTTCATTTCTGTATTTTCTTTAAACACTCCAATGTACTGTTCTGATTTTAAAAAATGTGTTTTTGTAAAAAAAACACCAATGAGATTGTTAAAACAGAGAAATAAAATGATTGAATATAACTTTTCACAAAATTGCCCCTTCCTTGAAGGAGTGGGAGGTCCAAAAAATGACGACAGTAAATACTGAATATTTGGCCTGGCCATTCCAGACAGGTCTCCAAAAGAGTCGTTTAAGGCTTCTGCAACCTCCAAGTCTTGCAATGGAGCCCAATAATTACCTTATTCTCTTGTCAAATACATGTCAGGACCTGAGCATAAACGTTGGCGAGAGAAGCTGGACAACGTGAGTATGGGACGACTTAAATAGTGAAATGGAGCAATTCTGGGTTCGGTTGTGAGACTAGGAGGAGTCGGGGAAGCCCTATTTGACCTCTTGGAGCACTTGCTGCCCACCCTGGTGCTTACCACAGTACAACCGAATGTCTAGGCAAGGTCTAGGGGGTCCTCTCAAAAGTTAGCCCCCATTAGAGCCTTGACTGGTCTGGGAGGATCCGTCCTCTGGACAACTGGATCTAATTCTTTTTTTTAAACAGTCGGTGAATCTGGTTATACTTAGGTTGTTCTTAGAAGCCCTTGAAATAATTCGTATGAAGGAGTTACCAAAGGGTACTTTGGTCCATTAACAAAGAGTAAGTATTTGGCAGAACTTATAGCAGCACAATGCAATTGCCGTGAAGAACCTCTTGATAACGTGAAGGAAGTACAGTACTACTCACCACTCAGTGACAGACACATGTGATATAATCACAATTACTGGCTCCAGGAATAGGCACCGTTTTTTATTGTACAGCAAACACACTGAAGCATGTAACGTGATTTATAGGTGTTATCATTTCTTATGGAATAGAAGATGTTGACTGTACACAAATAAAATCTAACAAGGAAAAAGATATTGTGGAGGAACAGCAGAGCTGAACGCAGCTGTCAGAGTTTATTTTAGTGTGGGAGCCTCCGGCCAAGCCTCCAATACCTTTTCCTTTATTATAAATAAACAGAGTTTTTTCCTGCTTTTAACTGCGCTCACGGTGTTACATAGGACCAAATATTCATAAGATTTGCTTTGATTCTCTGAGTTTCTTATATGCTCATTTTATAGACTTTAGAGGAGATCAGGAGGAGTTTCAGTGGAGGCAAAACAGTTTGGATTAGAATAATATGGCTCAGCTAAAAACAGTACAATGTTAATGGGGTGTCATATTAGAAATAACTGTCCCCCCAGGGCCACGGAACCAGAAAGAGAGGAGTCAAGCAAGAAGTCCTTCTAGAAATATACAGGACTAAAAGGACATTGATATGGACAATATTAGAAAATCCTGGAGAATTCTGATATTATGACTGCAACACAAATGAGCTCCTCCCTATGCACATGTTGATCTGTTTTGCGATTAAGATATAGACACTCAATGGGCCACTATATGGTTTTTACTAAGATGTGGCTTTTAGTATGCAACAATCACCAACAGAATACGTTACTGTACATCTTCATAAGACGCATTTGGCCTATCACATATTGATATCAGTAGTGCCTTAACAGTGGAACCTGTCAGCAGGCGACCATTTTTGAGCACTCCCCATGTCACCCACAGAGCATAGTACATACCTGCCAAAGTGTTTTTGTATGAAAAATGCGTTTTTAGGCAGAAAAAAAGTTCGATGTTTATTGTACCTTTCTTAGCATCTGCTGTGTGATAGTGCAGGTTGCCAAATTAGGATGGAGACTGGAAAAGGAAGCAGTTTTTCCCCCCCACCCTTGGGAACATGTGACCTTTTCAATATATGAATTAACCCCACAACTGGGGGATTGGCTGTAGAGGAGATGGGGGTCGCTAAGACCCAGAGAGTTGGGTGTTTCATATTGAAAAATAAAAAAGACATAATATATGACCTCATCCGTCAACCCCTTCCGTGTTCTTTTCAGAATCGAGAAGAGAACCACTGCACTAGTTTTGGTGCGCATCAGTGGTCAGGCCAGCCCTTCCGGGCCTCTGTTAATAAACTGTGTGGTGACAGATCTAAGTATATGCATTTTATTATTTTTCAATCCCCCCACAGACATATATTTAAAAGAATTTAAACCTGGTTTATCCCTTTCAAGGTCTTTTCCAGCTTCATTAGGAAACCCTTGGGGAGGCAGTGCAGGGTCATTGAAAACAAGCAATGTGTACTTACATTGCTCTGGCTACCTATTCCCTTTATAAACAGGAATATAATTCTATTCTGCTATACTATTTATACAACTAACCCATGTTTTATTGTATACCAAAGATCCACAAAGATCCCCCTGCCAGCCCCATAGTATTGGTTCCCTTACGTCAAATTTGACTCAAAATGTGGACAGGTTTTTACAGCCATCAAGAATTCGACTCAACTTATACATATAAAAAAAATTCTAAGTGACATCTAGAATGACTAACAGCCACCCTGGAAGTCATATGAGTATACAACATAATTTAGATATAGATGCGGTTAGGTACCACCTTAAAAAGGCAACAATCTGACATCACTACAAATAGTTTTTTTTGTTGGATAGTATCACGTTTATTTTAACACATTTTAAGGTTAAAGGAGACCACTTTCAACAGATATAAATATAGCACCGCCATGGGTACCAGAATCGTGCCAAGTTATGCAAATTTATTTATGGACCATTGGGCGGCATACTATTATACACTTACCCGGCACAAATCTGGTCTTATGGCTGTGCTGTATTTATGATATTATACTGGTTCATCAGGGAGGAGGAAACAGTACACTCATGGAGGGTTTATTATAACTTGAAACAAAATAATTTAAATTGAAAAATTGTCAGCAATGAAAATGAATTTTGGATCTGTGTTTAAAATCATAGTATCAAGTATCATCGTATTCAATAGTATTTATTAAGGCTGGAAGGAGACGCAAGGTCCATCAAGTCCAACCTTCAGAATTAAGATAAATTTATCCCCATACACCCGTGAATTTTTCCTCTCCAGAAAGGGTCAGGCTCCTGAACATGGAACTTAGAGTCGGCCTAAACAAACTCCGGCGGCAGAGAGTTCCATAGATATACACTGCTCTTACAAGGTAAGAACCTTTGTCTATGTTGATGTAAAATCGCCTCTCCCTCTAGGCGTTTTAGAGGATGCCCTTGTCTGGTCACAGGCTAGGTATAAACAGATCTTGGGAGAGATCTTGTTGTACTGTCCGTTAAGGTAGGGACATTGTATGAGGTCTCCCCTCCAGTCGTCTTTTTCTAAACTGATAATCCCAAATTTGTATCTGTGTGTTATTCTCCGTCCGATTCCCCTAATTTGGTTGCTCTCCTTGCACCGTTCCAGTCTACTCTATCCTTTTTAGTATACTGCTGCCAAAACTGCACTACCCCTCCCACCCACAACTAATTCCATGTAGGGTTGACCAGGATTTGTATAAGGCCAGCATCGTCTTTCTTGCGAATCTTATTCCTTCTTGATACTCCATATTTATTGCTTTAGCCAGCCGCTGCTCTGGTCCCTTCCCTAAGTTTTACCACCACCAATACCCCAGTCCTTTCCGCTCAGTTGTATGTACTAGTTTACTAAAATTTTTACCGGTGTTTTGTATGCGTTGGAAAAGGGGTAGTCTTATACGGCGAATATATCTTAAACTCTATATTTTAAACAGGAAAGTAGGGGGGTCGTCTTATACACCAGGTCGTCTTATACGCCGGAATATACGGTATGTTAAAATCAGAGAAATAAGATGATGAATTACATTTTCCAAACTTGCCCTTCCTTGAAGGAGTGGGAGGTCCAAAACAATGACAGAAATACTGAAGTTATGCGCCTGGCCATTCCAGACAGGTCTCCAAAAGGTCAGTTAAGGCTTCTACAACCTCCAAGTCTTGCAATGGAGCCCAAGAATTGCCTTATTTCTCTTGTCAAATACATGCTCAGGGACCCTGAGCATAAACTTGGCGAGAGAAGCTGGACAACGTGAGTAATGACTTAAATAGAGAAATGGAGCAATTCTGGGGTTCTGTGGTGAGACTAGGAGGTCGTGGAAGCCCTATTTGACCTCTTGGAGCACTTGCTGGCCCACCCTGGTGCCTTACCACAGTCACAACAGAATGTCTAGCAAGGTCAGGGTCCTCTCAAAAGTTAGCCACCCTCTAGTAGCCATGACTTGGTCTGGAGGATCAGGTCCTCTGGACAACTGGATCTAATTCTTTTTTTTTTTTTTAAAGTCGGTGAATCTGTTAATTTTCATGGTTGTTCTTAGAAGCCTTTGAAATAATTCGTATGAAGGAGTACCAAAGGGGTACTTTTGTCCACCTTAACAAAAAGTAATTTTGCAGAACTGTATAGCAGCACAATGCTGCTGAAGAACCTTCGTTGATAAATGCAAGGAAGTACAGTTTGCTCAACTCAGTGACAGACACAAGGTGTGCATATAATCATAATTACTGGCTCCATGGGTTCATAGGCAGGGGGCGTCGGAAAGCGATTTGTTATTGTAGGAGCACGGAACAACAGGGAATAAAGGGAAGGAAGGAGGGGCTAACTTTGCATCGGTACTTGGATTTTCATTAGGTGTTAGTCATTTCTTACTGGAGCATAAGATGTTCTTACACAAATAAATATAACAAGGAAAAAGATATTGTGGAGGAACCGCAGAGCGTAGCGCCCAGCTTGTCAGAATTTATTTTATGTGCGAGCTACCCCCCGGCAAGCCGCCATACGCTTTTACCTTTAATTATAAGATGAAAGCACGAGATGTTTTCTCCCTTTGCGTTATCAACTGTGCTTACGGTTCCTTATATGGACTCCAAATATTTCCATAGATTTGCTTTGGATTTCTCCTGGCAGTTCTTAATAGTCATATTTTAGACTTATACGATGGGACTTCATAGCAGTGAGTTTATATTCAGTGGAGCAATAAACAGTTTGGATGAATCACATATGGCTAGGCTACAGTACATCATGTAGTCACCATGTAAGGTGTCAGTATTTAGAATAACTGTCCCGCCCATGGGAACCTTAAGTACCACGGAACCATAGAAGGAGCCACGATGGTCAAGCCAAGAATTCCTTCTTAGAAAATATGATGACGCTCAGACTGAAAAGCATTGATTAGTGGACAATTATTAAGAAATCACATGTCGAGAATGTGCTGATACTATGCCTACACGTTTTTGTATGACGATGCACAGCAAATTAACGAGGTCCCAGTCAACCTAATGCACAATGTTGATCTGCTTTTGGCAATAAGATATAGAACACTCATGGCCCTATATAGGGGTTTTTTACATAATGTGGCTTATCATCTCCTAGGAAACATCCAACAGAAATAGATACTTGTCTCATCTCATAAGACGCATGTTTGGTCTATGCACATAGATTGATAGTCATCAGTGCCTTGACAAAGGAGAACCGTCACCGAGGCAGACCAGGTTTGACTACGTCCCCAGTCCCGCCACACGAGCATACATCCAATGCCAAAGTGTTGTTTGTTCTGTATAAAAATCGTTGTGTACACGACGAAAAAAGCGATGATGTGGAGTGTACCTTTCTTCAGACAGCTGCTGTGTGACTAGCAGTGCCACACATTAGGATCGGAGGCGTGGAAAGGACGCGGTTTTTCCCCCCCACTCCTTGCGGAAATGTGCCTTTCAATATATGAATAACTCCCACACGGGGATGGCCTGTGATACGGAAGCAGGGGGCGGGCAGTCGTAAGCCCAGTGATTGGGTGTTTTCATATTGAAAAATAAAACAAATACATATCCACTTGACCTCCCGTACCAGCTCTCCCCTCTCCGCTGTTGGTTACAGAGCGACCGAAGAGAACACACAGTTGCCTAGTTTCGTGCGCATCAGTGGCAGGCCATCCTTCCGGGCCTCCTGGTTAAGAAACTGTGTGTGGACATATCAAGTTATTATGCATCTCTTATGTGGATTGTTCAATCCCCCCCACAGACTATATTTCAAAGAAATTTTAAAGACCGGGTCTAATCCCTTCAAAGGTCTTTGGTCCCAGCTTCATTAGGAACAACCCTTGGGAGTTTAATACATTTTCAAAAATTAGACGAATGTGTACAAAAAAGAAAAACATTTTTTTGCCATCTTCAGACGCTAATAACTTTTTCATACTTTGGGGTATGGAGCTGTGCGAGGTGTCATTTTTTGCTAAATGAGGCGACGTTTTCATTGCTACCATTTTGAGGTCTGTGCGACATTTTGATCCTTTTTTATTCGATTTTTTATGTGATGTAAAAAGGTGTAAAAGTCGCATTTCGGACATTTGGGCGCCATTTCCCGTCTCGGAGGTCACCGCCGGCCGGAACCGTTTTTATATTTTGATAGATCAGGCATTTTGGGACCCGGCGATACCTAATATGTTTGTGATTTTTACTGTTTATTATGTTTTATATCAGTTCTAGGGAAAGGGGGGTGATTTGAATTTTTAATATTTTATAAAAAATTTTTATTTAAAAATTTTTTTTTTCTTTTTTTTTCACTATTTCTTAGACCAGCTAGGGTACATTAACCCTAGATGGTCAGATCGCTCCTACCATATACTGCAATACTACTGTATTGCAATATATGACATTTTTGCAGCTCATGCATTACAATGAGCCACTGGCTCATTGTAATGAATCTGCAGAAGCCATGTAGCCTCGTGTGAAACTAAGACCCAAGGCTACCATGGCAACCAATCACCGCCCCTCGATGACGTTCGGGGGAGCGACGATCGTAATAAAGATGGCGGCGCCCACGCGCCACCGTCTTTTAATTGCCGCCGGCGACTTTGCCGGCGGCAATGAAAGGGTTAATAGCCGCGATCGGTGCAAACACAGACCGCGGTTATTAGTGGTGGGGGTTTGCTGCAATATGCAACAACCCCCACCCTTGCATGAAGAGGACTCGAGCCCGTGAGCCCTCTTCATACATTCCCTGTACCTTTGCGCCGTAGAGCTACAGCGCAGAGCGTTAAGGGGTTAAAGAGTTTGAACCAGTTTTTTGTTTGACTTTGCACTAAAATGAATGTGCAAACTGCTTGCACATGTATTTATAAAGCTGACCTGCAGTAATCCTGTACAGCCACTATGCAGTACATGGAGCCATCTGCCTTTATCTGCCTCTATAGCTTCCCATTCTGGAGGCATCCTGAAAAAGCTAAATGTTGTGGCATCTGCATCATGCATCCAATGATCTATACTGGGGATTCGTCATCAGTATAAAATAACCCCCCAGCCCTGAATATCCCATTTACATCCAAATTATTCAGAAGACAAATATATGGTGCAGCGCCCTGTAATCAATGAAGGGGGGCACTCGCTAAAGCATGCAGGATAGTGCCAGGAGTGGGACCATCACCAATCAGACATAGATGTTGAATAAAGTAATCTATTTTATATTAGATATCATTACTCTACATCAACATTATGATTAACTCTTTGTTATATAGGCTCATCTCTAATCTGCAGTTGATGTGCAAGTTTCATCCTTTTCTATTCTCTGCAACCTTTCACTTAACTTTATTATCCAAGTTTAACAAAATCAATTCACACATTGTATGAAAAACACTAATAAATAAAAAGCACTGGTTTGTTTCCGCGCAATGTGCTGAGGTACAGAGATAATCTGATTTCCAAAGGTCACAATTTGCTAATGGTTTTGCAGTGATATCTTGGAGTAAATGAAGTAAATATGATCAGGAGGCGTGGGGGTTAATCGGACTGTGATGGCCGATCTCACTGGTAAAAATCTGAATTGCATCTAACCTTATGCGATGCCTTGTGTAAATCAATATTTCCGTTGTCTAATAATCTTTTACACATGTTCCCATCATAGATGCTTCCAGCTCATGCACTTATGTTATCGGATCCTGTAAACTGGGAAAGGTGAATATATAAGGGTTTCCATAAGTATCTATCATAGGACAGTACATGTTCAACCAATATAACACTACTAGTAGACATAAATATAGACTTTAAAGGGGTTATCCGGGTTTAAAAAATTTCTTATGGCCGGGCTGGGGAGGGCTATTTAAACACAATAAACATGTACTTACCTCCTCCGGTGCTGCCGATGTCCCGCGCCGCGGCCGGTCTTCTCTGTGCGCTGGTTTCATTACAAGGGCGCACAGGGAGCTTCCGGCCGGCCGGATGCTCCCATGTGCACCATCTCCCAGCGCTTACAACGCTGAGAGATAGGGACGGATGGGAGGAGCCGTCCACATCGCAGGGGCACGGATCGAACAGGGGCACGGATCGAAGGGACCGCGGCGCGGGACATCGGCGGCGCCGGAGGAGGTAAGTACATGTTTATTATGTTTAACTAGCCCTCCCCAGCCTGCTAAATATGGTCCTTAACGACTGTGGATTGGAATTCAAACCCTTTCAAAATGAAATAATTTTTTTACAGCCCAATGAGCATCAACAACTTTTCTACTGGTGTCCTTTTGCAGTGAAGTCCAGATTTTGATCCATGTTATTTAAAGAAAACATGTCAAGTCCCAGGGTCAACAACTGCAAAGAGTTTGTATGTTCTCTCCGTGTTTGCGTGGGTTTCCTCCGGGTCCTCCGGTTTCCTCCCACACTCCAAAACATACTGGTAGGTTGATTAGATTGAGAGCCCCATTGGGGTCTGGGACTGATTTGGCAAGTTCTGTGCAGCGCTGTGTAATCTGTGTGCGCTATTTAAATAAAGGAATTATTATTATTATGCCACCCACTTACCCTTTATGGGTACGCCGATGGCTTTAAAATTTACCTTTAAACTATCTTCTTAAATGTATTTTTGTCACTTACCCATATCTATCATTTCCCTCAATAAATGAATGTCCAGATCTATTATTTTACTCATTTGTTTAATTTAATTCTTTTTATGTACTTGTAGGACTATAATTCTAGGCAGTCATATAGTAATTTCTGAAGGTTTCAGAAACCGTTAAGTACCGCTGTACATTTTATCACTTACTTTATAAAAGATAAAAGTATTGGAACCTATTCCTGTAATATCAACATTTTTAAAGTATCAATTAATTAGTGGGAACAAAGCCTTGAAAACGGTAATTGTCAGCTAGTGACACCATTGATGGAGAGGAAGAAATCAATGTACAATCACTCTTCATTGCAATTCTAAGCTCTATGGCCGTCATCTTGAGAAAAAGAACATGGCTATACAAAACATGGGATTTTGACAAAAGAGGCAGACGACCCAGGGCCTCCACTTTCTGAATGACCCCCTAAAATACAAGTCTTCTATGATTTGAATATTGCCAATCTATTGGAAGGGTCACAGGATTCTGATGCTGAGATCGCCTTCAATGCTTATATGTGGGGGTTATATGTCATCATGTAAGACATGGATCAACTACAGTAGGTCTCAGTAAATATTAATCCTTATGTAGGAACCTTTCTCCCTGGCTTAAAGCTTGGGGTCTAAATTAGGCTCATGTCCCTTAGTAGGGTTAATACAAAGCAATACATTTGAGGGAAGACCAACCTCCCCACCAGAATTTGGCACCTAGAATACAGTGGTCTGGGCAAATAAGGTCAGAGGAGGTTGATCACCTAATAGAACATAGCAAGGCTGAAGGACGCTGGCATAGTACAGACGTGACTTGTAGAAGATGGGGTCATGACCGAATTGTCCATGTATTCTTTATAAAATTAGGTGTTCATGCAAAACAATAAATTTGAAGGGAAACCAACTTAACCAGCAGAAGTGTGGACCTAGAATACAGTGGCCTGGGCAGATAAGTAGACTTGAGGTCAGGGGAGGTTGACCTGGCACCTGGAATACAGTGGCCTGGGCAGATAAGTAGACCTTAGGTCACAGGAGGTTGGTCACCTAATAGAATGTAACAATCCTGAAGGTCCCTGGCATGGAACAGACTTGAATTGTAGAAGATGGTGGCATGATAGATTTTTTCCATGTATCCTTACTGTATAAAATTAGGTGTCATCAAAAATCAAAGATCCTATTGTGTATTTTTCTTTCTGAGATTACAGGATGTGTTGTGAATGAAGCAGATGCTCCTTATAAATCATTTCTGAATGTTATATATCCAGGACAGACAGGTATAAAATGTTCGTCCTGATGATGAATCCTTGTACATGTCCGGTAGATAATGACATGTGAGGTTTATATTCACATTACAGACATGTAAGAGACATCAAGATTAACAATTACTTTCCTTATTTGCAGTCGTGTTCCCATTACAGCCACTTAAAGTGACTCTCAGACCTAAGAGCTTCCAAATCAATTAAAAGCCATTC
The DNA here is from genome assembly GCA_019512145.1 of Engystomops pustulosus. Classification (NCBI taxonomy): domain Eukaryota; kingdom Metazoa; phylum Chordata; class Amphibia; order Anura; family Leptodactylidae; genus Engystomops; species Engystomops pustulosus. The sequence goes on along the minus strand of CM033647.1, from coordinate 33,095,264 downwards.
CATCAGGAAGATTTCCCATTATCCCTCAGGAAATAGAGCACTGGACTTCCCGTATAGCAGACATGTTCACTGTCAATGCAGACCGCGAATATTGAAGGTTATTTGTTGCCCTGTATAAAAGCTGGCACTAATTGCATTCCGAGCCATGAATGCTCAAATACATCGGCTTTAATGATCATGGGCGAGGAGGACACGTCTCATGTTAACCATTACATATAAGTGTGGAATTACTCCCATACAAGCTATATTCAATGGCATGTACATATAATCTGAACCAGTGATATAACAGGATATTAAGCTTGATATAGACATTAGACACATGTGATCCAGGTAACTTGTCATTGAAGGGATTGTCTATTCATGGCCTTTCCTCCAGTAATAGTAACTCCTGGACAACCCCTTTAATAGGAAGGGTTTACACTATACCTGTTCATGCCTCCCCCTGGAAAATAATCACTGCTAGAGTTGTCGAGCAGCAACTTATCTCCCATGTCCCTATTGAAATAAACAGTCATGTCATATGCTTTCCATCATAAAATGTATGATAAGCATAAGATAACATCTATCTCTATCCCCTTTGGCACAGCTCTTTCTGTTATAGAAGAATAGGCACAATAGGTCCCACCTTTTAGTATTTCTCAGCCGTATTTCATCAAAAACCTGGAAGGGATCAATTCGCATAAATCACTAGAACATTGGAACACATTTACTAACCCGGTCCACAGAGTTCACAGAAAGTGCATTGTCTGACGATAATGCACTGTGCCGCGATTCACTAAGATCGTGCGCCAGATATCATACATGTGTCGTTTCTCTGCTCAGGTCCAACAGAGTTCACCTTCTTCTTCCCGGTGCATTTAAGTGCATTGTCTTGTGACACAATTTGAAAGTTAAATCCCGCGCTCAGTCCGAATCAGTCAGATTGTCCGACGGCACGGCCACTGATTTCTGTTGCATGGAAGAAAGCGCAGCTACGCCAAAAAAACTATTGCGTGCAACACAATCCCAGCGCAGACACCTGTTAAATACCTGTCAAAGCCGTGCAAATCCTGAAAACAGTGCACAGTCCAACGGAAGTGCGATCCACGACCTTTAGTAAATAAGCTCCATTGTGTGTACAGGTAACTATTGTGTGTGAAGAGGTTGTGTTAATTTTTAAAGGAACACTCCAGTCACAACTAATTCATAGATATATGATACCTTGTGAAGAGTCTGAAGGGAGGAGCAGGACTCTAGGTTCTAGGAATACAATGAAAATGTCCTGCTCCTCCCTTCATACCCTTCACCAAGCATTATACAATGAATTAGCTAGTGTTCCTTTAACTGTTCTCGTGTCTGTATCTGTAATATGTTGTTATCTCAATGGGTGGAGACCTAGCTGCTGTGACTCCCCTAGACCACTCAATAGATCCTTGTAATCGGACATCTCATAGAGCCCTTGTTAGTTTTGCTAGAAAGCAATAATTCAAGAGAAATTTCAGAGAGAAAGTCAAGTATTTCAGTAGAAATATTGTATGAGAGGAGAAAAGTACAGAGTATGAAGCTTCTATGTAATCTGATAGCTCTGTCCTTCTCTGTCCAGATCTTCTGTCCTTCTTGCTAGCAAGATACGATTCAGCAGAAGTTAGAAGTAGATTAAAGACAAGTGATGAAGGAGGACAAGAGGTAAGTCAGTGGAGATGGACACACTATATATCAGCGGTGGTGAACCTTTTAGAGATCGAGTGCCCAAACTACAACCAAGACCCACTTATTTTTTACAAAGTGCCAACACAGAAATTGAATTTGTGATTCATACTCCCTGTTCTGTCACAGCGCACACTCATATCAGCCCCCTGAGGACACCAATAAAGCAGAAAATAGAAGAAATTTGGATGATCATTGTAGCTTCCCTCCAGGGTGCCATAAACAGGAAGAATTGTCAGGGCCAGAGCAGGAGCTACAATGATGATCCAGATCTGTCCACACCTTCCCACTCCTCCAGTGGTCACAGGTATCACTGTCACTTTAAAATAGCTCTGTGTACAGCAAGTCCTGAGCTGTCTGGGACTGCAGGAAGATACCTGGAGTCATCACTGGTGATGGCCTGGGTGCCCACAGAGAGGGCTCAGAGTGCCACCTCTGGCACCCGTGCCATAGGTTCGCCACCACTGCTATATATAGAGTTAGGTCCATAAATACCGTATTTGGACACTGACACAAATTTAGGATTTTATCTGTTTACTGAGACTTATTCAAGTTATAGTTAAATAATGGCCTTCACGTAAAGTCCAGACTTTCAGGCTATCCACATAAAAATTTGATGAAGGGTTTAGGAGTTTCAGCTCCTTAACATGTGTCACCCTGTTTTTAAAGGGACCAAAAGTAATTAGATAATTCACTCAAAGGCTTTTTCATACGCAGGTTTGGGCGATACCTTCATTATGTCATTCTCAATTAAGCAGAATAAAGACCTGTAGTTGATTCACGGTGTTGTTCTTACACTTGGAAAATTTTCTCATAAAATTATGCTTATGAGCCAGAGGGGCTCTGGGGGAGGGGTTACCTGAGCCCTTCAGTGCTGTAGCTTATACTGTGTAAGGAGCACATTACTATGTGCTGATGCTGTGAGATGACATCAGGCAGAGAAGCAGGGAAATGCCAAAGGAGCAGGGGGTAGGTTGACAAAGTGTAACAGCCTGTGAAGCTACAGCTCGGAGAGCTCTGGTAATGCTTCCCAGAGTCCTTGTGGCTCATTAGCATAAGTATAAAAGTTGATTTTAGAAGGAAGGAGGCCATGGATAACAGATATAAGTGATTATCACTTCCACAGAGACTGGATCTATGAGTAAGTGTCCCTGGTTTATCACGCTTGATTTTAAGGGTAAATTTCTTTCAAAAACTGTGGCAAGAACTCCATTTCAGCAACGCCATTACAAAAGTAATGAAGGATTGCAATCAATCAAACAAGGGCCCTCCCAATCAATCATTAACTTGGAATAATCATCCTCTTTGGGGATTACGACTAATGTCTGCTCTAAAATAAAGTGCTAATATACCTTTAAAAACTGGGATTTGACAGCTGTGTCTCTATATACTTTCTTGCTTAGTTAGGAGGAGCGTGTATATACTCAACATTACTCCATATTTACACATGAATTATCTGTTTGGGGATAATTCAGGAGGTCTTCATACTCAGGGCTTATAGTTGCACCTTAAAAGGGTAGAAGACCAGCCACCCAAAAATTTCCTATTTAAAATCCAAGGGTGTAGACTGTGTGAAATCCAATCCCTCATTTTCTAAACATTATGTAATTCTAGCAGTATTTCCCTTCTCCCTGTTATTTCTGACACTTTAATGCCATCTCTCCTGTTGTTGACACAGCATGATTAACGTACAGCTACAAATTTAATACCCTTGATCCTACAATCACGGGAAGAGCAAAGGAAAGGTTTTATGTCACTGTACAGACACAGATTACCAGTTAAATTACAGGTATCTTGAGCCAGGGAAGTTTGCTTTATCAAATGTGATATTATCCAAACTCACACTGAAGGAGAATTCACTTTGAAAGTCGCTGTAATAAATTAAAAAGTCCTGACGTCTCATTTCCAGGTCAAGCTGGGTTGTGGGATTGCACTGGGTGAAAGACAAAAATTTAAAAAAAATAAATAACCAATTCACAGTGGGTTAAAGCAAACAGATTGTGCAGAATTACATGTCACCAGTTACCGGTCCTGTGGCCAAGATGTGTTATCATCAGGGACACATAGGAAGTAGAGGAGGATTAGATAACCATTTCATTTACCTGTGGTTATATAGATCATGTAATATTTATCCTACTGATTCTATATCTGATATATCCCATAGAGGGGTCAAAGTTAAAGACTGCAAGGTCTCCTGAGTAATAAAGATATATACTGATATCTCAATGTACATCACTGTGCCTCCCTATCACATGGACATGTATTTTCATGTTGCTGTTTTAGAGACCATTCAATGACCCATAATTTTTTTTCTGAATGTTGGAGGAACCAGGGTGCCTACAGTACATACAAAGACCTCCAGCCTCCGAAAAATTTCCTATTTAAAATCCAAGGGTGTAGACTGTGTGAAATCCAATCCCTCATTATCTAAACATTATGTAATTCTAGCAGTATTTCTCTTCTCCATGTTATTGACCATTGAACCTGAGACTTCTTCTTTCTATTTTTTTTTATTCCACTCATTATTTTAGAGTTTTTACCAAACAGAGTGTAATACCAAACAGACAACAAAAAAAAAGGAAAGGTTAACATTTGTTACTTACCAAAGACATTCACTGAATCAGGTCAAGATATGATAGCACCATGAATGGTTTAATACAACAATAAAGTTCAGGATCTGGCATTTTAGTTGTCCCAAAGAGTCCAGATCTAATAAAGATGGCGGAACAGAGCGCCTCCAATACAGAGATATCCAGCACTTTGCCGCTGTTATGATGTGTAGGAACAACCTGGTACTTGGACCCCGAAATGAATGGTATAGATTAAGGAGATATATTTCAGGGTCCACCGGGACTTGGACATTAAACACATGTCCAATGAGGAACCAGACCTCCAGCCAGAAATGCATCAAGGATGGGCTGCCCCAAAAAATATGAAATAAAGTGCCACCTGATCCTCCACACCTCCAGCATAGGTTGGGGACAAGCGGGTAAAATTTGTGTGGAAGTTCCAATGTACGATACCAGTTTAACAAGATTTTTAGCTGGTTCTCCTTATGACATCATCTTTCTAATTGTATTGATAGGCAGTAAGATTTTCATGGACTAGTTAATCTTCTACCGTGCAAATTTAATTTCTATTTCTTAATTTTCATTTTTGGTACCAATAATTTTTAGTTTCCGCAGCGCTTTGTGTGAGTTGACTGACTGAACCTCAAAACTGAGAGAAGGTCCTATCTGGCCCATGTTTGAGGCTCGGGCAGTTTTTTGTACTGTCATCAGCATGTGAGCGAACCCTAGATCCATTGTTTGCAGCTTAATACTTGGGGGGTGTAGTCAGTCCCTACAAAGGAAAACATAACATTTAGAAATATTGTGAGGGTGACTCTTCCTGCTCTGGAAGAAGGCATGGAGGACACATGCCCAGAGGCAGAACCTATGGGATTGAATTTTCCACTTGAGCACAGAACAGCCATTGGGCTACTGCCAGATTTTTGGTGCAGGTCACTGTTTTGGCGCACAAAGGGTGCTTACATTTTCACTGGGATGTTAGATTGTGGTGCAAGGGTTAATGAATTGGTGCAGAACCGAAAACGGTTAGAACTGACATTCATGATGGTGAAATAGAGCTCCATGGACCAGCTTTTTGCAGCTCAAAGTGTGTGCCAAAAATTGTGCCAAAAACAGTGTCGGGAAACCAGATGCACAGAAAAGTGTTGGATTTTCAAATTGTGTGTGCAAGAAAAGAAAAAATTGTGAGTGTCCAAAAAGCACCAATACCGTGGCACCGCCACTTCACGAAGAAGGCCCAATAAGGGGAAAAAAGGACAGTTTTCTGTCGAAAAGTCAATAACAAATACCCCCCCCCCCCATATGAAAAACAAAATGCAAAGGCAGTCTGTCAAAATTAAGCACTACTTTTCCATAGAAATGAAAAATGTAAATAGCAGGCAGATGTTGCTGACCAATTGGCCATGGCTTAATTGATCTTCAGCAAGTGTGACCTCCTGAACAAAAGCAGAAGTGTTCAGTGACCTGAAAGATTCAGGTTTCAGTTAACACATTGCTGTCCATTAATCTGGGAAGGGTTATTGGTCTATTTCTAAACAATTTGAAGTCTATCATTCAACATTGAAAAACATGATTCACTTGCGAAAAATAATACATTAAATCCGTATCGGTTCAGGGTTTTGTATGGTTTAATTTCTAACATACTTTTACTAGTTTCACTACTTTCAATAGTTTTAAAACCTGGAGCCACCACTTCAGGAAGCTTGAGAGTTAATTGCGTGTTGCTACAATTTGATCTCAGTAATAGCGTTCACTAAGCTCCCTCTAGTGGTGACTGTTAGAAGCATTATTTTAAATATAGGTTTATGTTTAGCATTTAAATATCAAAAATAAAAAGGTTCCAGCCACTATAAGTAGAATCTTCAGAAAATTGTGCATGTGATTGTAGTAAATGAATGTAACAAGTAAGCAATGATGTATCTATGACTGCTGTAGAATAGCTCTTAAGGTGTGTTATAAAAAGCACTTAACTCACCCCTATTTGAAAGGTCTTGGCTTGTAGCGTTCACACAGACATAATGCCTCCATAATATTATAAGGATGGCAGGTAATGAGATGCCAGAAGTGGCTGTCAGATAAATTAGGCTCCTGTGGTATTATTATAGCTATTACCATCATTAGAAGCCTAGTGGGATTACACATTCCCTCAAGGGAGGGGATTGCTATTTTGAGACAACAATCAATTTTCTGTACATACATTCCAATTGCCGGATGCAGCTCATTTCAAATCTTAAAACATTTTTCAATCAAATTATCAACATCCAGAAATTCTGCTATTCAACGGACACTCACATTATAGCGTTACATAAAAATTAATTTCTATAGTACTAAACCTGCAACATTCCAAATTATCTTCTGTTGTCATTGTTTTTTAAGAATAAAGACATTTGAACCCTGTCCTTGACTAACCAATGAACCACAGACAACCTGAATCTACCCTAAAATTATACAAGTCCACCCACAAGGGGTATGCAAGGGTAGGCGATCGCCTAAGGTGCCACCCTCACCTCCCAGCCCTCAATTGTAATCAATGGGATGTGCGTCTTGCACATACCACCGATCGCAGGCTACAAGATGTTATTGCTGCCTGCATCCTCTATGTCAAGGGTAGGGAACCTATGGCTCTTTTGTTGGCTGCACCTGGCTCTCAGACAGATCTTTAATAAATAGTGATGGCTGCTGTGTGTCTTTTAGACTGATCACTGGACACAGGCAGCAATGTTACCGTTGCCTACATCCTTTGTACGACCCTGGCACCATCGTCTAAGCCTGGGTCAAAGAGAAGAGCGTGGGAGCAATGCTGCAAGCTGGCTACAGGGAGCGCTGGTACGTGAATATTCTTTTTTTTTTTTTTTGCTGTGGCTACCTATCTACTGGGAGTATGTGCTGTGGCTACCTATCTACTGGGAGTATGTGCTGTGGCTACCTATATACTGGGGGACATGTGTTATGGCTACCTATCTGGATAGGTATCCGATCTTTATAGGAACCCGGGAAGTGGACAGCGCCAATCAGCGGCAAACTGGGCCTTTAAATCCACAAGTGCCAGCTCACACGCTGGCCATCCGGGAAGCCGGAAAGTGGTGGGTTGAATGCGCCCGGAAAGGGGCGCCGCCAAGGAGAGGGGAACGGGTGTGCTTGTGATCCAAGACCTAGATCGCAGGGGCACCCGTGACACTGGAACTACCTATCTACTGCATATGCATATGGTACGGCTCTTACGGAATAACATTTTAAAATATATGGCGTTCATGGCTCTCTCAGCCAAAAAGGTTCCTGACCCATGCTCTATGTGATCCACAGAACATCATTTCTAAGCAGCAACATTGACGCCACTGCCTGTGCCATAGAGAGGACGTTGTCAGCAGTATCATCATGCTGCAAGCGTCCTACATGAGAAGCAGTGGAGGAGGCTACTTTTTATTTTCTGCTGTGCTACCTATATAGTGGGGACATGTGCTAAGCTACCTATATACTGGATACATGTGCTGGGCTACCTATATACTGGGGGCATGTATTGGGCTACCTATATACTGGGAGCATGTGCTGGGCTACCTATATACTGGGAGCATGTGCTGGGCTACCTATACACCGGGGGCATGTTCTGAGCTACATATATACTGGGGGCATGTGCTGGACTACCTATATACTGGGAGCATGTGCTGGGCTACCTATATACTGGGGGCATGTGCTGGGCTACCTATATACTGGGGTCATGTGCTAGGCTACCTATGTACTGGGAGCATGTGCTGGGATACCTATATTCTGGGGGCATGTGCTGGGATACCTATATACTGGGGGCATGTGCTTGGATACCTATATACTGGGGGCATGTGCTGGGATACATTGATGCTTAGGGCATGTGCTGGGCTGCCTACTGTGTGTACTTGGTCCATGGGTTGGTCTACATATATACTGAAGGTGTGTGCTAGGCTACATGTACACTGGGGGTATGTTCTGACTTATCTATATACTCGGGACATGTACTGTGGGCATATATGCTATGGGAGTATTCTGGGGGTGTTGTTTTACTGTTTTAATTTAGTCAATAAAAACAAAATTTCGAGTAACATATAAACTTTTTCAGAGGATGCATCCTACTGTAAGAAACCCTTGCAAAGAATCCAAAAAATCTCTAGATTTTCTAAAAGTTTTGTAAGCAAGAACTACAGTAGCTTTGAAATAAATGTGTTTTCCATGTCACTATGCACTCCATGTAAAATCTCCTTGTACATATGTTGACATAAGCTGCAAATGTACGTCCATGTTAATCCACAGGTAATCTCAATTTCCATACATAAACACTGTAATGCTGCGGAGACGTACAACCAAGGGAAAAAGTAGCCCTAATGTTTAACCCACCCTACCTAATTACCCAACCTACCTTTTATGATAGGTGACAACTGGGTGACATTCCCTTCCTGCTTCAAAACAAAACACAGGAGCAAAGTTTTACCAATATAGGTTAAAACAAAGAGCACTACATGTGCAGGTAAAAAAATCAAACGGAAGGTAAGGCAGTCTGGCAAGGATCAGAAAATGAAAGTAAATCAATACAGAATACAGGCGGTCCCCTACTAAAGAACACCCAACTTACAGATGACCCCTAGTTACAAACGGACCTCTGGATGTTGGTAATTTATTGTACTTTAGCCTTAGGCTACAATAAACAGATATAACAAAGGTATCACAGGTGTCTGTAGTGAAGCTTTATTGTGGATCCTGGTTCTTATGAGAATCCAACATTTATAATATCCAATTGTCACAGAGACCAAAAAAAAAATTGTCTGGAGCTACAATTATAAAATATACAGTTCTGACTTACATACAAATTCAACTAAAGAACAAACCTACACAACCTATCTTGTACGTAACCCAGGGACTGCCTGTATCCTAGCTCCAGAGATGACCTATTGCAAGCATAAGGAAGAGGGATTAACTTGTTTATGGATATCAGAGTCCTGGTCCAGGTGTGATTGGAATGGCCGCCCTTACATCAAACCCAAAGAGAAAACAGACCAGCAGGGGAGCAATGTGACTGGACAAAGCAGTTGTCCATCAAAACTAGCTTACCCATCAGTAGGCCACAAAATCAGCAGAAGACAGACAGGTGTTATGGAATTCAGCCAGGATTGGAATATGGCAGGGTTCAGACTAGACTGCAAGACAAAATGCAAAATAAGCACAAAATCATAATCAACAGCATTTCCTCTGGACAGAAGATGACACTAGAGCCCAACCGGTACAGACGTTACATGATGTTTCTGCATCTGTACATGTGGAGACCCTGCAGAAAGTTTGCTTTCCTTTACAAACTTGCACATTTTATTCCAGAATATGTTTCATACAAACTATCATTAACTATATGAATATAAGAGCAGATGTTGAAAGCAGGGAGGAATTTAGCTGGAATGACTTGTTGTGCCCTGTTTTCTCTTATCCAGATGATGTATTTCTGCTTTATTATATTTGTGCTTTTGATACTGATAGCGTTGTGTGTTTTCATCAGGCAAGCCTAATATGCACGTGTTATTTGCTTGTAAGCAAATGTTTCCCTGTGCGTGAGTCTGTTCAGGATTTACGGTTTGCTAAAAACTGTATGGAATCCAACCACGGAAAGTACTCTGGCTGCTGATTACACATGAAATACAATCTCAGTGCTCCAAACATGTGCAGTGATTTGCGAGAATTAGTGATGTACCCACCCCTGGAGACCCTATCCTAGAGGTCACCTTCAGGTCTCGTGCCTTGTGGTCATCATAGAGGTCATCCTTGTTACTAAAGCAGTGCGACAATATTAATCAGGTGGCACAACCAGCAGGTGATATCACCTCCATTTTTTCATGAACCACAACATGCAATGGGAGGAAGTAAACAACTTTGGAGGATTCTGTCACATGTAGATACATGAATCCAGATTTTGGGGGAAAAAAATTTCTGAAACATCTGGAAAAAAAATAAAACCAGTTCCCGAAACACAATCAAGTTTTCAACAAACAAGTGGCTGGTGAAAGGGCTCCACGTCACCCAAGTGTGGCAGCCGCTTATAATAAGGAATGGCTGCACATGCTGAGGTAATCAGAAGTAAGCGTCTCTTTAGCTTTTAAGCCATTGTGTTGTGGTCACAGCATGAGAAGAATAAACCAGTTCCTGCCAGTGCTGTGCTGTAGCCTGTACCTTCTTTATATAGCCTGGAAGGCTCACCGGTGAATATCCTGGTAGTTCCATGCTGTGCCCAGCAGGGCCGAGGCAAAACTTCTCATGCAATTTTAATTGTGTGCAATTCTCAAGACAAATCTTGACATGTAAATACATCAAATAAAAAAATATTGCTCCTCTCAAACTGAGGACACAGGAGTCCTATGATCATTGGGATTAAGGGCCCTAGAGATGAGGTAATGATCATCAGTTATACCTTTGCATTTTATTATTACATATTCAAATATATTGAATATTACATATGAAGAACTCACCTTGTGTCTCAAGTAATTTGTTAGGTTCCTTGGTGTATTCACTGCAATTTACACTGCCATTTATAGATGGCTTTTTTATCACTGATAGAAGGTACTAGGGCTTATCAGAGAGATAGTGTAGATTGGAGAAAAGACAAGGACAATATCAAAGTAAGGAATCCAGGCAAATAGGGCAGGAGCAAGGTGTGACGGATAAACCCGGCGCCCCTTCGGCCCGTACTTAGACGAGCCTGCTTCCCGTCTGACTAGACCCCACGCGTCCCTGCTCCTAGGGGGCGCGCGCCGGCTCTTGAAGACTTAAAGGGCCAGCGTCCTCCTGATTCTTGCTGGTTACTCTGGCTCAGCCCTTATAATCCTTGCTGTGTGCCAGCTCCTGCTTGCCTGCCGTGAGCTCCATCTCATCCTTCCAAGCCATTCTCCTGCTGTCACCCCAGGTTCGGGCTGTATCCTGCATTCCCTGTTACCTTGGCTGCCACCGCAGGCCTAGTCGCACCTGTGGAACATCCTGCTGGCTCCCCACCGCAGCAAGACCATCCCGCTTTGTGGCGGGCTCTGGTGAAGACCAGGTGAAACTTGGACTCCGGTCCCGGGTGTCGGCTAGTACCATCTCCATCTCCCACAGGTGCCCAGAGGGTCCACAGACTCTTCCCAAAGAGACTCATGCTCCATCCAGGTACTCCCACGTACACTCCGTTATGTGACACAAGGATTAGGATAAGTAGTAACCAGCCCAATGTGAGGGGGGGGGAAGGAGGTACATTACCTAAAAATGGGCCTAGCCAATGCTCTGGGAAGCAGAGGCAGCTAGTTCACGCAGCAGCCAGTTTGGAGGGTGGCTTCCCATCTGAATATGCAATGCAAATGCGCTAGTGCTAGTGCGATGAAGAGAGGGTAGGGAGAGGCTGTTACGGCACGCTATGGGCCTGCATAATTATACTAATGCCTAAGCGAAGAGCCCAGAGCGATGGACACAGGCCGACGGACAGAGGAGCTCCAAAGGGTAATTAGCATAATATAAGAATCGATTTTACAATGAAATGGACAGTTTCTGTAAATAATAGTAATGACGTCATTAGTCCTTCCTTAGGAGGGCTAGCAGGGCTGTGAATTGGCTGGTGGTGGCAGTAGGAAAAAGTCCTTGGCCAGCAAGAACCTCAGCTTGGACCGGTGGTCAACTAGGCTGCCAAGAATCGCACTAGACAAAGCCTATATTTACACACTTGCTGTGTCTAGACACTCTGGGGTGACAGCCAAGGAGACCTAAACCTCAGGGAGGTTACAATTAATACAAATATGATATAATCAAAGCATTTAAAGAGTTATTCCTATGAAGACAAGATTATTAAATATATATAGCATTTCACAGATATAATTACAACCTGTCTCTATCAGTACTGGTGTTTACAATTTTGGATGTCCCTGGATATGACCGTACATCTTGTGACTATGGTTGTATTCTTCTCGTGAATAGCTTCTCCTTTCTGCACACTGCAGTGTGCTCTGCCTCCTGCCCTTTCCCCCTGCATTACAAGACCAGCTCAGACACAGGCAATCTCCAAGCTACATGCAATATAAGCAGAGCTGACTGTCTGTATAATTGATTAGGTGAGGCAGCAGAGCTGAGAGTGTGTCAGATTCTAGTAGAATGATAAGAAGCTATATAAACGTGTAGATAAACCTAGCACCCTGATAATCTAAGATAAGAAGCTATATAAACGTATAAACCCAGCACCCTGATAATCTAAGAACATTGTCAACACACAGCATCTCATCGCTGAATCATGATGTGTCTGCTAAGAGAGTCCTCGCCCACACTCTGGAATCTTACACTGACCATCACTGAGTGATAGGAGCTAAAACAGCAATAAACTGATAAGTTTTACAGAGTGAATGATAAATTAGGGGGGTTAAAATGATCTTTATTGTATAAACATCACTAGGGGATTCTAATTTGAGAAATTTCTCTTGTGTGCAAAGAATGGGTTAACAGACATATAAAAATACAAATAATGCCCTATTTCTGCCTCTTGGTGGTAGTGTTGTGCCATGCAGCCTAACCAGGGCATTGAATATGCAATTAAGGGGATCCTTAGTGCTAATGTGGCCCTAATACTTAGAAGCTAATTGGGTGAACAGTACCACTAGATCCCTGGAATTCCAGTGTTAAATACCTAGGTCAACATCTGCAAAGAGTTTGTATGTTCTCTCCGTGTTTCTCTGTGTTTCTTCCGGGTCCTCCGGTTTCCTTCAAAAACGATTTGGCAAGCTGTGTGCTGTGCTGCGCAATCTGTGTGCACTATATAAATAAAGGGATTATTATTAGTAGTAGTAATAATGATGAGACAGTAGCTCCATCATCATCATCATTTATGCAGGAGCCCAGGGCCTATGACTTCACCAAGCAGTCACCAAGTTTAGTAAAGACACTTCTTTAGAAAGAAGAGTTTTCAGCCCTGTTATATTATTATTTTTATTATTATTATTATCATTACAGCCAGTCCCCGGGTTACATACAAGATAGGGTCTGTAGGTTTGTTCTTAAGTTGAATTTGTATGTAAGTCGGAGATGTATATTTTATCATTGTAATCCCAGCCAGAATTTTTTTGGTCTCTGTGACAATTGGATTTTAAAAATGTTGGGTTGTCATAAGAATCAATATTAACAATAAAGCTTCATTACAGACACCTGTGATAACTGTTACAGTTGTTTACTGTAGCCTAGGACTAAAGTAGAGAAAATTTCCAATTACCAGAGGTCCGTTTGTAACTAGGGGTCGTATGTAAGTCGAGTGTTCTTAAGTAGGGGACCGCCTGTACTCTTGTTCTACATATTTATGGGCACTGCACAGTACTGTTGCTCTCATCCTGCATAAATGGGCCATCTCTTATCCTGCATGTTTGTACACGTAAAAGGACTACTACTATTATAACCTACATATGTGATATAGCACAGTACTACTATTCTCATTCTCTACATATGGGACTGCACAGCACTATTACTGCCATCTTGTATTTATGGCCACTGCACAGAATCCCTATTACTATAAAGCCGAATATGTGACACATCAATGTTCTATTTCTATATCTAGGCAATAAGTATCAAAATTTAAAAAATGTTTTACCTGTGTGGGGGCCCCCATTTCCTTGTAACTCTCAGGGCCAATGGCAGATGTAATACTATGTTAAGTTGCATCTCAACTACTTAAAACTTGTTGGTTAGTTGAGATGTAACTTAAATCACTTGGCTCTAAATGTAAAATCTGTTTTACCTCCCTTTAAATCCTTCAGACATCAGTGTCCTGGAGTGACTGCTACCCCTGCACCCTCTATAGATATGCTCTGCAGGTAAGGTGGAGGAACAAGGACTAGGCAAATAACCCACCTATGATGATGTCATTGGACTTTGATTGTTGGATGAGGCTTGGAGTTGATTGTGAGTGAAAAAACAAACCCTTGTAGGGTGCAGGAGGCTACTATCAGGGTATATTCACATACAGCAGGTTATTTTACATAAATTTCTGTATTTAGTTCTATATGCTTTAGGGGTGTGTGAATATTCCCCAACACAACACCTTTCTAGCCTGGCCCACATTTACCAAAGTGCATGGTCTACAATGTATACACATTCATTTGGCAAAATCAGTTTCACAATTTGGTGCAGATTTCTGCCCTATAATCCTGAGGTGATGGTGTACCCCTGAATCTGTCCATTTATGACATTTATGGTATAGTAATTGCCAGTAAATATCATCCATATTCTGCACGTGGCGGCTGCAATGCATCACATGAAAAATTTGCACTTGGAAGTGTTCCAGCATGTGACTCCATAAGGAATGTTCATTCTTTTCGGATACCTGCTCTATTAATCCGGGAGCAGACACAGAACGGTTCCTCTTTGATATCCCGGACATGAAGAATGTCTATGTCGCTGTAACATACCTGCTTGCAGAGGATGCAGTTGTAGAGGATACATGAAAACAGATGCAGTTTGTGCGATAGTGTGAGAACTTCCAGCAGACATGAGATACCCTGACAAGTGCCAGACATATGGCGAGCAGGTGGAGCGCACACGGATCTGACTGCACACTTCAGCTGAATTTCATTTACCATTCGCTTTTTCCATGGAAGAATAAATAATCCTTTAATCAACTATCAGCAACTATCTTCCTGTCTAACTATAAGAACCCCATGAATACTTCCTACACCATGGCAGAGATCAGCAATGCCTAGAGCACAGGTCTCCACTTTCAGATTATTACAGTAAATGGGAAAACTGTATTAAATATTATATAATTTTACGCTAGTGGCTATTACAGATTAAATGGATTCAACCCCAGTTCAAGATTCAGTAAGATGATAATTCTGTCTCCTACTAGGGAACCCACTTTTCCCAGGTGTCCCTTTCCTCAATGGCTTCAATCAAAAACATATCAGGCAGAGAATCCCCAGTAGCGGGGCCCCAGGTCTGGGGCAAGTGCCTGGGCCCAGAGCTCCTGGGGGGCCCACACCACCAAATCTCAGTATATTATATAACCATGTGGGGTTGTAAATCATGGAAATATGAGGGGCTGTTTATAATCGTACTAATAAGGAAGCGTTATATGATAGAACCATGTAGGAATGAAAAACATTTGGGGGTGCCATTATCTAAATTGATAAAGGGGGGCAGTATATACAATTCATAGGGAGGGGGAGCAGTGTATATAATGAGGGGGGCCCATTATCTAAATTCATGAAGTGGGGACAGTGTATATGAGAAGACATTATCTAAATGCTGAAGGACGGGCAGTGTGTATAATGGAGGGGGGGGGGCATTATCTAATTCATGAATGGGGGAAGTATATAAAAAACAAATTAGAGGGCACCATTAAGTAAAATATATGGGGCGCATGTATATATGAGGGGCCAGTATGGAAATTCATTAAGGGGAATTGTATATAATTCACAAGGGCACAGAGTGTAATATAACCATGTGGGTGCTCAGTGTGTATAATTTGTTAGGTTCATGTCTTGGGCTTGTGTACCTAATCTTCCTGGCTCATAGCCAAACCAGTAAATGTGAGTGTTGTTGTACAGTATTCAAACATTTGGGGCCCCATTTAAATTGAGCTCAGGACCCCACTTTGCCTAAAACCCCTCCTGAGTGCAGGAGACCACACTCTCAGATTTGCCATGCTATTTGATCCTATGGCCTTCTACATCCCTATCTGACCCTGTCACTCCCCTACATGCTGAATAGGAGAAATATATTGCCAATGACCAAAGGCAAAGTATAACACTGACGTAAAGTCATCCACAACAAAAGGCAAGTAATACAGTCCTCTCAGTTGGGTGTGGGGGCCCCTCCAGCCTCTTACAGGGTTGATTCCAGGTTTCCAGTAGGCCCCTGGGTGACAAGCCTCAGTGGGCCTCTTTGCACTGACCTCAGGGCGCATAACTACATGGGTAGCAGCCATAGCAGCCCTATGGGACCACAGTGTCAAGGGGCCCCTTCACCAACCTGACAATAAAGGATATGACCATTATATCTATGCTGTACGTTTGTATATGGCACTGTTGTGTTTATGTGATGTTAGTGTGTAAGGTGTATAAATGTTGTGTATGAACTGTTTTTGTTATAGGTATAAATGTGTTGTATTTATGTGAGTGTATTGCAAATTTAAAACGGGAGGGGGGCCCCATTCAGAAGTCTGCTATGGGCCCTGTCTATCCAAGTTACCCCCTGACTGAACCACATGGCGGCATTAAAATTCTAAAAATTAAACAGTCCCTAAAATTCCCTAAATATTTCCAAGTTTATCATCCAAACAGCCCCCTCATGGTATTTTATATAAAGCCCCCTCACCCTTATGGATTCTTAATACGGCCCCTTTACCCCACGGATCCTTATGTACAGCCTATGCGGACCCCCCATCTGGCCCGGCACTTGCCCAGGTATGCCGTCTGGTGCGGTGCTGGTTCTCTACCTCTGTTAGCTAGGGTAGGTCAGAAAGGGAACAATCGCAGAAGCCGCAAGCTGTGGCCCTTACTTCCAAGTTCATGGATCCTATTCCACAATCACTGGTCTTATTTCTAATTTATCTTAGTGTCATGGATATGACGTTATTTTATAGTGTAATTATTCATGAAGGAGTTAATCATTCACACACAGCGACATGACTTTAAAGAAGCTTATCCTGTACATGTGCTGATCACCCTTTACACGAACTATGTAAGCATTTCTGCTATGCTTCTTTGTTTTTTTTTAAATTATATGTATTTAGAATTCTAAATGATAGAAATGGACTTATATGTTCGTCTTGTTACTGAAATAGCCTCTGTATTCAATTTGCCAGTATAGAATCCATTCCCTTAGCACTGGTGGTACGTAGTGCCCTGCATATAATGGCCACGTGTCACTCACTCTGCTGATGATAAATGGACTGCATGTAGTTTGACTGCGATACAATGTACACTCACTTCCTTTATTTCCTGACATAATAATGGATGCTCCTCACATGCCACGCCGAAACACTTTACTACTTCAATTAGGATATCCTGGAGAGTTGTGAGAAATCACCAAGTCCCGTTTGTATTCCCGTCTACTGGAATTTATTATTGCACACTAGGACCTTGTGAGAGGTTAGAGTTCTGTCAGACTAGTTACCAGAGACCGACCCAGAGAACCCCCAATATATATCCAATAGGGGTCCTTGTGGAGCCACTACTTATATATGAAGCCTTAAAGAGACTGCATTCCACACTCAACCTTAGGGTGCACTGTGTGTGATTTGTTTTTGTGATCTGCTATACCATACACACCTATGAGCAGGGGGGGGGCACTGTTTATAGCAAAGTGAACAGACAGTTTTTGAATCCAGACAACTATTTTCATTTATTGACAGTACTATATATATTGGATGCTACTATAACAGTCTATAGAGAACGGCTTTTGCCAAAAATGATTTTGACCTTAAAGGACCATTTTAAATGAAATAGAGCATTAATATCACACCAACATAGTGAGCTTTCAATTATGTATTAAGGGAACAGATCGGATGTTCTTTTTTCCCCAAGACTGGCCCACAGCATTTTCAGCAGAATTTTTGAGCCTGTCACAAGATTCTGTTGGTGATAAGTGAAGTGATGTCACCTAGTCATTTAGTTGTCATGCTAATCATATCCTAAGGCAGGACTGACATGTCACTCACACAGCCTGAGAGAGCATTACTTCCATTTAACATGCTGGGGTCATTTATTGGTGAAAAAACTCTGACAGGTTCCCTTTGTAGGCAGTCTTTTAGGTCCAAATGTCTCTTAACACATAGTAGGGTTGTGGTAGGTGCCACCTAAATGTACAGTAGGCCTTCTCCAGAAGAACTATATAGGTAGAAGTGGGTAATCCAACCAGAAATTGTGAAGGTGTGGAAGTGAGGAGGGACCCTGGAAAGACTTGATGGTAATGCCCAAATATCCAAATCACTGTCTACAGCAAAGACTAGACTCCCATTACACAAGGAGTTAAATTGTTGTTCCCATGAAGACAAGATTCTTAAATATACTTAGGATAACAAAATAACACATTCTCTAATAAAATGTTTTAACAAAATACAGCATTTCACAGATATATTTCCAACCTGTCTCTATCAGTCCTGGTGTACACAATTTGGTTGCCTCTGGATTTGACCGTGATGCCTGACTATGGGTATTCTTCTCATGAATAGCTTCTCTGTCTGCACGACTGCAGTGAATCTGCTCTGCTCTACTGCTTCCCCTCCTGCATGACAAGCTCAGCTCAGCACAGGCACTTCCTGATGCAAGCACCCGCACAGAACTTGCTGTACTAACTATAGCATATAGATAAGGTCCTTATCAGGGAGTGGGCAGGACTATATAGCCACAGCTGACTCTGTGTGTTATAGGTGAGAGACAGAGCTGAGTGTCATTGTGTTTTTTATCCATCTCAAGGATCTCATCATCTCTATTCTGTCTAATCCTCTTATTTCTATGTGTAGATACTAGTAGAATGTTCAGAAGCTAAATAGTGTAGAAAAAACCCTGTACCCATACCTAAGCTATGTAGACACACAGCACAGGGATCATGAAGTGTCTGCTTAGAGAGTCCTCGCTCACACTCTGGAATTTTGCAAGTTGGACGCATCAGTTGAGCGGACAAAGATCACATGATCTTATACAACAGGATTCATGGACTGATTTGGTGGATCGACTAAGAACAAACAACGTTCGCTATGCTGTTCGTGTGGATGATAGAGAGTCCTGGCATAGTATATAACTATGATGCTTGGAGTTTGGCACAGAGTTTATTCATGGTGATTCCTTTTGTCCCTTGGGCAGTACCCACATAACGGCATCATACCACCCACCTTCCCTGTTTTTGGTCACCGCATTGTTTTTTTTGTTTTTTTGTTTGTGCGGATTGAGGGGTGACCGGAAGCCCATACGATTTGGCTGGGCGGGCCATTGGGCCCAATTCAGAATCGGTGTCCGACCCCAACCACAACCTAGACAAAGGTGGCAAAGCTTATGGTCAAGTGGTCAATGGGATGGCCTTCTAGATGACCCAAGGGTGCAGTCAACTGAAAAATTAGCAGACACTCATGAATCGTGCCAGAAGGAGGAGACTCATATTTTTCCTCCGAGGCACAGCAGGATTTTCCTCTTCTCTGCCTAAATGCTCCAAATTCTTTGCAGAAGTATCTGGACAATACCCTGATGATTTTCCAGAATGAAAGTTTCGGTAATATATTCTATTCACATGAAAAATTTCATCTCACTCGCTCCTTGGCTTGTGTCTTGGCTGCCTTGAAGCAGGATGGAAAAGGACATATATAATCTTCAATCAAGATACATCTTGAATTTTATGTTTGCAGCAAACTCCCTTCTGAGTAGACGGCCATGTGATATATGACAGGAACGACCCTTAGTATTGGCGATGTATGATAGGAAGACAAATGGACAGGTTCTGTATGGCAGGATCCTCACTATAATTTCCAGGCACATTGCATGATATATGGGTAGAGAGGGAAAGTTATCTTCCCACAAGAGTTACAATCATGAATAATACGCGCCTCTTTACTTGCCATTTGAATGCCTAACCATCTGAGCATTTTAGAGATGAATATGTTAAGGCTGCTGTCTGCATTTTGCTGGAGATTTTCTGCCAAGTAAATCACCATTTATTGATCTTGTGGCGGGAAACCTTGCGTTTTGTGCTGAGAGACGGGTCATTACTCTGCATAATTTTACACCCTCTCATTAGATATATCATCCCCCGCACATCGTAAATACGTGTGATTTCTATAATAAAGGGGAACACTGCTTTAAAACTTTTACATTCTATGAACACTCCCATCATGATATAGATCCGAACTTAAGTGGGCTTCAAAAAATATTCCATGTGCTCTCATACGCAACCATTAGCTTTTAAAAGTCCACCCTAGCCTTAGGCTCATCCACAAGAACATAGTTTGGGGATAGGTGCTAGCTGTTGTTTTACCTAAAATGTCGCAGGTATTTAGATGGTTCATACAGGTTGTTTCTATAGTCCCATATGTGAGAGCCAATTGTATGAGCCAGAAAAGTCTTAAAAAAAATCTACTTGTAGAGAGGGGGTTGTTCACTTTGAGCAAATTCAATAATTATTTGTGTAATTAAAAGTATAACAATTTTCCAATATACTTCTCTATCTAGATTCCCCACAGTTTTCTAGATCTCTGCTTGCGTCAATGCAATGCAGTGCAATGTTTTTTTCACGCATCAATTGCCATATAAAGATAGAGTTCAGTCCTGAGTCCTTTCAACACTCGCGACTACCTACGCATGAAAAACGCATTGAAATTGCATTGAAAACGCGTGTGAAAAACTGAGACACTGAAAACCTGACTGAAAAGTGATTGCACTCTGATGCCAAAAGAGCATTTTACTGACCAAACCTGATCGCACCCTGATCAAACTCTGCGTGATCTGCAACGCAAGTGTGGAAGGGGCCTTATGTTTTGCCATGGTCATGTGATGTCACACAGGGTGCACAACTTGTTAGAATCACCAAAACAATCAGGCTGTGTGCTGTGTGTACATCACATGACCAGGGACCGTTATTATGCACACCAAAGTAAACATTGAAGCGTCCTGGTTAATGTCAGCAACGAGATCTAGAACCAGTGAGGAATTGATACAGAAAGTAATATTGAAATTGTATACTTTTCAATTTATAAACCGATCATGATTTCCTGAAAGTGGACAACCCCTTTAATTAGACAAGTGTTTAGTAAATTCATAGGGAGGGGGAGCAGTGTATATAATGAGGGGGGCCCATTATCTAAATTCATGAAGTGGGGACAGTGTATACAATGAGAAGACATTATCTAAATGCATGAAGGACGGGCAGTGTGTATAATGGAGGGGGGGGGGCATTATCTAAATTCATGAATGGGGGAAGTATATAAAACAAATTAGAGGGCACATTAAGTAAATATATTGGGGGCAGTGTATATAATGAGGGGGCCCGGGGCAGTATATATAATTCATAGGGAGGGGGAGCAGTGTATATAATGGGGGGGGGGCATTATCTAAATTCATGAAATGGGGAAGTATATACAATTCATTGGGAGGGGAGGAGTGTATGTAATGAAGGGGCACATTACCTAAATTCATGAATGGGGGAAGTATATAAAACAAATTAGAGTCCACATTAAGTAAATATATTGGGGGCAGTGTATATAATGAGGGGGCCCTACCCCCCTGATATCGCAGACTAATGCACACTTTATGCTGCCGACATTTTGCGCACTGAGATCACAGACATAATGTGCCACATTATGCTGGAAATCATTTTCACAAGGGGTCTGCTAACCTCAAGTTGCCACATGTACTGCTGTCATGGCAGCCCACTGCTATCTTGCAGACATCATGTACCTCTGGATCTGCCAATATCACGGGCCTTACAGGTTACATAGCTATTTTATAGTTCCAACCCAACCTAGATACTCTAGTCTAACAAGGTGGTGCCTTACTACTGGCCTGTCCATAACACATCGTGCCTTCGTTGGCATTGAGGCCCAATTGCATCTCAAGGTGCTAAAACCGAGTAACGTCGACTAATCTCCATACTCAGCTCTGCGCTAAGTCTGGCCGGTTGAAATGCCATTCAGGCCCCTTGTTATTACCATTGTAAAGGCCGAGGCAAAGATTCGTTGGCCAAGAACGGGTGTTTACAAAGCGTTTAACCCTCCATCGGTCCTACCTGTAGATGAAATCTATGGCTGGTCTCTTACCATTAGTGGTTTCTTTAGGTGATGCAAATCTATTCTTGCCGTAGGAATAAAACCATAAAAGCCACTGCCACAAGTGAGACATTCGCACCACTTCTGTAGCCTAGACTTCACTCGGTCCCCAAACCCATTTGATCGTTATGCAACAGTCTATACCCGTGACTGATGTGGCCACTAGTTGCCACTTGGGATACTCCAACCCCATGAACTTCATGGCTCCCCTAATCCATTGTTTTTCAGGGAAGTACATGCTGGCACTTTAATATTCGTGCATCTTTAATAGTTATATGAGGCAAAGAGGGAGGAGGAAGAGTTATCGGAAGAGGAAGATGAGGACTATTGCGCCTGTAACAACACCCCAGACTGGCCCCTCTTTGCAGGCATGATCCAGGTCCACTTTTATATCCTTATTATACGTGAATGAAATAGGTTCATGATATAGCAATGGGAACTTAGTAGTAACAGGGGTGGAATCTGCGTTAAAGGACCATATTTGTCCGGTAAGGTTCCCTATTTTTATTTCGACTGCCATCTGTATCTGGAAGACAACAGCGGCCGCCCGGGGGGATCTTTTTGCACCTTCTCCTCCACTTTCCAATCAGCACACATGAACTCTGCTTGGCTAATCCTACAGTATAGGGTTGGCTCTAGTATACCTTTTATGATCTGTGACCCAAGCGTCTCAAAATTTTTGTTTGGGTCAGGCTAGTTAACTCTCTTTGAATGCTGCTGGTACAGCTTTCAGGAGCATTTAAATGCCCCATCGGCTTTGCCAGGAGCATTTAAAACTCACCATTGCCATGAGCGGTGTCCGGGACCGAAACCCTGATGTTCAGGCGCTGCTCCAAACTTGCTGTTGTGGTCCACTCATCACTACTCCTACATACAGTATATACATCTGATTGGGCACTTCATATGCTTGTCAGGGCATCTACCTACAGACTAAGGGCTCATGCCCACTATGTCATGCCCGCCGTAGCCAGATATGGCCACGTCTGTGCGCGGGAGAGGGGTAAAGAATGGGGTGAGTCCCTCTGTACCGATCCGATGTTCCATTGCTGTCTATGGGTGACATATGTCGGCCACGTCAACCCTGCCTTAATTTGAACCTTTTTTCATCATGTAAAAGTGGCAGGGTTCTAGAAATTTTCCATTTCTGGTGATAAAATCCTTTAGTACCATATTCCCTCCCATTACCTAGAATCAGAGAATTAACATGGTGAGCACGAGGCGGTGTCATTAGTGCAATACGGTCCTGTTGTCATGGTTTGCACCTTCTTAGTATGATTTCTCTTAATTCAGAGAGAGCCTTTTTTAACAAAAACCGGACTCTTCTAGTCTGTCTTCATCATAAAGGGAATGACCTTCTTTGATCTAATGAGAAAATGTAACATCAACAGATGTGAAAGAATAATAATTAAAGCGTATTCCAATTCCACGACAGCTCGTGCACAGGAGGATGGAGGAAAAAGTATAATTGCAACACCCAATTTTTTTGTCAGCTTCTTTTCTTATTCTTACCCTTGGTGTCCCTACATTAAAGTTTGTTTTTGTATTTGGAAATGGCGCACAACAGACATTAAGGTCTGCTCCGAGATCTTGCCAGCGTGGCGGAACGTCATCTACTACATGAAGGCTCTTAAAGGTTCTCT
Organism: Engystomops pustulosus; assembly: GCA_019512145.1. NCBI lineage: Eukaryota > Metazoa > Chordata > Amphibia > Anura > Leptodactylidae > Engystomops > Engystomops pustulosus. The sequence continues at coordinate 33,071,613 of CM033647.1, read as the reverse complement.
CCTATAGTGCCGCTAAATTCGCTTGTACTAAGCTGATTAAAGCTATGCTTTTAACATCTCTGTAAAATTCTTTTTGGTTCACATTTTGACATGAAGCCAACACTGAGAGGCCTCAGAGATTATGTGTGAATATATAAGAAAAAAATCTTAATAGACTTTGTACGGTATGTCACATTCATTCAAGTTTTGTGAAATGTTCCCTTTAGATCCGCAGGCCGCCTTTTTGGTAATTTTTATACAGGAACAGGTATGACTATTTTTTATGATTTCCGCACTTTTTGGCCAGAATGTTATACTATCAGCATTTGAACACTTCAGTGCTAATTATAGTGCCGAAGGCCTCGTGCACAGAATGTGGGGGTGCTCGCCTTGGAGAAACCGGGGCTAGTAGACAGCAAGAGAGAGGGATGGGTGAAGGCTACTCAACCCACCTCATCTCCTAGATAGCTGCCGTCCGGCTCCATTTATTAACCCCTTAAGGACGCAGGGTTTTTTTTCGTCTCATTTCTCGCTCTCCACCTTAAAAAATCCATAACTTTTTCATTTTTAACGTTACAGAGCTGTGTAAGGGCTTATTTTGTGCGTAACTTTTACTTTCCTGTAAGTTATTCATTTTAACAATGCCATGTACTGAACGAAGCTGAAAAAATTCCAAATGTGGAAAGGTTGAAAAGAAAATCACTTCTTGTGGGCTCATTTTTTACGACCTGACTGTGCTCTCCAATTACACCTCAGGCTTTTATTCTTTGGGTTCGGCCGATCGCGGTGATACCAAATTTCTAAGGTTTTATTAAACGAATGTGTACAAGAAAGAAAAAAAAAATGTTGCCATCTTCAGACGCTAATAACTTTTTCATACTTTGGCGCACAGAGATGATCCTTTTTTATTCCATTTTTTATGTGATGTAAAAAGGTGTAAAAGTCGCGTTTTGGACATTTGGGCGCCATTTCCCGTCTCGGAGGTCACCGCCGGCCATAACCGTTTTTATAATTTTGATAGATCAGGCATTTTGGGACCCGGTGATACCTACTTGTCTGTGATTTTTACTGTTATTTGTTTTTAGAATCCTTTCTGGGAAATGGGTGTTGATTTGAATTTTTAATATTTTATAAAAATTTTTATTTAAAAATTTTTTTTTTTCTTTTTTTTTCACTTTTCTTGACCAGCTGGGTACATTAACACTAGATGGTCAGATCGCTCCTACCGACTATACTGGCAATACTACTGTATTGCAATATATGGCAATTTTGCAGCTCATGCATTACAAGCGGAGCCACTGCTCATTGTAATGTAATCTTCCGAAGCCAGTAGCCTCGTGTGAAACGAAACCCAAGGCTACCATGCACCAATCACCCCCCCGCCCCTCGATGACGTTCGGGGGAGCGACGATCGTAATAAAGAATGGCTGGCGCCCGCCGCGCCACCGTCTTTAAATTGCCGCCGGCGACTTTTGACGGCGGCAATGAAATGGTTAATAGCCGCGAATCGGTGCAAACACATAACCGCGGTTATTAGTGGTGGGGGTTTGCTGCAAGATGCAACAACCCCCACCCTTCATGAAGAGGACTCTAGCGCCGTGTCCCCTCTTCATACATTCCCGTACCTCTTCGCGTAGGCTACAGCGCAGAGCTAAGGGTTAAGAGTTTGAACCAGTTTTCTGTTTTGACTTTGCACTAAAATTAATGTGTGCAAACTGCTTGCACACGTCTTTATAAGCTGACCTTCAGTAGCCCTGTACAGCCACTATGCAGTAATCATGGAGCCATCTGCCTTTCATCTGCCCTATACGCTCCATTCTGGAGTCACCTAAAAAGCTAAATGTTGTGGCATCTGCAATCATGCATCCATGATCTATACTGGGGATTCGTCATCAGTAATAAAATACCCCCTGCCCTATATCCGGCATTTACATCCAATTATTCAGAAGACCAATATATGGTGCAGCGCCCTGTAATCAATTAAGGGGGGCACTCGCTAAAGCATGCATGATAGTGCAAGGAGTGGTACCATCACCAATCAGACATAGATTTTGAATAAAAGTATCTATTTTTATATTAGATATCATTATCTCTACATCAACCTTATGATTAACTCTTTGTTATCTAGGCCTCTCTCTAATCTGCAGTTTGTGTGGGCCCCCCGCCAAAGTTTTCTCCTTTTCTATGTCTCTGCAAACCTTTTCACTTACTTTATTATCCAGTTAACAAATCATTCACACATTGTAATGAAAAACACTAATAAATAAAAAAGCACTGGTTTGTTTCCTCCCTCCGCCGCAATGTGGGAAGTACAGAGATAATCTGATTTCAAATGTCCACAATTTGCTAATGGTTTTGCAGTGACATCTGGAGTAAATGAAGTAAATATGAATCCTGAAGGAGGCGTGGGTTATCGGACTGTGATGGCGATCTCACTGGTAAATCTGAATTGCATCTAACCTTATTGCGATGCCCTTTGTAAAAATCAAATATTCCGTTGTCTAATACTCTTTTCACATGTTCCCATCCATAGATGCTTCAGCTCATGCACTTATGTGATCGGATCCTGTAAACTGGGAAGGTGGATTCTACGGGGTTTCCATAAGTATCTTCATAGGACAGTATATGTTCAAAACCAATATACACTACTATAGAGACATAATATAGACTTAAAAGGGTTATAATCCGGGTTTAAAAATTCTTATGGCCGGGCTGGGGAGGGCTATTTAAACACAATAAACTGTACTTACCTCCTCCGTGCTGCCGATGTTCCCCTCGCCGCGCCGGTCTTCTCTGTGCTCTGGTTTGCATTACAAGGCCACAGGGAGCCTTCCTCCGGGCCCCCGGATGCTCCATGTGCACCATCTCCCATCGCTTACAACGCTGAGAGATAAGGGACGGATGGGAGGAGGCCGGTCCACTCGCGGGGCACGGATCTAACAGGGGGAACGGATCGAGGACCGCTGCGCGGACACTCGCGGCGCCGGAGGAGGTAGTACATGTTTCTTTATTTTTACTATCCCTCCCCAGCCTGCTAAATGGTCCTTAACCGACTGTGATTGGGGAATTCAAACCCTTTCAAAAAAATGAAATAATTTTTTACAGCCCAATGAGCATCAACAACTTTTCTACTGGTGTCCTTTGCAGTGAGTCCAGATTTTGAATCCATGTATTTAAAAAGAAAACATGTCAGTCCCAGGTCACAACTGCAAAGGTTTGTATGTTCTCTCCTTGTTTGCGTGGGTTTCCTCTCCGGGTCCTCCGGTTTCCTCCCACCACGCCAAACATACTGTTAGTTTGATTAGCTTGAGAGCCCCATTGGGGTCTGGGAACTGAATTTGCAATTCGTGCAGCTGGTGTATTCTGTGTGCGCTATTTAATAAGGAATTATTATTATTATGCCACCACTTACCCGTTATGGTGACACGATGGCTTTAAAATTTACTTTAAACTATCTTCTTAAATGTCATTTTTGTCACTCTACCCTATCTAATCCTTTCCTCTATCATTTTTTCCCTCAATAATGAATGTCCGATCTATTTTCTCATTTGTTTAATTTAATTCTTTTATGTACTTGTAGGACTATATTTCTAGGCAGGCATATAGTAAGTAATTTCTGAAGGTTTCAGAACCGTTTAATTACGCGCTGTACATTTTGATCACTTACTTTATAAAGATAAAAGTATTGGAACCTCTTCCTGTAATATCGACATTTTTAAGTATCAATTATTAGTGGAACAAAGCCTTGAAACGGTAATTGTCAGCTAGTGACACCATTGATGAGAGGAAGAAATCAATGTACATCACTCTTCATTGCAATCTAAGCTCTAAATGGCCGTCATCTTGAGCAAAAGACATGGCTATACAAAACATGGGGATTTTGACCAAAGAGGCAGCGACCCAGGCCTCCCCTCTGAATGACCCCCTAAAATACCAGTCTCTATGATTGAATATTGCCATCATTGGAAGGGTCACAGGATTCTGATGCTGAGATCGCTTCAATCTTATATGTGGGGGTTATATTACCTCATGTAAGACATGGTCACTAAGTAGTCTCATAATATTAATCTTATGTAGGACCTTCTCCCTGGCTTAAAGCCTTGGGGGGGGTCTAAATTAGGGGCTCATGTCCCTTCGTAGGGTTAATACAGAGCAATACATTGGGGAAGACCAACCTCCCCCCCAGAATTTGGCACCTATAATCCAGTGGTCTGGGCAAATATGTCAGAGAGGTTGATTCACCTAATGACCGATAGCATGCTGAAGCAACCTTGGCCTAGTAACAGACCTGACTTTGTATAAGAGTCGGGCCATGATAAAAATTTTCCAAGTATTTCCTACTTTATAAAGGTTTTTTTACAATAATTTGAGGGTAATTTTTGAAGGCACCAACTTAACCAGCAGAAGTGTGGACCTAGAATACATGTGGCCTGGCAGATAAGTAGAGCTTACGTCACAGGAGGTTGGTCATGTACTCGAATGTAACACACCCTGAGTCCCTGCATGAACAGACTTGACTTGTATAATTTGGTGCCAGAATCCATATATCTTCTTTATAAATAATAAGGTGTCAATTAAAAATCAAAGATCTTTATTGGTGTGTTTTTTAAGATAGCGAACAATGCTCGTCCGAGCTTGAGCTCGGGCGTCAGAGCATTAGGGTACTCGAAACTGCTCGTTCACTTACTCGGACGAATACTTCGCCCGCTCGAGAAAATGCAGCTCCCCTCCGTTTTGCGTTTTGGCGGCCAAAACAGAGAGAGCCAATCACAAGCCGGGACTCTTCACTCCACCCAGCATGACGTGTACCTTCCACTCGATAGCTGGTTGGCTGTCCATATCAGTTGACCCTGGGATAAGACTATCCCGCTGGCCGCGCTGCTCGGATCATTCTGTCTCTGGATGCACCGCTAGGAGAGAGCTGCTGCTGGTCAGGGAAAGCGTTGGGTTTTTCTCTTACTTACTGTTAGCAGAGTGATTCTCAAAGAACCCAACACGCCTTCTTAGGGCTACAATAAACTTCTACTTTTTTTATTGTTAATTTGCATCTATTACATTTTGTGATGATTAGCAGGGGGACTTGCTACCGTTAGTGTTTAGCTCTAGTGGGCACACATATCCATAGCAAAGACCGAAGTGGGGAAAATTCAGTAGGGGTGGATTTCTAATTAAGGCAATAACTCAGTGCCATCTCATCCTGGCATAGTAGTTGGCTTCCTTTGGATACTTGGCAGAAAATATCATATGGAGAATAGCAAACATCTTTCTGAAGCCTACAGTAGGTTCTATATTATTTGATTTCCTGGTTGATCTGCTGGGGCTGTATTTCTTCAGTGCATGTACTTGCCAATTCTGAGCGAAATTTGTAGTGAACTTGCGACCGCTGTGTTCTGCGCTTAGTGGCGCACATATCCATAGCAAAGGGCCGAATGGGAAATTTCATAGGTGGGTTGGATTTCTATTAGGCAATAACTCCAGTGTCTCTCATCTGGCATAGTAGTGTGCTTCCTTTTATTACTTGGTAGAAAATAGCCATAGGAGAATACAAACAGCTTCTTGAAGCCTACAGTAGTCGTTCTATATAGTTGTTTCCTGGTTGATCTTCGGTGCGTAGTTTTCTCGTGCAGTCAATGTACTTGCCAATTCGGGGCGCAATTTGTAGTGAGACTTGGCGACCGCTGTGTTCTGCGCTTTAGTGGCGCACATAATCCATAGCAAGGCGAAGTGGAACATTCAGGTAGGGGTTGATTTTCTAATTTAGGGGGCAATAAACTCAGTGTCATCTCATCTGCATAGTAGTGTTGCTTCCTTTGATACTTGGCTAGAAAATGCCATAGGAGACTACAAACAAGCTTCTTGCAGCCTACGTAGCCGTTCTATAATTTGATTTCTGGTTGATCTTGCTGGTGGCTGTATTTCTGGCAGTGCATGTACTTGCCAATTCGAGCAATTTGTAGTGACTTGCGACACGCTGTGTTCTGCGCTTAGTGGCGCACATATCCAAGCAAAGGCCTAATGGGAAAATTCAGTAGGGGTTGGATTTCTATTAGGCATAACTCCGTGTCATCTCATCTGCAGAGTAGTGTTGCTTCCTTCCTTTGATACTTGGCTAGAAAATAGCCATCTGAGAATCCAACGCTTCTTGAAGCCTACAGTAGCGTTCTATATATTTGATTTCTTCTGGTTTGACTGCGGTGGCTGTATTTTCTTCTGTCATGCATGTACTTGCCAATTCTGAGCAATTTGTAGTGAGACTTGCTACCCGATGTGTTTCTGCTCTTTAGTGTCGCACATATCCATAGCAAAGGCCGAAGTGGGAAAATTCAGTAGGGGTTGGATTTCTATTAGCAAACCATTTCACTCATCTGGCTAGTAAGTGTGCTTCCTTTGATACTTGGCAGAAAATAGCCATAGGAGATACAAACAGCTTCTTGAAGCCTACAGTAGCGTTCTAATATATTTGATTTCTGGTTGATCTGCCTTTGGCTGTAGTTTCTGCATGCATGTGACTTGCCAATTCTGAGCAATTGTATGAGACTTGCACCGCTGTGTTTCTTCTGCGCTTAGTTGCGCACATATCCATAGCAAAGGCCGAATTTGCAACATTCAGTAGGGGTGGATTTCTATAGGCACAACTCAGTGGTATCTCATCTGGCATAGTAGTGTGCTCCTTTGATACTTGGCTAAAATAGCCATATCAATAGGATAGGATTGTTTTGGTTTTAAAAACTCAAAAAAACCAAAAAACACAAAAAAAAAAAAAAAACACAAAAAAACACAAAAAAAAAAACCAAAAGAAGTAAAAAAAAAAAAAAGTGTATAAACTCTCATTTTAAAAATGTTTAAACCCGAGGGCTAGGGGTAGAGGACGAGGGCGTGGACTGGCGTCCACTTGCAGGGGTCATAGGCCGTGGTCCTGGCGGGTGAGACAACCTGCTGATGAGGGAGCGGGGAAACGCCGCAGATCTCCACTCCTAGTTCATGTCTGAAGTTACTGTGAACTCGGGGTAGAGCACTGTTGAGGCAGAACATTGCGAACAGGTATGTCGTGGATTGCTGACAATGCTTCGAGCAATTTGTCCACCACCCATTCAGTCCTCCCCGCAGTCACCCATGTCACCGATCCCCACTCCCCAGCTCCTCACCTCAGCCTCCTCCCCCCCAGTCTGCCCCTCCCAGGAAATTTTGCCATTTGAATGAACCGGCATCTCTGAGGAACTGTTTTTCTGGACCCTTCCCACAGTCACAAACCAATTGTCCGGTTGCTGCTGAGCATTTTCCGATGCCCAGAGGTTTTCCACCAGTCCAGTCCTGTGGTGGATATGACCTTATTGACGTAGTGGAGTGTGTAAAGAGTGTCCACGATGAGGAGACAACACGTTTGTCAGACAGTGGGGAAGTTGTTGTCAGGGCGAGTGAAGTCCGGGGGGGATCAGACTGAGGGAACGGAGATGATGAGGTTGACAGACCCAAGCGGGTGAGAGCCGGGTGAACACAGTGGCTTCTGATCGAGGAGGTCCTCGACCTGAACAGGTTGGACGAGGGCAGTGGTGGGGCCATACTTAGAGGCAGGGCCAGAGCTGGTGCCTCAGCGCCCTGCAACTGTGAAGCGCCCGTGGTGAGGGCTCTTGCGGCGAGGGCTAGATCTTCAGAAGTGTGGAGGTTCTAAGAACACCTGATGACCGACGGACTGTGGTGTGGCAACATTTTGCCAAACGCGCTCATCAGGGGTTCCACCACTACTAGCTTAACTACCACCAGTATGCGCAGGCATATGAATGCTAATGCACCCCACTCATGGCAACATCCCGTTCACCTCCCGGCCGTGCACACCACTGCTCCTTCCCCTGTGTCATCTGCTAGTCAGCCCTCTGTCTGCCCAGGACCCTGGCACAGAAAACCCATCGTCGCCTCCCGATCCTCCACAGTAAATGCATCCACCAAGCGTTCAGCCTCCATACCCCAGACGCTGAGCGGAAACGCAAATATAGTGCAACCCACCCCACGCCCAAGCCTTAATGTGCACATCTCCAGATTGCTTAGCCTGGAGATGCTGCCCTATAGGCTAGTGAGAGACCGATGCCTTTCGCAACCTCATGGCGGCGGCCGCCCCTCGGTTTTCGGTCCCACAGCCGCCACTACTTTTCCCGATGTCCTTCCAGCCCTGCACCAGCACGTGTCAGACAACCATCATCCGTGCCCTGACCACCCGTTTCTGACAAGGTCCACCTGACGCACGGACCGTGGACTAGTGCTGGGCCGGGCAGGCCACTATATATCGCTGACGGCACTTGTGTTAACTTGTTGGAGGCTGGGACCGTCTGAACCCTGGGGCGGCTCATATACTGCCGACGCCGAGGATTGCGGGGCCTACCTCGGTCTCAGTGTTTTCATGCCTACTATGCCTCCTCCTCCTCCTCTCCCACTCCCTCCTCACACCTACTCCTCCGAACTACCATTCCTGGGCACGGCGCCATCAGTCGGTACTCTAGCATCAGCATCAGTGCCGTCGCTAAGAGCGACAGCAGGCGGTGCTCTCAAACTGCTGAGGCCTAGGCGACCAAGGCACACGGGGCCGCCCAAGAGCTATTAACAGGGCATCAGCTGCGCAGACTGATCTTTGCTGGCACCGCTGACGCTCAATCCGGGATGGTTTGTGTGTGACACGCCGTACACTGGTGGCTCTCTGCAACTTCGGCAGACTGATCACATGTGCCATGCCTGGCCCATGTGTTAAATCTGATAGTGCAGCGTTTCCTCATACATACCCCAATCTGTCTGATTTGCTCACGAAGGTGCGCCGCATTCTGTGCGCATTCAGAAGTCCAGCCGAGATGCTGCCACTCTCAGGGCAGCGCACGCCGCCTCCAACTGCCCGCTCACCGACTGGTTGTGCGACGTGCCCACGAGGGGAATTCACACTGACCATGTTTCCAGAGTTTACCAGCAGCGCAAGCGATTGTAGAACTGCCAGATGTCCACTTCCACCAGAACTTGTAGTCGGTCAGTCAGCTTCCTCAAGTCTACAATGAGAGTGGACGTTGAATGTCTATATTCTGTCAGGTGCTGAGTAACTTTGAGATCAACACATGATGGTCAGTGGCGATGCCGGCCATCATCAACCATCACCATCCCGCTGCTGGGCCTGTTGAAAAACTCTCTGTGTCGCATGAAAGTCGAAGCTTTGCGCTCGTCACAAGAGACGGGGGAAGAATATTCCCTGTTGATGCCAAGCACCCTGAGGTCTGTTTCTCATCGTCATTCGGAGGAGGTGGAGGGTGGAGGATGATGAGGACGGAAGGGAGGAGAATGTTGGCGAGACACAAGAGGGGCCCATTGTTGAGTCCCTTCACTGTTCAGCGTGTATGGGCAAGAAGAGAGGAGTTGAGGAGTTGGAGGAGGAGGAAAGGACAGTCAGGCCAGTGAGGGGAGTGGAATTCTTACGGCGTGGTACTCTGGCGCTATGGCAGATTTCATGCTATGCTGCCTATCCCGTACCGCTCGCTTCAAAAATTTATTCCAGCAACCGTTACTGGTGTTCACTCTCCTGGACCCCGGTACAAGCCAAATCTTTCCACTCTCATCCTGCAAGGTAAAGGAGGGAGAATCATGAATACCAGCAGGCCCTGGTGCACAAGCTGAAACAGTACTTTCCCTTCTGACATCTGCTAGCGGCAGAAGGAAAAGGTGCGTAGTTCTGCGGGGACAAGTAGCGAGGGAGAGTATCGAGCAGGCCCAGCTTGTCAGCACTGGCAATGGTGACGCTTTACAAGGCTTTTGCCAGCTTTATGTCACCCCCAGCCAGACACTGTCACCTGTCCCCAGTCTCGAAGTGGGCTGAGCTTACAAAAGATGGTGAGGGAGTACGTAGCTGACCATACATCGTCCTAAATGATTCACACAGCTCCCTACAACTAACTGGGTTTCAAAGCTGACATGTGGCACAACTGGGGCTCTGTACGCCTTGGAGGTTCTTGCCTGCCCTGCCGCTAGCGTCTTGTCCGAGCGGTTTTTCAGTGCAGCTGGTGGCTCATCACCGATAAGCGTACACGCCTGTCGACTGACAGCGCTGACAGGCTGACAGCTTATTAAAATGAATAAAGGCTGGATTTTCTCAAATTTCCATCTCCCCCCGGTTAAGGAACCTCAAACCTGAATAATTGAATATCCTCCTCCTCCTCCTCCTCATTTTCCTCCTTCTCCTCCTCTTTGTAGCATAAAGCAGATGAAATGGCTATTTTTTGACCGTTCCCACTGGCTCTTGCTATATGTACTTCATGCATTAAATTTTTCTGGAGGGCCCCCTACCCGGTCCTCTGTTTGAAAACATTTGTTGTGAGTGCCACAGTACAGGCACTCATCTATTCCATTTTCTGGAGGGCCACCTACCCGTCCTCTGTTTAAAAAATTTTTGGGACTGCCACAGACAAGCACTCAATCTCATTCCAATTTTAAACTGGAGGGCCACCTACCTGCTCTCTGGTTTGAAACATTTTTGGGACTGCCACATAAGGCCTCATCTCTTCCATTTTACTGTCAGGCACCTACCTGCTCCTCTGGTTTGAACAATTTTTGGGACTGCCACATACAGGCCTCAATCTATTTCCCAATTTTACTGAGGGCCGACCTACCTGCTCTCTGTTTGAACATTTTGGGACTAGCACATACAGCACTCAATCTATTCCTTTTACGCAGGGCCACCTACCTGCTCTCTTGGTTTGAACAATTTTGGACTGCCACATACGGCACTCATCTATTCCATTTTCCTGGAGGCCCCTACCTGCCCTCTGGTTTTTGAAACATTTTGGGACTCGCCACATACAGGCCACTCATCTAATTACATGTTACTGCCGGGCCACCTACCTGCTCCTCTGGTTTGAAGAATTTTTTTTTTGGGACTTGCCACATACAGGCACCAATCTATTCATTTTACTGGAGGGCCCACTACCCCTGCGCCTCTGGTTTGAAGAATTTTTTGGGCCTGCCACATACAGGCACTCATCTATTCCATTTTACTGGAGGGCCCACCTACTGCTCCTCTGGTTTGAACATTTTTTTTTTTTTTGGGCCTGCCACATACGGCACTCAATCTATTCCATTTTACTGGAGGTCACCTACTGCTCCTCTGGTTTTAAAAATGTTTGGTACTGCTGCCACATACAGGCACTCTCCAAATAACTTGTCTCCATAGCAGCCCAGCCATCCCCACGTGTCTCCATCCATTGCTACCTTTCCAAAAGTCGTCCTATAGGCTGCCGCCTCCCATACATCGTACCTTTAGCAAACGAGTGTGTCAGGCAGAAATTTGGTTTTTTTCCATGGATTCCATCACATCAAACAGTTGGGGGTTAACTTGTCGCCACCCTGCCTGTGTTATCCATACAACATTAACTGGCAAACTTTACCATTTAGGGATATTATTCAGTGCGCTTCTTGCGCATCTTATTTACCTTCCCCTCACCCCCGCATATCCTAAACTTATAAGACGCTCTACACTGATCTTATACAAAGGTTCTTATATGTGCTTGTTTTGGGAGTATCCTAGAAACATGGGCTTTGGATTGGCGAAAGCCTCTCCTGGCTGCAGAGCGCCAGCTCGCATCACAAGATCCAACTAACATAGTTGCAGCACCTTTAATCTCCTACTAGTTCACTGCCTCCATAATAAAATAATCTTTTATTTATATTCGTCATCATATTCTGCAGCGCTTTAACAAATCCAAGGAACAAATACAATGGTATGTACAGAGCACAACATTGTATGGAACAACAGGAGTGAGGTCCGGCCGCCAGATGCTTACGGTTTATGAAGATGATGGGTAACACGAGTAAAAGAATATTTATGGTCAAGCCATTCTTCTTAGGGAATAGAAAAAAATATAATAAATGGATTGCCTGTCGCTTGAAACACTCAGCCGTCATCTTATATACCAGGTCCCCAGGGTGAATGGTACTGCAGAGAAGAAGTCTGGTGGCCTGTTTGGTTGGCTGGATAACAATGGAGGACTACACAGGACGGGTTTAGTATAAGAGTTAAACTTCATGCAGTTAATGAGTGTTAGGCTTGCCTAAAGAATGGGTTTTAGAGCACGTTGAAACTTTGGAGGTTAGGTATTAGTCTGATAGTCCGGGGCAAGCATTCCCTATAATTGGTGGGCAGCTCTAGAGAATTTGGAGAACGCGAGTGGGAGTCCGCACTAGGGTGAGGTTAATCTAAGATCACTGGCGGTCTAAGAGCACGGGTTGTGCGATAGACTGAGATAAGAGAGGAGAGGTATGGGGGTGCAGCAATTATCCAAGCTTTATGGATGAGTGTTATTTTATTTTAAACTATTCGAAATGCGACTGGCACAAGTGCAGCGACTGGCATGAACTGTAAGCATACATGTCCCCTTATCAAACGACGTGTCAGGCAGAATTTGTGGTTGTTTTCAACATGCTTCCATGTTAACTTTGTCGCCACCCTGCCGGTGTAACCACAAAATATACTGGCAAACTTTTTATCAATGTACGATATTATTTGAGCGCTTCTCTGCGTCACCTCCTTTGGGTCCTCTCTTCCCCCCATTGGTTTGAAGCTGATTCCATGTAGGGTATGTCGCCAGGCCACTCTCTGCCTGCCGCTGCTGCCTGCTGCCGCTCTGCATGCCCCCCCCCCCCCGGTCCCCCCGTATGTGTCAGTGTCAATTATTTGATGTTTTAGATGCTATCTAGCTTCAATCTGTTCACTCTGTCATGGCCATGCTGTTGCCCATAATTTTGGCATATAATGGTGCGATTAGGCAGCCTCGAGGCATCCATGCATGCTGCCCCTGCCTGTTGTTCCTGTCCATTTCCGGGTGTTTCCATCCTTTTCTTTTCTGAGGTTCCCGGTGTTTTGGCCACGCTTCCCTGTGCAAGCCTTGGTCCCCTTGAAAAATGCTCGAAGTCTCCCATGCTTCAATGGGTTCGTTTTCGAGACGATCACTCGAGCATCGGGAAAATTTTCGTCTCGAATAACGATACCCACATTTTAGTTTCTCTCATCTCTAGTTTTTTCTTTCAGAGATTACAGGGTGTGTTGTGAATGAAGCGTGCTCCTATAAATCATTTTCCTGAAATGTGTATATATCCAGGACAGACCAGGTATAAAAATGTTCGTCCTGATGATGATCCTTGTAGCATGTCTGCGGTAGACTAATACTGTGAGAGGTTTATAATTCCATTTACAGACCTGTAGAGACATCAGATTAACAATTACTTTCCTTATTTGCAGTCCGTGTTCCCCTTACAAGCCACTAAAGTGACTCTCAGACCTAAGATCTTCCAAATTCAATAAAAAGCCATTCCATCAGGAAGATTTCCATTATCCCCAGGAATGAGCATGGACTTCCCGTAATAGCAGACATGGTTCACTGTCAATGCAGACCGCGAATATGCCGGTATTTTGTTGTGGCCCTGTAGAAAAGCTGGCACTACTTGTCATTCCCGAGCCATGAATGCGCAATACAATGGCTTTAATGATCATGGGCGCGGAGTATCAACGTCTCATGTTTAACCCTTACATATAAGTGTGGAATTACTCCCCTACAGCTATATTCATGGCATGTACATATAATCTGAACCAGTGATATAACAGGATATTCAACTTGATATAGACATTAGACAATGTGATCCAGGACTTGTCATTGAAGGATTGTCTATTCTGGCCTTCCTCGTAAATATTACGCCTGGACAACCCCTTTAATAGGAAGGGTTTACACTATACCTGTTCATGCCTCCCCCTGGAAAATAATCACTGCTAGATTGTCGAGCAGCAACTTATCTCCCGTGCTTTTTTATGTCCCATTGAAATAACAGGCATGTCATATGGTTTCCATCAATAAATGTATATAAGCATAAGATAACATCTATCCTCATCCCCTTTGGTCAGCTCTTTCTGTATAGAAGAATAGGCCCGCATTAGGTCCCACCTTTTAGTACTTTCTCATAGCCGTGTCTTAGCTAAAACCTGGAAGGGAGCATTTGTATAAACCTAGTACCTTGGAAACGCATTTACTAGTCCCGTCGCACCGCCAGTCCGAGTGAATGTTCGACAAGGATATCGGACTGTCCAGCGAATTCATAAAGATTCTGTGCGTCCAGATTCATAATGTGTCGCTTCCTTCCTGCTCAGGTCCACAAAGAGTTCACCTTCTTCTTCCCGGTGCATTTAAGTGCAATTGTCCTTGTGACACAATTTGAAGTTAAACCGTCGCTTCAGTCTCGAATTCATCAGATTGTCCGACGGCACGGCACTGAATTTCTTTGCATGGAAGAAAAGCGCATCTACGGCCAAAAAAACTATTGCGTGCAACACAATCCCAACCCAGCGTGCAGACACCTTTTAATACCTGTCAAAGCCGTGCAAATCTGAAAACAGTGCACATTCCAACGAAGTGCGATCCACACCTTTAGTAATAAGCTCATTGTGGTGTACAGGTAACTATTGTGTGTGAAGAGGGATTGTGTTAATTTTTAAAGGAACACCCGTCACAACTACTTCATAGATATATGTACCTTGTGAAGAGTCTGAAGGGAGTAGCAGGACTCTAGTTTCACTAGGAATATACACTGAACTGTCCCCTGCTCCTCCCTTCATACCTTCACCAAGCATTATACACTGAATTAGCCTAGTGTTTCCTTTAACTGTTCGCGTGTCGTATCTGTAAAATGTTGTGATCTCAATGGGTGGAGACCTAAGCTGCTTGCTCCCGAGACCACCAATTAGAATCTTGTAATCGACATCTCATAGAGCCTTTTTAGTTTTGCTAGAAAGCCATAATTCAGAGAAATTTCAGAGGAGAAAGTCAAGTATTTCATTTAGAAATATTGTGATGAGAGGAGAAAAGTACAGAGTATGAAAGCTTCTATTTAATCTGATAGCTCTGTCCTTCTCTGTCAGATCTTCCTGTCCTTCTGCTAGCAAGATCGATCAGCAGAAGTTAGAAGTAGTTAAAGCAGTGATGAAGGAGGACAAGAGGTCAAGTTCAAGTGTAGAGGACACCTATATATCAGCGTTGGTGAACCTTTTAGTTTAGAGATCGAGTGCCCACACTACAAACCAAGACCCACTATTTTTTTTACAAAGGGCCAACACAGAAATTGAATTGTGATCTCATACTCCCTGTTCTGTCACGCGCACACTCATATCAGCCCCCTGAGACCCCCATAAGCAGAAATAGAAGAAATTTGGATGATCATTGTAGCTTCCCTCCAGGTTGCCATAACAGGAAAATTGTCAGGCCGAGCCGGAGCTACAATGATGAGCCAGTCTGTCACAACCTTCCCACTCCTCCGTGGTCACAGTTCACTGTCACTTTAAAATAGCTCTGTGTACAGCAGTTCCTTAGCTGTCCTGGGACTGCAGGAAGATACCTGGATCATCACTGGTGATTGCCTGGGTGTCCCACAGAGAGGGCTCAGAGTGGCCACCTCTGGCACCCGTGCCATAGGTTTCGTCCAACACTGCTATATAGAGAGTTGTTCCATAAATACCGTATTGGGACACGACACAAATTTAGGATTTTATATCTGTTTTACTGAACTTATTCAAGTTATAGTACAATATGGCCTCACGTAAAGTCAGACTTACTTTCAGGCTATCCACATAAAAATTATGAAGGGTTTAGAAGTTCAGCTCTTAACATGTGTCACCCTGTTTTTAAAGGACCAAAAGTAATTAGATATTCACTCAAGGCTTTTCATACGCGGTTTGGGCGATACCTTCAGTATGTCATTCTCATTAATCAGACTAAAGACCTGTAGTTGATTCACGGTGTTGTTCTTACCTTGGAAATTTTCTCATAAATTATGCTTTGAGCCAGAGGGGCTCTGGGGAAGGGTACCTGAGCCCTCAGTGCCTGGTAGCTTATACGGTGTAAGGGGCAACTTACTATGGCTGATGCTGTGGATGACATCAGGCAGAGAAAGCAGGGAAGTGCCAAAGGAGCAGTGGGTAGTTGACAAAGTGTAACAGCCTGTGAATCTACATCGCTCGGAGAGCTCTGGTAATGCTTCCAGAGTCCTTGTGGCTCATTAGCATAAGTCTAAAAGTTGATTTGAAAGGAAGGAGGCATGGATAACGATATAATTGATTATCACTTCGCAAAGAAACTGGATCTATGATCAGTATCCCTGTTTATCACGCCTTGCTTTTAAGGGTAATTTCTTTCAAACTGTGGCAAACTCCTTTCAGCAACGCCATTAAAATTAATGAAGGATTGCACATCACACAAGGGCCCCCCAATCAATCATTAACTTGGAATAATCATCCTCTTTGGGGATTACGACTAATTCTGCTCTAAAATAAAGTGCACTTACCTTTAAAAACTGGGATTTGACGCTGTGGTCTCTAATATACTTTCTTGCTTAGTTAGGAGGGGCGTGTTATACTCAACATTACTCCATATTTACACATGAATGATCTGTTTGGGATATTTCAGGAGGTCTTCATACTCGGGCTTATAGTGCACTTAAAAGGGTAAAGACCACCACCAAACATTCCATTTAAAACCAAGGTGTAAGACTGTGGAAATCCAATCCCTCATTTTCTAAAACATTATGTAATTTTAGACAGTATTCCAACCCTCCTTCCATTCTCCCTGTTATTTCTGACACTTTAATGCCATCTCTCCTGTTGTTGACACAGCATGATTAACGTACAGATCTAAAATTTAATACCCTTGATCCTACCCAATCACGGGAGTGAGAGCAAAAGTAGAAAGGTTTTATGTCACTGTACAGACACAGATTACCACGTTAAAATTAGCAGGTATTCTTGAGCCAGGGAAGTTTGCTTTATCAAATGTGATATTATCCAAACTCACACTGAAGGAGAATCACTTTGAAAGTCCGCTGCAATAAATTAACAAAGTCTTACGTCTCATTTCCAGGTCAAGCGTGGTTGTGGCGATGTGCACTGGGTGAAGAACAAAATTTAAAAAAATAAATGAACCAACTTCCACAGTGGGTTAAGCAAACAGCATGTGCAGAATTCTGTCACCAGTACCGGTCATGTGGCCAAGATGTGTTTATCACAATCAAGGGACACTAGGAATGTAGGGAGGATTAGATAACCATTTCATCACTTGTGGTTATAAGATCATTAATATTATCCTACTGATTCATATCTGATATATCCCATAGAGGGGTCAAGGTAAAGACTGCAAGGTCTGCTGAGTAATAAAGATATTATACTGATATCTCAAGATTGACACTCACTGTGCTTCCCTATCACTTGACATGTATTTTCATGTTCGTTTTAGGAGACCATTCAAGGCCGCATAATTTTTTTTCTGAATGTTGAGAGGAACCAGGTGCCTACAGTACATACAAAGACCTACCGCCTCCGAAAAATTTCCTATTTAAAACCCAGGGTGTAGACTGTTGGAATCAATCCCTCATTATCTAAAGCATTATGTAATTCTAGCAGTATTCTCTTCTCATGTTATGACCATTGAACCTGAGACTCTTCTTCTTCTATTTTTTTTTTATCCATCATTCTAGAGTTTTTCATAAAAAACCAAAAACAGGGTAGTGTATACCAAACAGACAACAAAAAAAGGAAAGGTTAACATTTGTTACCTACCAAGATGACATTACTGAATAAGGTCAAGATATTATAGCACAACTGATGGATTGTTAATAACAATAGCAGTAGCATTAGTTCAAGAGGAGAGTCAGTCTCCGTGTGAGCGCAAACTTTTCAGAGTCTAAGATCCCTGAGAATGAGTCAGATACTAATAAAGATGCGGAACAGAGTCGCCTCCAATTACAGAGATATCCAGCAATTGCACGCTGTTTATGGATTATGAAAACCTGGTACTTGGACCACCGAAATGACTGGTATAGATTAAGGAGATATATTGCAGGGTCCACGCGGACTGGACATTAAACACATCGCCAATGAGACGATACCAGCTCGAAATGCATCAGAGGATGGGCTGCCCCAAAAATATTAACATAACGTGGCAACCTGATCCTCCACATCCCCATGTTGTGGACAAGGCGGTAAATTTTGGGTGAAGTCCAGTGTCGCATACCAGTTTAGATACACAAGATTTTTAGCTGGTTCTCCTTATGACATCATCTTCTAACTATGTATTGATAGGCATTTAAGATTTTAATCATGGACTAGTTAATCTTCTCCGATGCAAATTTAATTTCTATTTCTTAATTATTTCACTTTTTGTACCATAATTTTTTAAGTTTCACGCAGCGCTTGTTGTGTAGTTGACGCCTGAACCTCAAACTAGAGATAAGGTCCTATCTGGCCCATGTTTGAGGCCTCGGGCAGTTTTTTCTACTGTCATCATATGTGAGTCGAACCCTAGATCCCATTGTTTGCAGCCTTAACTTTGGGGGTGTAGGTCAGTCCCTTAACAAGGAAAACATAACATTTAGAAATAATGTGAGGAGACTCTTCCTGCTCTGGAAGAAGGCATGGATGACCATGCCCAGAGGCAGAACCTATGGTGATTGAATTTTTCAACTTGAACAACGAACAGCCATCGGGCTACTGCCAATTTTGGTGGCGCCGGGTCTGTTGTTGGCGCAGCAAGGTTGCTTATTTTCACGGGATGTTAGATATTGTGGTAGCAAGGGTTAATGCATTGGTTGCGAACGAAAATCGAGTTACGAACTGACATTCATGATGAACATAGAGCTCCATGGACCCAGCTTTTGTCCAGGTGCAAATGGCCAAAACAGTGTCAAACCGAGTGCACGAGAAAAGTTTGGCTTTCCACATGGTGTGGGCAAGAAAAAAAAATTGTGAGTGTCCAAAAGCACGATACCGTGACCGCCACTTCAGAACGGCAAAGGCCACAGGGGAAAAAAGGACAGTTTTCCTGTCGAAAAGCAATAACAATCCCCCCCCCCCCATATGTAAAAAACAAATGCAAAGGCGATTTGTCCAAATCGATAGCTATTTTCCATAGAATGAAAAATTGTAATAGCAGGCATAGTGTGTTGCTGCCAATCTAGGCATGGATATTGATCTTCAGTAAGTGTACCTCCGAACAAAAAGCAGAAGTGTTCAGGATGCCTGAAAGTAGTTTGAGTTAAACACATTGACTGTCCCTTAATCTGGGAAGGTTATTGGTCTATTTCTAAACAATTTGAAGTCTATCATTCAACATTGTAAAAACATGATTCCTTGCGACAAAAGTATCATTAAATCCGTATCGGTTCATGGTTGTATGGTTTATTTCTAACATACTTTTACTAATTTATACTTTCAATAAGTTTTAAACCTGGAGCCAACACTTCAGAAGCTTGAGAGATTAATGCTGTTGCTATCATTTGATCTCAGTAATAGCGTTTCATAAGCTGCCCCTCTAGGGTGACGGTAGAAGTCTTATTTTAAATATAGGTTTGTTTGCATTTAATATCAAAATAAAAAAGTTCCAGCCACTATAAGTGAACTTCAGAAATTGTTGTCATGTGATTGTAGTAGTAATGAATGTAACAAGTAAGCAATGATGTATCTATGACTGCTGTAGAATAGCTCTTAAGGTGTGTTTTATAAAAGCACTTAACTCACCCTATTGAAAGGTCTTGGCTTGTGCTTCACCACAGACATAATGCCTCCATAATATTATAAGATGGCAGGTAATGAGATGCCAGAGTGGCTGTCAATATAATTAGGTCCGTGGTATTATTATAGCTATTACCATCATTAGAAGCCTAGTGGGGATTACACTTCCCTCAGGGAGGGATTGCTATTTTGAGACAACAATCATTTCTGTACATACATTCCAATTGCGGATGCAGCTCATTTCAAATCTAAAACATTTTTTCAATCAATGAATCAACATCCAGAAATTCTGCTATTCAACGGACACTACTTAACATAAAAATTAATTCTATAGTTTATTAGATGAAAATAGAGACATTTGAACCCTGTCCTTGACTAACCATGAACCACAGACAACCTGATCTACCCTAAAATTATACAAGTCCACCCACAAGGGGTATGCAGGGTAGGCGATCGCCTAAGGTGCCACCCTCACCTCCCAGCCCTCAATTGTAATCAATGGGATGTGCGTTTGCACTACCACCGATCGCAGGCTACAAGATGTTATTGCTGCCTGCATCCTCTATGTCAAGGGTCAGGGAACCTATGGCTCTTTTGTTGGCTGCACCTGGCTCTCAGACAGATCTTTAATAAATAGTGATGGCTGCTGTGTGTCTTTTAGACTGATCACTGGACACAGGCAGCAATGTTCCGTTGCCTACATCCTTTGTACGACCCTGGCACCATCGTCTAAGCCTGGGTCAAAAGAGAAGAGTGGGAGCAGATGGAGCTGGCTACAGGGAGCGCTGGTACTTGAATACTTTTTTTTTTTTTTGCTGTGCTACCTATCTACTGGGAGTATGTGCTGGGCTACCTATCTACTGGGAGTATGTCTGTGGCTACCTATCTACTGGGGGACATGTGTTATGGCTACCTATATGGATAGGTATCCGATCTTTATAGGAACCCGGAAGTGGACAGCGCCAATCAGCGGCAAACTGGGCCTTTATCCACAAGTGCCACTCCCACGCTGGCCATCCGGACAGCCGGAAAGTGGTGGGTTGAATGATGCGCCCGGAAAGGGGCGCGCCAAGGAGAGGGGAACGGGTGTGCTTGTGATCCAAGACCTAGATCGCAGGGCACCCGTGACACTGGACTACTATCTACTATGCTCTTACGGCTCTTACGGAATAACATTTTAAATATTATGGCGTTCATGCTCTCTCAGCCAAAAAGGTTCCTGACCCTGCTCTATGTTGATCCACAGAACATCATTTCTAAGCAGCAACATTGACGCCACTGCCTGTGCCATAGAGGGACGTTGTCAGCAGTATCATCATGCTGCAAGCGTTCCTACATGAGAAGCAGTGGAGGAGGCTACTTTTTTATTTTCTGCTGTGCTACCTTATAGTGGGGACATGTGCTAAGCTACCTATATACTGGATACTGTGCTGGGCTACCTATATACTGGGGGCATGTATTGGGGCTACCTATAACTGGGAGCATGTGCTGGGCTACCTATATACTGGGAGCATGTGCTGGGCTACCTATACACCGGGGGCTGTTCTGAGCTACATATATACTGGGGGCATGTGGCTGGACTACTATATACTGGGAGCATGTGCTGGGCTACCTATATACTGGGGGCATGTGCTGGGCTACCCTATATCTGGGGTCATGTGCTAGGCTACCTATGTACTGGACATGTGCTGGGATACCTATATTCTGGGGGCATGTGCTGGGATACCTATATACTGGGGCATGTGCTTGGATACCTATATACTGGGGGCATGTGCTGGATAATTGATGCTTAGGGCATGTGCTGGCTGCCTACTGTGTGTACTTGGTCCATGGTTTGGTCTACATATATACTTGAAGGTGTGTCAGGCTACATGTACACTGGGGGTATGTTCTGACTTATCTATATACTCGGGACATGTATGTGGGCATATATGCTATGGGAGTATTCTGGGGTGTTGTTTTACTGTTTTAATTTAGTCATAAAACAAAATTTGAGTAACATATAAACTTTTTCAAGTCATCTACTGAAGAACCCTTGCAAAGAATCCAAAAAATCTGTAGATTTTCTAAAGTTTTGTAAGCAAGAATACATTAGCTTTGAAAAAATGTTTTTCCATGTCACTATGCACCTCCATGTAAAATCTCTTGTACATATGTTGACATAAGCTGCAAATGTACGTATATGTTAATCCACAGGTAATCTCAATTTCCATACATAAACACTGTAATGCTGCGGAGACGTACAACCAAGGGAAAATGAGCCCTAATGTTTAACCCACCCTACCTAATACCCAACCTAACCTTTTATGATATGTGACAATGGGTGACATTCCCTTCCTGCTTCAAAACAAAACACAGGAGCAAAGTTTACCAATATAGTTAAAACAAAGAGCACTACATGTGCAGGTAAAAAAATCAAACGGAAGGTAAGGCAGTTGGCAAGATCAGAAAATGAAAGTAAATCAATACAGAATACAGGCGGTCCCCTACTAAAGAACACCCAACTTACAGATGACCCCTAGTTACAACACGACCTCTGGATGTTGTTAATTATTGTACTTTAGCCTTAGGCTACAATAACAGATATAACAAAGGTATCACAGTGTCTGTAGTGAAGCTTTATTGTGGATCCTGGTTCTATGAGAATCCAACATTTATAATATCCAATGTCACAGAGACCAAAAAAAAAAGTGTCTGGAGCTACATTAAAATATCCAGTTCTGACTTACATACAAATTCAACTAAAGAACACAAACCTACACAACCTATCTTGTACGTAACCCAGGGACTGCCTGTATCCTAGCTCCAGAGATGACCTATTGCAAGCAAAGGAAGAGGGATTAACTTGTTTATGGATTCAGAGTCCGTTCCAGTGTGATTGGAATGCCGCCCTTCATCAAACCCAAGAGAAAACAGACCAGCAGGGGAGCAATGTGACTGGACAAAGCAGTTGTCCATCAAAACTAGCTTCCCCATCAGTAGCCACAAAATCAGCAAGACAGACAGGTGTTATGGATTTCAGCCAGGATGGAATAGGGCAGGGTTCAGACTAGACTGCAAGACAAAATGCAAAATAAGCACAAAATCATAATCACAGCATTTCCTCTGGACAGAAGATGACACTAGAGCCCACCGGTACGACGTTACATGATGTTTCTGCATCTGTACAGTGAGGACCCTGCAGAAAGTTTGCTTTCCTTTACAAACTGCAATTTTATTCCAGAATATGTTTCATACAAACTATCATTAACTATATGAATATAAGAGCAGAGAAACAGAGGAATTTAGCTGGAATGACTTGTTGTGCCCTGTTTTCACTTATCCAGATGATGTATTTCTGCTTTATTATATTGTGCTTTTGATACTGATAGCGTTGTTGTTTTTCATCAGGCAAGCCTATATGCACGTGTTATTTGCTTGTAAGCAAATGTTTCCCTGTGCGTGAGTCTGTCAGGATTTACGGTTTTGCTAAAAACTGTATGGAATCCAACCACGGAAAGTACTCTGGCTGCTGATTACCACATGAAATACAATCTCAGTGCTCCAAACATGTGCAGTGATTTGCGAGAATTAGTGATGTACCCACCCCTGGAGACCCTATCCTAGAGGTCACCTTCAGTCTCGTGCCTTGTTCATCATAGAGGTCATCCTTGTTACTAAAGCAGTGCGACAATATTAATCAGGTGCACAACCAGCAGGTGATATCACCTCCATTTTTTCATGAACCACAACATGCAATGGGAGGAAGTAAACAACTTTGGAGGATTCTGTCACATGTAGATACATGAATCCAGATTTGGGGGAAAAAAAATTTCTGAAACATCTGGAAAAAAAAAAAACCAGTTCCCGAAACACAATCAGTTTTCAACAAACAGTGGCTGGTGAAGGGCTCCACGTCACCCAATGTGGCAGCCGCTTATAATAGAGAATGGCTGCACATGCTGAGGTAATCAGAAGTAGCGTCTCTTTAGCTTTTAAGCCATTGTGTTGCGGTCACAGCATGAGAAGAATAACCATTCCTGCCAGTGCTGTGCTGTAGCCTGTACCTCTTTATATAGCCTGGAAGGCTCACCGGTGAATATCCTGGTAGTTCCATGCTGTGCCCAGCAGGGCCGAGCAAAACTTCTCATGCAATTTTAATTGTGTGCAATCTCAGAAATCTTGACATGTAAATACATCAAATAAAAAAATATTGCTCCGCTCAAACTGAGGACACAGTAGTTCCTATGACATTGGGATTAAGGGCCCTAGAGATGAGGTAATGATCATCAGTTATACCTTTCATTTTATTATTACATATTCAAATATATTGAATATTACATATGAAGAACTCACCTTGTTTCAAGTAATTTGTTAGGTTCCTTGGTGTAATTCACTGCAATTTACACTGCCATTATAGATGGCTTTTTTATCACTGATAGAAGGTACTAGGGTTATCATAGAGATAAGTGTAGATTGGAGAAAAGACAATGACATATCAAAGTAGAGACATCCAGGCAAATAGGGCAGGAGCAAGGTGTGACCGGATAAACCCCCTGGCGCCCCTTCGGCCCGTACTTGACGAGCCTCTTCCCGTCTGACAGACCCCACGCGTCCCGCTCCTAGGGGCGCCGCCGGCTCTTGAAGACTTAAAGGGCCAGCGTCCCCCTGATTCTTGCTGGTTCCTGGCTCAGCCCTTATAATCCTTGCGTGTGCCAGCTCCTGCTTTGCCTGCCGTGAGCTCCATCTCATCCTTCCAAGCCATTCCTCCTGCTGTCACCCCAGGTTCGGGCTGTGTCCTGCATTCCCTGTTACCTTGGCTGCCACCGCAGGCCTAGTCGCACCTGTGTGACATCCTGCTGGCTCCCCACCGCAGCAGAACCATCCCGCTTTGTGGCGGGCTCTGTGAAGACCAGTGAAACTTGGACTCTCCGTTCCCGGGTGTCGGCTAGTACCATCTCCATCTCCCACAGGTCCCAAAGGGTCCACAGACTTCCCAAAGAACCATGCTCCATCCAGGTCCTACTCCCACAGACACTCCGTTTATGTGACAAGGGATTAGTAGTAGTAACCAGCCCAATGGAGGGGGGGGGAGGTACATTACCTAAAAATGGGCCTAGCCAATGCTCGGGGAAGCAGAGGCAGCTAGTTCACGCAGCAGCCAGTTTGGAGGGTGGCTTTCCCATCTGAATATGCAATGCAAATGCGCTCGTGCTAGTGCGATGAAGAGGGTGGGAGAGGCTGTTACGGCAACGCTATGGGCCTGCATAATTATACTAATGCCTAAGCGAAGAGCCCAAGCGATGGACACAGGCCGACGGACAGAGGAGCTCCAAAGTAATTAGCATAATATAAATCGATTTTACAATGAAATGGAGAGTTTCTGTAAATAATAGTAATGACGTCATTAGTCCTTCCTTAGAGGGCTAGCAGGGCTGTGAATTGCTGGTGTGGCAGTAGGAAAAAATCCTTGGCCAGCAAGAACCTCAGCTTGGACCGTGGTCAACTAGGCTGCCAAGAATCGCACTAAGACAAAGCCTATATTTACACACTTGCTGTGTCTAGACACTCTGGGGTGACAGCCAAGGAGACCTAAACCTCAGGGAGGTTACAATTAATACAAATATGATATAATCAAAGCATTTAAAGAGTTATTCCATGAAGACAAGATTATTAAATATTATAAGCATTTCACAGATATATTACAACCTGTCTCTATCAGTACTGGTGTTTACAATTTTGGATGTCCCTGGATATGACCGTAAATCTTGTGACTATGTGTGTATTCTTCTCGTGAATAGCTTCTCCTTTCTGCACACTGCAGTGCTCTGCTGCCTCCTGCCCTTTCCCCCCCTGCATTTACAAAACCAGTCATCAGACACAGGTCAATCTCCAAGCTACATGACAAATAAGCAGAGCTGACTGTCTGTATAATTGATTAGGTAGGGCAGCAGAGCTGAGAGTGTGTCAGATTCTAGTAGAATGATAAGAAGCTATATAAACGTGTAATAACCAGCACCCTGAATATCTAAGATAAAAGCTATATAAACGTATAAACCCAGCACCCTGATAATCTAAGAACATTGTCAACCACAGCATCTCATCGCTGAATCATGATGTGTCTGCTAAGAGAGTCCTCGCCCACACTCTGGAATCTTACACTGACCATCACTGATGTAGGAGCTAAACAGCAATAAACTGATAAGTTTTACAGAGTAATGATAAATTAGGGGGGTTAAATGATCTTTATTGTATAAACATCACTAGGGATTCTAATTGAGAATTTCTCTTGTGTGCAAAGAATGGGTTAACAGACATATAAAAATACAATAATGCCCTATTTCTGCCTCTTGGTGGTAGTGTTGTGCCATGCAGCCAACAGGCATTGAATATGCAATTAAGGGGATCCTTAGTGCTAATGTGGCCCTAATACTTAGAAGCTAATTGGGTGAACAGTACCACTAGATCCCTGGAATTCCAGTGTTAAATACCCAGGTCAACATCTGCAAAGAGTTTGTATGTTCTCTCCGTGTTTCTCCGTGTTTTTCTTCCGGTCCTCCGGTTTCCTTCAAACCGATTGGCAAGCTCTGTGCTGACTGCGGCGATCTGTGTGCCTATATAAATAAAGGGATTATTATAGTAGTATGTAATAATGATGAGACAGTATTCTCCATCCATCATCATTTATGCAGGAGCCCAGGGCCTATGACTTCACCAAGCAGTCACCAAGTTAGTAAGACACTTCTTTAGAGAAGAGTTTTCAGCCCTGTTATTTATTATTTTTATTATTATTATTCTATTACAAGTCCAGTCCCCGGGTTACATACAAGATAGGGTCTGTAAGTTTGTTCTTAAGTTGAATTGTATGTAAGTCGGAGATGTATATTTATCATTGTAATCCCAGCCAGAATTTTTTGGTCTCTGTGACAATTGGATTTTAAAAATGTTGGGTTGTCATAAGAATCAATATTAACAAATAAACTTCATTACAGACACCTGTGATAACTGTTACAGTTGTTTACTGTAGCCTAGGAACTAAAGTAGAGAAAATTTCCAATTACCAGAGGTCCGTTTGTACTAGGGGTCGTATGTAAGTCGAGTGTTCTTAAGTGAGGGACCGCCTGTACTCTTGTTTAACATATTTATGGGCCTGCACAGTACTGTTGCCTCATCCTGCATAAATGGGCCATCTCTTATCCTGCAATGTTTGTACACGTAAAAGGACTACTACTATTTATAACCTACATATGTGAATATAGCACATACTACTATTCTCATTCTCTACATATGGGACTGCACAGCACTATTACTGCCATCTTGTTATTTATGGCCACTGCACAGAATCCCTATTACTAAAAGCCGATATGTGACACATCAATGTTCTATTTCTATATCTAGGCATAAGTATCAAAATTAAAAATGTTTTACTGTGGGTGGGGCCCCCATTTCTTGTAACCTCAGGCCAATGGCAGATGTAATACTATGTTAAGTTGCATCTCAACTACTTCAAAAACTTGTTGGTTAGTGAATGTAACTTAATCACTTGGCTCTAAATGTAAAATCTGTTTTACCTCCCTTTAAACCTTCAGACATCAGTGTCCTGGAGTGACTGCTAACCCCTGACCTCCTATAGATATTCTCTGCAGGTAAGGTGGAGGACCAAGGACTAGGCAATAACCCACTATGATATGTCATTGGACTTTGATTGTTGGATGAGGCTTGGAGTTGATTGTGAGTGAAAAAAAAACAAACCCTTGTAGGGTGCAGGAGGCTACTATCAGGGTATATTCACATACAGCAGGTTATTTTACATAAATTTCTGTATTTAGTTCTATATGCTTTAGGGGTGTGTGAATATTCCCCAACACAACACCTTTCTAGCCGGCCCACATTTCCCAAAGTGCATGGTCTACAATGTATACACATTCATTTGGCAAAATCAGTTTCACAATTTGGTGCAGATTTCTGCCCTATAATCCTGAGTTGATGGTGTACCCTGAATCTGTCCATTTATGACATTTATGGTATAGTAATTGCCAGTAAATATCATCCATATTCTGCACGTGGCGGCTGCAATGCATCACACACTGAAAAATTTGCACTTGGAAGTGTTCCAGCATGTGACTCCATAAGGAATGTTCATTCTTTTCGGATACCTGCTCTATAATCGGGAGCAGACACAGAACGGTTCCTTTGATATCCCGGACATGAAGAATGTCTATGTCGTCTGTAACATACCTGCTTGCAGAGGATGCAGTTGTTAGAGGATACATGAAAACAGATGCAGTTTGTGCGATAGTGTGAGAACTTCCAGCAGACCTTAGATACCCTGACAGTGGCCAGACATATGGCGAGCAGGTGGAGCGCACACGGATCTGACTGCACACTTCAGCTGAATTTCATTTAACCATTCGTTTTCCATGGAAGAATAAATAATCTTTAATCAACTATCAGCAACTATCTTCCTGTCTCACTATAAGAACCCATGAATACTTCCTACAACATGGCAGAGATCAGCAGTGCCTAGAGCACAGGTCTCCACTTTCAGATTATTACAGAAATGGGAAAACTGTATTAAATATTATATAATTTTACTCTAGTGGCTATGATTATGGATTCAACCCAGTTCAAGATTCAGTAAGATGATAATTCTGTCTCCTCCTAGGGAACCCACTTTTCCCAGGTGTCCCTTTCCTCAATGGCTTCAATCAAAAAACATTCAGGCAGAGAATCCCAGTAGCGGGCCCAGGTCTGGGGCAAGTGCCTGGGCCCAGAGCTCCTGGGGGCCCACCCACCAAATCTCAGTATATTATATAACCATGTGGGTTGTAAATCATGGAAAATATGAGGGGCTGTTTTAAAATCGTAACTAAAAGGAAGCGTTATATGATAGAACCTGTAGGAATGAAAAACATTTGGGGGTGCATATCTAAATTGATAAAGGGGCAGTATATACAATCATAGGGAGGGGGAGCAGTGTATATAATGAGGGGGGCCCATTATCTAAATTCATGAAGGTGGGGACAGTGTATACAATGAGAAGACATTATCTAAATGCTGAAGGACGGGCAGTGTGTGTATAATGGAGGGGGGGGGGCATTATCTAAATTCATGAATGGGGGAAGTAATAAAACTAAATTAGAGGTCACATTAGTAAATATATGGGGGCAGTGTATATAATGAGGGGGGCCCAGTATGGAAATTCATTAAGGGGGATTTGTATATAATTCACAAGGGCACAGAGTGGTATATAACTCATGTGGGTGCTCATGTGTATAATTTGTTAGGGTTCATGTCTTGGGGCTTGTGTACCTAATCTTCCTGGCTCATACCAAACCAGTTAATGTGAGATGTGTTGTTGTACAGTATTCAAACATTTGGGACCCCAGTTAAAATTGAGCTCAGAACCCCACTTGCGCTAAAACTGGCCCTGAGTGCAGCAGACCACACTTCTCAGATTTGCCATGCTATATTTGATCTCTATGGCCTTCTTACATCCCATCTGCCTGTCACTTCCCTCTTACAGTGCTTGAATAGGGAATATATCTTTTGCACTGAACAGAGGCAAAGTATTTAACACTGACGTTTAAGTCATCCACGCAAAAGGCAATTAATACAGTCCTCTCAAGTTGTGTTGGTGTGCCCTCTCCAGTGCCTATTTACAGGGTTGATTCCAGGTTTCCAGTAGGCCCCTGGGTGACAGAGCCTCAGTGGGCCTCTTTGCACTGAACTCAGGGGCATAACTACATGGTACAGCCATAGCAGCCCTATGGGGACCACAGTGTCAAGGGGGCCCTTCATCCAACCTGACAATAAAGGATATGACCATATAATATGCTGTACGTTTGTATATGGCAGTGTATGTGTGTATATGAGTGTATGTGTGTATGTGTATAAATGTGTGTGTATGAAACTGTATGTTTATGTATATAGGTATTAAAGTGTGTGTTTATATGTGAGTGTATATGCAAAATTTAAAACGGGAAGGGGGCCCCATTCAGAAGTCTGTATGGGGCCCTGTCTATCCAGTTACGCCCCTACTGAACCACAGGCGGCATTAAAAATTCTGAAATTAAAACAGTCCTAAAATTCCCTAAATATTTCCTAGTTTACATCCCACACAGCCCCCTCATGGTTATTTATATAAAGCCCCCTCACCCCTTATGGAATCTTATATACGGGCCCCGTTATCCCCACGGATTCCTTATGTACACCTTATGCGGACCCCCAGCAGCTCTGGCCCGGCACTTGCCCAGGTATGCCAGTGCTGGTGCCGGTGCTGGTTCTCTACCTCTGTTGAGCTAAGGTGTAGGTCAGAAAGGGGAACAATCCTGCAGAAGCCGCAAGCTGTGGCCCTTACTCCAAGTTCTGGATCCTATTCCACAATCACGGTGTCTTATTTCTAATTTATCTTAGTGTCATGGATATGACGTTATTTTATAGTGAAGTTATTCATGAAGGATTAATCATTCACACACAGCGACATGACTTTAAAGAAGCTTATCCTGTACATGTGCTGATCACGCCTGTTACAACAGAATCTATGTAAGCATTTCATGTACTATGAGCATTCTTATGTATTTTTGAGAAATGTTATAAATGATGAATAAAATGATAGAAATGACTTATAAAGGTTCGTCATGTGCTATACTTGAAATAGCCTCTGTATTCAATTTGTCCAGTATAGAAATCCATTCCCTTAGCACTGGTGGTACGTGTGTCCCTGGCATATTGGCCACGTGTCACTCACTCTGCTGATGATAAAGGACTGCAGTGTAGTTTGACTGCGGATACAATGTACACATCACTTCCTTTATTCCTGACATAATGATGGATGCTCCTCACACTGCCACAGCCGACACTTTATACTTCAATTGAGGATGAGTCCTGGAGAGTATGTGAGAAAATCACCAAGTCCCGTTTGTATTCCCGTCTACTGGAATTTATTATTGCACACTAGGGACCTTGTGAGAGGTAGAAGTTACTGTCAGACTATTTACCAGAGACCGACCCAGAGAACCCCCAATATATATCCAATAGGGGTCCTTGTGACCACTACTTATACTAATTGAAGCCTTAGAGACTCCATTCCACACTCAACCTTAGGGTGCACTGTGTGTGATTGGTTTGTGATCTGCTATCCATACACACCTATGAGCAGGGGGGGGGCACTGTTTATAGCAAAGTGAACAGACAGTTTTGGAATCCGAAACATCATTTCATTTATTGACAGTACTATATATATTTGGATGCTACTATAACAGTCTATAGAGAACGTGCTTTTGCCAAAAATTGATTTTGACCTTAGAAGGACCATTTTAAAATGAAATAGGCATTAAGATATCACACCAACTAGTGATGCTTTCAATTATGTATTAGGGAACGATCGGATGTTCTTTTTTTACCCAAAGACTGCCCACAGCATTTTCAGCAGATTTTTGAGCCTGTCACAAAGATTTCTGTTGGTGATAAGTGAAGTGTAAGTCACCTAGTCATTTAGTTGTCATGCTAAATCATATCCTGTAAGGCAGGACTGACATGTCACTCACACAGACCTGAGGAGGCATTACTTCACATTTAACATTCTGGGGTCATTTATGGTGGGAAAAACTCTGACAGGTTCCCTTTGTAGGCATCTTTTAGGTCCAAAGTCTCTTAACACATAGTAGGGTTGTGTAGGTGCCACCTAAATGTACAGTAGGCCTTCTCCAGAAGAACTATATAGGTAGAAAGTGGGTAATCCAACCAAAATTATGTGAAGGGTGGGAAGTGAGGAGGGACCCTGGAAAGACTTGATGGTAATGCCCATATCCAAATCACTGTCTACAGCAAAGACTAGACTCCCATTACACAAGGTAGTTAAAGTTGTGTTCCCATGAAGACAATATTCTTAAATATACTTAGGATAACAAATAACACCATTCTCTAATCAATGTTATTAACAAAAATACAGCATTTCACAGATATTATTCCAACCTGTCTCTATCAGTCCTGGTGTACACAATTTGGGTTGCCTCTGGTATTTGAACGTGTTCTGACTTGGTCGGATTCTTCTCATGAATAGCTTCTCTTGTCTGCACGACTGCAGTGAAGTCTGCCTACTGCTTCTCCCTCCTGCATGACAAGCTCAGCTCAGACACAGGCACTTCCTGTTCAGCAAGCACCGCACAGAGACTTGCTGTACTACCTATACATATAGATAAGGTCCTTATCAAAGGGAGTGGGCAGGACATATATAGCACAGCTGACTCTGTGTTTTAGGTGAGATGCAAGCTGAGTGTCATTGTGTTTTTTATCATCCATCTCAAGGATCTCATCATCTCTATTCTGTCTAATCTCTCTATTTCTATGTGTAAGATACTAGTAGATGGTTCAGAAGCTAAATATAAGTGTAGAAAAACCCTGTACCCTATAATCTAAGCTATGCACACACACCACAGGGTCATGAAGTGTCTGCTTAGAGAGTCCTCGCTCACACTCTGGAATTTGCAAGTTGGACGCATCATGTGTGAGCGGACAAACACCACATGATCTTATACAGGATTCATGGACTGATTTGGTGGATCGACTAAGAACAAACACGTTTCGCTATGCTGTTCTGTGTGGATGATGAGAGTCCTGGCTAGTATAAATAACTATGATGCTTGGAGTTTGGCACAGAGTTTATTTCCCATGGTGATTCCTTTGTCGGCCCATGGCAGATTAACACTATGTTAAGTTGCATCTCAAACTACTTAAACATTGTTGGTTAGTGAGATGTAACTTAATCACTTGGCTCTAAATGTAAAATTGTTACCTCCTACCTCCCTTTAATCCTTCAGAGATCAGTGTCCTGGAGTGACTGCTACCCCTGACCCTCTATAGATATGCCCTGAGGTAAGGTGGAGGAAACAAGACTAGGCAAATAACCAACTATGATATGTGTCATTGGCTTATTGTTGGGATGAGGCTTGGCGTTGATTGTGAGTGAAAAAAACAACCCTTGTAGGGTTGCAGGAGGCTATATCGGGTATATTCACATACAGAGGTTATTTTACAAATTTCTGTATTTAGTTCTATACGCTTAGGGGGGTGTGAATATTCCCCAACCAACACCTTTCTAGCCTGGCCCCATTACCAAAGTGCATGGTCTACAATGTATACACATTCATTTGGCAAAATCAGTTTCACAATTGGTGCGATTTCTGCCCTATAATCCTGGGGTGCTGGTGTACCCCTGAATCTGTCCATTTATGACATTTATGGTATAGTAATTGCCAGTAAATTTAATCCATATTCTTGCACGTGGCGGCTGCAATGCACACACGAAACATTTGCACTTGGAAGTGTTCAGGATGTGACTCCATAAGGAATGTTCATTCTTTTCGGATACCTGCTCTATAATCCGGGAGCAGACACAGAAGGGTCTCTTTGATATCCCGGACATGAAGAATGTCTATGTCGCTGTAACATACCTGCTCGCAGAGGATGCAGAGATTGATTAGCATTGAGGATACATGAAAACAGATGCAGTTTGTGCGATAGTGTGAGAACTTCCAGCAGACCGAGATACCCTGACAAGTGCCAGACATATGGCGAGCAGGTGGAGCGCACACGGATCTGACTGACACTTCAGCTGAATTTATTTACCATTCGTTTTTTCCATGGAAGAATAAATAATCCTTTAATCACTATCAGCAACTATCTTCCTGTCTACTATACAGAAACCCATGAATACTTCCTACACCATGGCAGGATCAGCAATGCCTAGAGCACAGGTCTCCACTTTCAGATTATTACATAAATGGGAAAACTGTATTAAATATTATATAATTTTACGCTAGTGGCTATTAACGATTAAATGGATTCAACCCAGTTCAAGATTCGTAAGATGATAATTCTGTCTCCTACTAGGGAACCACTTTTTCCCAGGTGTCCTTTCCTCAATGGCTTCAGTCAAAAAATCAAGGAGAGAATCCCAGTAGGCGGGGCCCCAGGTCTGGGGAAGTGCCCTGGGCCCAGAGTCCTGGGGGCCACACCACCAAATCTCAGTATATTATATAACCATGTGGGTTGTAATCATGGAAATATGAGGGGCTGTTTATAAATCTTACTAATAACGAAGCTTATATGAAAGAACCAGTAGAATGAAAAACATTTGGGGGTGATTATCTAAATGCTAAAGGGGGCAGTATATATAATTCATAGGGAGGGGGAGCAGTGTATATAATGGGGGGGGGGCATTATCTAAATTCATGAAATGGGGAAGTATATACAATTCATTGGGAGGGGAGGAGTGTATGTAATGAAGGGGCACATTACCTAAATTCATGAATGGGGGAAGTATATAAAACAAATTAGAGTCCACATTAAGTAAATATATTGGGGGCAGTGTATATAATGAGGGGGCCCAGTATGGAAATTCATTAAGGGGGAATTGTATATAATTCACAAGGGGCACAGAGTGTATATAACTCATGTGGGTGCTCAGTGTGTATAATTTGTTAGGGTTCATGTCTTGGGGCTTGTGTACCTAATCTTCCTGGCTCATAGCCAAACCAGTTAAATGTGAATGTGTTGTTGGTACAGTATTCAAACATTTGGGGCCCCAGTTAAAATTGAGCTCAGGACCCCACTTTGCCTAAAACCGGCCCTGAGTGCAGGAGACCACACTTCTCAGATTTGCCATGCTATATTTGATCTCTATGGCCTTCTTACATCCCTATCTGACCTGTCACTTCCCTCTTACATGCTTGAATAGGAGAATATATATTTTGCCAATGACCAGAGGCAAAGTATTTAACACTGACGTACAAGTCATCCACAACAAAAGGCAAGTAATACAGTCCTCTCAAGTTGGTGTTGGGTGCCCTCTCCAGGCCTATTTACAGGGTTGATTCCAGGTTTCCAGTAGGCCCCTGGGTGACAGAGCCTCAGTGGGCCTCTTTGCACTGAACTCAGGGGCATAACTACAGTGGTAGCAGCCATAGCAGCCACTATGGGGACCACAGTGTCAAGGGGGCCCCTTCATCCAACCTGACAATAAAGGATATGCACCATTATATATATGCTGTACGTTTGTATATGGCACTGTATGTGTGTATATGTGATGTGTATGTGTGTAAGAGTGTATAAATGTGTGTGTATGAACTGTATGTTTATGTATATAGGTATATAAATGTGTGTGTTTATATGTGAGTGTAATATGCAAAATTTAAAACGGGAAGGGGGGCCCCATTCAGAAGTCTGCTATGGGGCCCTGTCTATCCAAGTTACGCCCCTGACTGAACTCACATGGCGGCATTAAAAATTCTGAAATTAAAACAGTCCCTAAAATTCCCTAAAATATTTCCTAGTTTATCATCCCAAACAGCCCCCTCATGGCTATTTTATATAAAGCCCCCTCACCCCTTATGGATTCATTAGATACGGCCCCGTTATCCCCACGGATTCCTTATGTACAGCCTTATGCGGACCCCCAGCAGCTCTGGGCCCCGGCACTTGCCCAGGTATGCCCAGTGCTGGTGCCGGTGCTGGTTCTCTACCTCTGTTGAGCTAGAGGTGTAGGTCAGAAAGGGGAACAATCCTGCAGAAGCCGCATAGCTGTGGCCCTTACTTCCAAGTTCATGGATCCTATTCCACAATCACTGGTCTTATTTCTAATTTATCTTAGTGTCATGGATATGACGTTATTTTATAGTGAAGTTATTCATGAAGGAGTTAATCATTCACACACAGCGACATGACTTTAAAGAAGCTTATCCTGTACATGTGCTGATCACGCCTGTTACACAGAATCTATGTAAGCATTTCATGTACTATGAGCATTCTTTATGTATTTTTTTATGAAATGTCTATAAAATGTCATATATAGAAATGTTACTAAATGATAGAAATGGACTTTATAAAGGTTCGGTCATGTGCTACTTGAAATAGCCTCTGTATTCAGATTTGTCCAGTATAGAAATCCATTCCCTTAGCACTGGTGGTACGTAGTGTCCCTGGCATATATTGGCCACGTGTCACTCACTCTGCTGATGATAAATGGACTGCAGTGTAGTTTGACTGCGGATACAATGTTACACTCACTTCCTTTATTTCCTGACATAATGATGGATGCTCCTCACATGCCACAGCCGAAACACTTTACTACTTCAATTAGGATGAGTCCTGGAGAGTTATGGAGAAATCACCAAGTCCCTGTTGTATTCCCGTCTACTGGAATTTATTATTGCACACTAGGGACCTTGTGAGAGGTTAGACGTTCCTGTCAGACTAGTTACCAGAGACCGACCCAGAGAACCCCCAATATATATCCAATAGGGGTCCTTGTGGAGCCACTACTTATATAATTGAAGCCTTTAAAGAGACTGCAATTCCACACTCAACCTTAGGGTGCACTGTGTGTGATTTGGTTTGTGATCTGCTATACCATACACAACCTATGAGCAGGGGGGGGGCACTGTTTATAGCAAAGTGAACAGACATGTTTTTGGAATCCAGAAACATCTATTTCATTTATTGACAGTACTATATATATTTGGATGCTACTATGAACAGTCTATAGAGAACGTGCTTTTGCCAAAAATTGATTTTGACCTTTAGAAGGACCATTTTAAAATGAAATAGGCATTAAGATATCACACCAACATAGTGATGCTTTCAATTATGTATTCAAGGGAACAGATCGGATGTTCTTTTTTACCCAAAGACTGCCCACAGCATTTTCAGCAGAATTTTTGAGCCTGTCACAAAGATTTCTGTTGGTGATAAGTGAAGTGATAAGTCACCTAGTCATTTAGTTGTCATGCTATATCATATCCTGTAAGGCAGGACTGACATGTCACTCACACAGACCTGAGGAAGGTCATTACTTCACATTTAACATGCTGGGGTCAATTTATGGTGGGAAAAAACTGCTGACAGGTTCCCTTTGTAGGCAGTCTTTTAGGTCCAAATGTCTCTTAACACATAGTAGGGTTGTGTAGGTGCCACCTAAATGTACAGTAGGCCTTCTCCAGAAGAACTATATAGGTAGAAAGTGGGTAATCCAACCAGAAATTATGTGAAGGGTGTGGAAGTGAGGAGGGACCCTGGAAAGACTTGATGGTAATGCCCAAATATCCAAATCACTGTCTACAGCAAAGACTAGACTCCCATTACACAAGGTAGTTAAAGTTGTGTTCCCATGAAGACAAGATTCTTAAATATACTTAGGATAACAAAATAACACATTCTCTAATAAAATGTTATTAACAAAAATACAGCATTTCACAGATATTATTCCAACCTGTCTCTATCAGTCCTGGTGTACACAATTTGGTTGCCTCTGGATTTGACCGTGATTCTGACTATGGTCGGATTCTTCTCATGAATAGCTTCTCTTGTCTGCACGACTGCAGTGAAGTCTGCCTACTGCTTCTCCCTCCTGCATGACAAGCTCAGCTCAGACACAGGCACTTCCTGTCAGCAAGCACCGCACAGAGACTTGCTGTACTAACTATAGTCATATAGATAAGGTCCTTATCCAAGGGAGTGGGCAGGACATATATAGCACAGCTGACTCTGTGTGTTATAGGTGAGATAGCAGAGCTGAGTGTCATTGTGTTTTTTATCCATCTCAAGGATCTCATCATCTCTATTCTGTCTAATCTCTCTTTTTCTATGTGTAAGATACTAGTAGAATGTTCAGAAGCTAAATATAAGTGTAGAAAAACCCTGTACCCTGATAATCTAAGCTCATGTCAGCACACAGCACAGGGGGATCATGAAGTGTCTGCTTAGAGAGTCCTCGCTCACACTCTGGAATTTTGCAAGTTGGACGCATCATGTGTGAGCGGACAAAGCAAGTCACATGATCTTACTACAGGATTCATGGACTGATTTGGTGGATCGACTAAGAACAAACAACGTTTCGACTATGCTGTTCTGTGTGGATGATGAGAGTCCTGGCATAGTATATAACTATGATGCTTGGAGTTTGGCACAGAGGTTTATTCATGGTGATTCTCTTTGTCCCTTGGGCAGTACCCCAGTAACTGGGGCATCATACCACCCACCTTCCCTTGTTTTTGGTTCACCGCATTGGTTTTTGCTTATTGAGGGTTAACCTGCATGCCCATTACATATTTGGCTGGGATTCGGGTCTTTCATTATGCCAATATTCAGTAAATCGGTGTCCGACCCCAACTCAATCCATAGACAAAGTTGGCATTAAGCTTATGTCTTTATTTATTGGTCATGGGATGGCCTTCTAGATTGACCCTAAGGGTGCAGTCAGACTGGAAAAATTAGGCAGACACTCATGAATCCTGTGCCTAGAAGGAGGAGACTCAGTCTTTTCCTCCGAGGCACAGCAGGACTTTTCCTCTTCTGCCTAAATGCTCCAAATTCTTTACAGAAGTATCTGGACAATGACCCTGATGATTTTCCAGAATGAAAGTTTCGGTAAATATCAGTTCTATTCATCACTGAAAAATTTCATCTCACTCGCTCCTTTGGCTTTGTGTCTTGGCTGCCTTGAAGCAGGATGGAAAAGGACAGTAATAATCTTCAATCAATAGATACATCTTGATATTTTATGTTTGCAGCAAACATCCCTTTCTGGTAGTAGACGGCCAATGTGATATATGACAGGAACGACCCTTAGTATTGGCGATGTATGGATAGGGAGACAAATGGACAGGTTCTGTATATGGCAGGATCCTCACTATATATTCCAGGCACATTTGCATGATATATGGGTAATAGAGGGGAAATCGTATCCCACAAAGTTTACAATCATGAATAATAAGCGCCTCTTTACTTGCCATTTGAATGCCTAACCATCTGAGCATTTTATGAGATGAATATGTTAAGGCTGCTGTCTGCATTTTGCTGGAGATTTTCTGCCAAGTTAAATCACCAGTTATTGATCTTGTGCGGGGGAAACCTTGCGTTTTTGCTGAGAGACGGGTCATTACTCTGCAGAATTTTTACAGCCCTCTCATTAGATATATATCCCCCGCACATCGTAAATACGTGTGATTTCTATAATAAAGGGGAACACTGCTTTTAACCTTTTACATGTCTATGATACACTCCCATCATGGATAGATCCGGAACTTAAAGTGGGCTTCAAAAAATAATTCCATGTGCTCTCATACGGCAACCATTAGCCTTTTAAAGTCCACCCTAGCCTTAGGGCTCATCCACAAGAACATAGTTTGGGGATAGGTGCTAGCTGTTGTTTTAACAGCTAAAATGCATCCGCATGTATTTAGATAGGTTCATACAGGTTGTTTCTATAGTCCCATATGTGAGAGCCAATTGTATGAGCCAGAAAAGTCGTTAAAAAAAACCTACTTGGTTAGAGGGGGGTTGTTCACTTTGAGCAAATTCAATATTATTTGTGTAATTAAAAGTTATACAATTTTCCAATATACTTTCTCTATCGATTCCTCACAGTTTTCTAGATCTCTGCTTGCTGTCAATGCAATGCAAGTGCAATGTGTTTTTCACGCATCAATTGCCATAGAAAAGATAGAGTTCAGTCCTGAGTCCTTTCACACGCATTACCTGCGCATGAAAAACGCATTGAAATTGCATTGAAAACGCGTGTGAAAAACTGAGACACTGAACAAACTCTGACTGAAAAGTGATTGCACTCTGATGCAAAAAGGCAGTTTTTTACTGACCAAACCCTGATCGCACCCTGATCAAACTCTGGCGTGATCTGCAACGCAAGTGTGGAAGGGGCCTTATGGTTTGCCATGGTCATGTGATGTCACACAGGTGCACAACTTGTTAGAATCACTGCAAAACAATTAGAGCTGTGTGTTATAAGGACCCGTGCATCTGTGTGACATGACATGACCAGGGACCGGTTATTATGCACACAAAGTAAACATTGAAGTGTCCTGGTTAATGTCAGCAACAGAGATCTAGAAACCAGTGAGGAATTGATACAGAAAGTATATTGCAAAATTGTATAGCTTTTCAATTTATAAACCGTATCAATGATTTCCTGAAAGTGGACAACCCCTTTAATTAGACAAGTGTTATATTACTATGTGTTTTACTACCATGAAAATTTAACACCCAATTTACAGAATTTATTGTGTATTTCTTGTTCTCATTCTGTGGACCCTTAGGCATCTTATAAGTTATGAGGCTAGTTATAGGATTCTATGAATAAATTAAGCAACATCCTCTAAGGATAACATGACTGTCACAAGCCAAAAGGTAAAGCACTTTTTTTACATGAACAGAGCTTACGCTATTGGTGATATGATGAAAAAACTGATCTGCTATGTTGAATGCATGCTTGTTCTTCATTTGCTTTTATAAAAAATGTAAGACTCTGTATGCCTTAAATGTAATACCCTTTGGATTGACAATATGTGACAATCCCATCTCTCATCCACTATTGGGCTTTACCAGACACATACAGTATAGCACATGTAGGGGAGTAACCATAAAGGTAGAAGCCATGCAGCTGTTATGGGGCCTGCAGCGTCAGGGGGCCTGACACCAAAGAGTGGAGGATGTGCTCCATTATATACATATTATGCTGCAAATTGCATATATTCCACAGTACACAGCATGAATAAGTAATAATAAATTTTGGGGAAGAGGGAGGGGACAGCAGAACAATAGTACTAGGGATCTCTCATCTCCAATTTCCTGCCGTGTACATGTAAAAACCCTACAACACATGGAATATTAGCAAGTATGCTCACAAAGCTAAGTTCTTTGCACTACTCTGCTATTTCTGTCTACAGATCTGTGGCTGGAGACATGATTATATCTGTCATGAAAAACTTTGACTCTCTTAGGTGTGATAAAATTCTGGTTACTTTCAGCCACCACTAGGGGGAGCTTATGAATGTAATCACGCTTATGTTTTTATTCTAGTCTATGTGTGATGAAGTGATGGATTGTGTTACAAATTAACATGAGATATTTTTACATTCAAAAGAAATGATGTTCAAAGCAGCTACATCCACATATTTCAATGCCCTTGGTCAAAATCAGCAAAGTTGATTCACTCTGATGATCTGGCAGCCTGGCACTCACCCTTGGCATGCAGTAGTGTTCCAATGGCCTGCAGTAGGCATAGTACTATGCATCTATGCTCTACTAAATTTTATAGTAGGAAACAGTAAAAAATGAATGCGGTTTATCTGATATTATGGCCATAATCCCAGCAAGTTTCAGAAAGCTCCTGAGTTACAAGTCACCTTCACAACCTCCTCATTCATCCTCTGACAGCCGAAACGGCTCCACTATTGCCGTGGCTTATAAAATATAGCGGAGTGCAGCTGTTCCTGCACTCTCTGGATAATACATGTACAGTATATTGTGCAGGGATAACAATATATACTGCTTTACGTGCCCTGTAAGGAAGACATAGGCATAAAATAATTTGAAAGGAATCACAATCAAAATCCATTATGATAAACCAGCGGCACTTACTTATAGACCAAGGCACTGTGACTGTGGTCATCTTCTTATATTTGTTATCCATGGCCTCCTTCCTTCTAAAATCCACTTTCAAAATTAGCAGTCAGAATGGCTTTGGGGGCAATACAGGTGTCCTTCCATGCTCTAACTTCACAAGTTGTAACACTGTGCAGGAGGAGGAGGAGAAGGAGCAGGAGGAGAGAGGCAGTGTAACTGCCTATGTTTTGGACTACTGACAATAGCAGATGTAAGCCGAAACGCGTCGGGCCAGGAGTCACCCAGGTCAACGGAACCTCATTACATGGGTAAGAACACTCCTTCCTATATGGTAGAAGACAGTTGATACAATATTCATTATAGGCTATGGGAAACAAATGTTATACTAATGAAACACGGCATCTTGGTATATGATAATATCATTTTGGTTCTGTAATGACCGAGTGGGATGACGTGTACCATCATCTGCCACTGCACATTGTTTTTGTGTTTATATTGGATTTCATGAATTATTTAATAAAGTTCTTGTTACATTGTAATTGCAGCTTGGTTTATACTTTGGCTTTGTCTCCGGTACCAGGGACACAATAGGCTCTATGTGTTTGCATTTAGAGCCATTGTACTATTTGTACTGATTGGCACAACAGTAAAGGGGGCTGTCCTGTACCTCTGTAGGTGGCTTCTACCTAAAGTATATAACTGCTTATTGCAGCAAACACCCACCGCTAGCTAGCACCAACCGCTTGTGTCTGCTCCTTGATTGCCGCGGGCAGCATTTAAAAGATGGCGGCGCGTGGGTGCTGCCATCTTGGTTTCCGATCCTTGCTCCCCAGAATGTCATTGGGGACCAGCGATCAGTTGCCATGACAGAAAGGTTGTCTGGTTTTTGCAGTTTTGTTGCTCATTGTAATGGCTCATTGTAATGAATAGTGTGTAAGAATGTCATATACTGCAATACAGTAGTATTGCAATATATGTTAGGAACGACCAGACCATCTAGAATTAATAATAATACTAACTCTTTATTTATATAGCGCACACAGATTACGCAGCGCTGTACAAAGCATGTCAAATCGGTCCCTGTCCCCATAGGGCTCACAATCTAAACACCCTACCAGTATGTTTTGGAGTGTGGGAGGAAACCAGAGGACCCGGAGGAAACCCACGCAAACACGGAGAGAACATACAAACTCTTTATAGATGTTGACCTGGGTGGGATTCGAACCCAGGACTCCAGCGCTGAAAGGCAGAAGTGAAAAAAAAGTTTCAAAAAAGAATAAAAAATGTAAAGATTCAAATCACCCGTTACCCTAGAACTAATATAAACGTAATAAACAGTAAAAGTCGCAAACGCTTTAGGTATCGACGCGACTCAAAATGCCTGATCTATCAAAATATAAAAACGTCACTGAGAAGTAAAATTTGTTACGCAGAAAATAACTCCTCACACAATTGACTGAATATAGTCATCGGAAATCATCTATAATAGGTTGTGATTCCGCAATCACAGATAGTGATGCTGAAAATAGATGATGGAAAACAATGAACAATCACTACTAGGGTGACTATATAAGTCCATATACTGTATGTGTTCTTCTTTAAGTACCAAAGTGGCTCAACTCGTGTCTAATAGAGCCCATATAGTGAATACTTATAATAATATAGAAACAATTTCGTTGTACATAATAAAGGGCTCATGTGAACTTTACAAAATGAGGTCATGTACTAGCACAGTCTGTAGAATTGTGAGGTCCAAATACACAATTTTATTTTTTAAATTTGTAAAGTGCTCTAGAATATGACATCACTTTATGACCAAAATGAATCATTCTTTATATTATTTTACCAAGTGCGGGGCCACTTTTCATATCTCATTCCTTACAGTCACAATAGTGCCACCAACAGGTGAGAAAATGTATGCCAAGCCCAAACCAATTACTCCGCCACATCTCTGATGCTTTCAGAACTCTACATAACATATACTTCTTCTTAAGTACAAGGTTTGAAGTTAAACAGATGCTCAGCATTAGAAATAAAAAAAATATAGGAATATTTTTTTCACAGCTCCACTCTTGTTCACTGGGTCAGTATTCCATTTAGACTGGATAATGTATACAATGTGGGGACACACGTTTTTACAGTAGTTTTAAGGAAATCTAGTACCAGGATGAAGGATTGTAAACCAAGCACACTGACATACAGGTTTGTGCCCCTTGTGGCAGGATCTTTTCTTTTATCTTCCAATGTCCTTGGCTTTAAAATTTTTGCAAATGAGCCTAATGGGTTCTGGGCTCAATTAACAGTCTGGAGCCCCTCAGGCTCATTTGCTTAATTTTTTTAACTTTTTTTTTCTTAAAAACAATGGCATAAGAAGCTATAAAAAAAAAAGAGTGGATCCTGTGCAAAGTCAGTGTGCTTGGTTTACAATCTTTCATCCTGGTGGTATATTTCTTTTAAGGAATTGTCTTTGTGCATTGTATTTTCATGGTTTTGTTTCTAAACTTCAGAAAAAGATTATTGCAGAGGAAGTAAAATAATAATAATAAAAAAAAGTCCATGTGACACATTCCTCTGCCTGGAGAACACCGGACAGCGAGAGGAACGTCAATAATTTACTGTTATAGAACAAGGTTAATGATTACGTTTGTGCAGTTGTTAACAATGAAGTTTATTGAAAAGGCCTTGAAGAGCTCTGAATGGCCATTACATGAGAGGATTGTGAGAGCAAATTGTTCCAGGGGGTCTGCCGCCGTCATCATGGATACAGTGTAATATAGTCCCTTGTCTGACATGTCCTTTATGCGTGACAATGTTCCAGAAACAATAACCAATAAGGTGAAATGTGAAGTTAGATGAGTTCAGACCATCGTTAACTCAGGATTTAGGCAGCACTGTGTATTATAAGATACAAAATACATGGAAGAATCATATACACGACAAGGGGGAGATTTATCATCAAGTTTCTGAGGTAAAACTGTTCTAGTTGCCCATGGAAACCAATCAGAGCTCAGCTTTAATTTTATAAACAGAACAGATGTAGGAAGATGAAAGCTGAGCTCTGATTGGTTTCCATGGGCAACTAGAACAGTCCTGCTCTAGGAAACTTATGATAAATCTCCCCCCAAGTCTCTATAGGGAATTCAACATTGGCAATCAGTAAATGGTAAATGCAGAACAGTTGATAGGTATTGGAGTGTTTGGGCCTTGGCATATATAATATGACCGATTATACTATA
Organism: Engystomops pustulosus; assembly: GCA_019512145.1. NCBI lineage: Eukaryota > Metazoa > Chordata > Amphibia > Anura > Leptodactylidae > Engystomops > Engystomops pustulosus. The sequence goes on along the minus strand of CM033647.1, from coordinate 33,027,441 downwards.
ATCTGGACCCATGGCAACCTTAATCACCCATCAAATCTTATACTGATCTTATACCTTTACCCATGAAACCCTTGTACATCTGTTCCTGCTCAATAAACATCTACACAAGAGCCATTTCAGGACTTTTGAAGGTTCAAAGGTCCTTAAACTGCAGGTTGAAAGGAAACAGAAGATAGCATGTGTGCAAAAATTTATGGGTAAAGGAATCCCTGGACATCTGTGGGGGCTCAAGTGGTTTGCTGGGTCAGTCACAAGTTGTAAATGTAAAGTCCATGGAACAACAATTCACATCCCCTATTATGTGAATTGTTGTACAGGCGGTCCCCTACTTAAGAACACCTGACTTACAGACAACCCCTAGTTACAAACGGACCTCTGGATTTTGGTAATTTAATGTACTTTTGCCTTAGGCTACAATAAACAGCTATAACAGTTATCAAATTCAACTTAAGAACAAACCTAAAGAAGCTATCTTGTACGTAACCCAGGGACTGCCTGTACTGTATTCCTGGCACTGCAGGAATGACCGGGATCAGAGCTAATAGTGATCCCAAACATAGATCAATTCTGATAAATTGGTGAACAGGTTACTTATCTACAGTGTACCTGTACAAGACACACACATATCTGATTATAGTAGTAAAATATAGAAATGAAATATACCACTCAATTGATTATTTACAGGTTTTGCTATTGCTGATCTATATGTGTTATATAAAGGAGAAATCTCATTACGGCTTTTGTCACTTCACAGATTGACGGTCTACATGAGCAGAAGTTTCATTTTTAATGCTCCTTGAATTCATTTGAAAATTCAGATCACAGGTATCAGATATAGCTTCACTTTTATCCAGTCGTTGTGTCTGGTATTGCAGCTTAGCCCAATTCACATGAATGAACAGGAACACAAGACATGGGGGCACATTTACTTACCCGGTCTGAGGAGTTCACAGAAAGTGCATTGTGCGATGATCATGCATTGGGCCGCAATTTACTAAGATCGTGCACCCGATATCCTGCATGTGTCGCTTCCCAGGTCCTACGGAGTTCACCTTCTTCTTCCTGGTGCATGTAAGTTCTTGATCTTGAGACACAATTTGAAAATGAAATCCCGCGTTCAGTCCGAATCAGTCGGATCGTCCAACGGCACGCCCTCTCATTTCTGTCGCATCAGTGTGCGACACAATCCCCTGTTAAATATCTGTCACAGCCATGCAAAACCCAAAAATGTCGGGAAGTTCGCCGAAAGTGCGTCCGCAGACCCTTAGAAAATAAGCCCCAGGCCGGAGCAATGTGCAGCTGAAAATAGGGCAGATAAAACGTGGCACTCACTATTAATATTTCATACCTTCATTCCATTTTTCCTTTAAAAGTGTCGGCAGGCGTGCAGGGTGGGAGCAGGGGGCAGCCGGGACGAAATCTCTGCTATAGTGTGAAACGGCATCCCCGCACACACATCCCGACTGCCCCCTGCTCCCATCCTGTATGCTTGCCGACAATTTTAGTGAGCACCATGTTTTTTTCTGCCCAAGTTTCTGGAGTTCCATATGGAATTATTCATATGTTTGAGCACCACTGTGTTTGTATGACTTGGATCTGTATAACAACAAAACTACCTCTGTTGTTCACTGTAGTTCTTAAAGGGGTAGTGACCCTCACCCTTTTCTTTTTATGGATAAATGATGGTTAAATCTTGTGAGTTGATAGTAGAAGCAGGACTGTTAAGAAATGTGTTTATCTTTCAGGATTGTAGCTGGACTTGGAGCACTGTGGTGCACTAGTGTTGGGCTGTGTAGCAGGACAGTCAAGGTCTAGGAATTTCTGGACCCCTGACAGGCAAATGTTGTGCTACCCTCTCCTTCCCCCTAAACATTATCTTTGGTTTGCAATCTGGTGTAATAGTAGCAAGCTTAAGACTATCACTGACCCTAGGCTGTAAAGAGAGTGTTGCCCTTCTAAGGGTCTACATGTTTTCAATGATGTTTAGTGCATAAAAACAGTAATATAACCAGGGGCACTACTAGGAATTCTGGGACCCTTCGTAGGCTAAATTTGTGTGGATCCCTCTTAATTAGTAAAATAATAAATTCATTTTCCATCTTATACTATACCACATCAAATACATAAGTTTAAGACTATCACAGGCTCTAGTCTGTAAAAAGATTGTGGCTTCCCCAAGCCTAAAGTTTTAATATACTACAATCAGAATCAGAACCAAAGGTTACTACACAGATACAGCACCAGAATCAAGACAACTGCATAGATGCATTACCAGAACCAAGAATACTACATAGATACAGTAATGGGAACCAAGATTACTACATAGATACAGGACTGGAAACAAGATTCCTAGTTAGACTGATTACGATAACCAAGATTACTACTAGATACAGCACCGGAACAAAGATTACTATATAGAAACAGGTCCACAACTAATATTACTACATTGATATGTTACCAGAACTAAGTTTACTACATAAAAGCATCACTGGAATCAAGATTACTACATAGACACAGGACCAGAACCAAGGTTCATTCCTAGATATGTTAGCAGAATCAAGATTACTACATAGCTACATTAGCAGATCAAAGATGACTACATTAAAATGTTATGGTAACCATGATTACTACTTAGATATATTACTTGAACCAAGCTTACTACATAGATATGGTACCAGAACCAAAATTATAATAAAGATACTTTACCAGAACCAAGCTTACAACAAACTACTACATAGAAACAGCACTTGAACCAAGCTTACAATACAGATACAGGACCAAAACCAAAATGACTACATATATACGGGTCCAGAGTCAAGATAGAATTTTAACAGAACTAAGATTGTTACATAGATATGTTACCAGAACCAAGCTTACTACATAAATACTTACAAAAAAAAGCTAACTACATAGATACTTTACCAGACCAAAGATGACTAGCTAGATACAATAACAGAACCAAGGTTACGAAAGGCAAGAACCAAGCCTACTACATAAAAACAGCATTGGTACCAAGCTTACTACAAGGACCAGCAGAGTGAGACAGACAGCCTTATGCTGCATCACATTTATCCGGAGAAGATATGAGAGAGTCACAGCACAGAGGAAATGCTGCAGAATTGTAAGGTCCTGGGTAATACGCACCAGCACTAACTGTAAATCTGGTGACATATCGGAGGAACTCTTCTTCTTCTACCTGGCTGCCTTGTGAGCTTTAGCATCCTCTTAGTACATAAACTTAATATTCTTCTTCTGCTGCCAGACATTAACCGGTTAAGGACCGGGCCCTTTCCTGTTTTTTCATGTCCCTTTTTCACTCCCCACCTTCAAAAATCTATAACTTTGTTATTTTTACACGTAAAGAGCTGTGTGATGGCTTGTTTTCTGCGCAACAAATTGCACTTCATAGTGATGGTATTAAATATTCCATGCCATGTACTCGGAAGCGGGAAAAAAATTCCAAGTGCAGTGAAAATGGTGAAAAAACGCATTTGCGGCATTTTCTTGTGGGCTTGGATATTACGTCTTTCCCTGAGCGCCCCAAATGACATGTCTACTTTATTCTTTGGGTCGGTACGATTAAGGGGATACCAAATTTGTATAGGTTTTATAATGTTTTTCATACATTTACAAAAATTAAAACCTCCTGTACAAAATTTTTTTTTTTGATTTTGCCAGGACTTTTTAGGACTGTTCGACCTTTTGATCACTTTTTATAGATTTTTTTATATTTTTCAAAATGGAAAAAAAGTGCCATTTTCGACTTTGGGCGCTATTCTCCGTTACGTGGTTAAACGCATTGAAAAACCGTTATAATATTTTGATAGATCGGGCATTTTCGGACGCGTCGATACCTGATATGTTTATGATTTGTACTGTTTATTTATATTTATGTCAGTTCTAGGGAAAGGGGGGTGATTTGAAATTTTATTTTTTTTTATTATAATTTTTTTTTTACTTTTTTTTATTTTTACTATTTTTCAGACTCCCTAGGGTACTTTAACCCTAGGTTGTCTGATCGATCCTATCATATACTGCCATACTACAGTATGGCAGTATATGGGGATTTTCCTCCCCATGCATTACAATGTGCTATCAGCACATTGTAATAAAGGGGTTAAAACGAAATAGCCTCGGGTCCATGGAGACGGATCGCTGCCCCCCCGATGACGTCACGGGGAGCGGCGATCCCAGGTAAGATGGCGGCACAGATGCGCCGCTATCTTTTTGAAGCTGCCGGCAGCTTTGCCGGCAGCCATCGCTGTGAAAACACCCGCGATCGGGAATACACGGCGGGCGGTCGCGAAGTGGTTAATACTATGCAACCACAGCAGACAATATAGTAACAGTGCCCCATTAGCCAATATAGTCACAGTGCACCTAAAGCAGCCAATTTAATACCAGTGCCCCCACAGTAGCCAATATAGTACCAATGTCTGCACAGTAGCCAATATCGTAATCATGAGCACCACAGTAGCCTATATTGTGACAGTGCCCCTCAGAAAAGCCAAGTCACAGCTGCCCTCGCATTAGCCAAGTTACAGTGCCCTCCACAGTAGCCAAGTCACAGTGCCCCACCGTAGTCATTTGTCACCATGCCATACATTAAGATTTAGCAAGCTCTGTGCAGCGCTGCGTAATCCGTGTGTGCTATATAAATCAAGGAATTATTATTACCGAATAGTTATAGTGCCCCTCACAGAAGCCAAGTCAAAGTTGCCCCCACAGTAGACAGGTCACAACCCCCCCCCCCCCCCAAGTAGTAAATACTCACAGTGCCACAAAGACACCGTTTTTCTCCACAGTTGCCAATAGTCACAGTGCTCCTCACCGTAGTCAATAGTTATAGCGTCTCCACACAGTAGCCCCACAGTAGCTAATAGTTACAGTGTCTCCTACAGTAGTTAAACCACAATTATCCCAACAATAGCTAAGTCACATTGCTCCCCCACATAGTAGCCAAGTTACAGACCCCCCATGTTAGCCATCTCTCAGTGCCACAACATAGGAGCCAAGTCACAGTGGGGGGGCTCTGTTGCCTGGAATCCCAATATTTCACCACGTTGATGGCCCAGGGTGTCAGCTACAGCATCCAGCTACAATATAAATGCATTTCTGATCCCTGGATAGGGCTGTCTACCACCACGGGCTCGCCATCCATTACCCAGGGACTTATCTTACACTCCGGGGTTGCCCATATTTCTTGCATACACCACCTGCTGGAGACCTGCCACTCCGGTATTCTGTGTCCCTGCTGCCTGCAGGCCCCAAGAAAAGGCTAGGCCCCGGTGGGGGATGTTGCACATCGTCTTCAGATCTAAGAATATCCTAGTATTTGTCCAGAAGAGAGTCTATTGCCGGCCTACAGCACTGAAGCAAAAGAGCAGGAGATGCAATTCACAGAGCACCCTGTATCGATCAGAATGGCTCAGTATTTCCTGACACAGAAGTATTGCAGTCACTCCATCGACAAAGCGAGCCTTGGATCAGCACAGCGTTGATAGACTGATGAAAGGATGACTGTGCAGGAATGTGGACCAAGGGCTGCAGTAAGTTTAGTCACTGATGGGGAGAAACGTGCACTTTCCTGAATCCACACTTGTTCTGCTTAGAATACTGATCAAAATGGAAGTGTGAATGAGACCTAATGATGTGGTTTGCAAACAGCAGAAATCACTGCGCATACCTCTCAACCATCCCAGATCAAGCGGGATTGTCCCAGATTTCGGACTCTGTCCCATCCAGTGGAAGGCATGTGCCAGGTCGGTTGGTCTCTGCATTTTCCCTGTGCCTCTGCTACTGCCGTATGTAGCAGGGATAGAAGGCGCAATGTGATGATGTCATCACTGCCTGCTGGGGTCAGTGCCACATACAGCAGACGGAGCAGAGAGAGGAGTTACTACGGGGGAACGAGGAAGGATGACTATGTGTGTTTATTGTGGGGTGGCACAATATGACTCTCTGCCAGTATCTGAAACTTGACTTTCCCGCTTACTCTGCCTAATCCTTTTTTGCATCAAGTCCTTACTACTGTTTTCATGATGAGGGGCACAAAGATGTGGGCATGAGCAAACATATTCTTATGTCTCATAACACTTCCACGAACTAGAAACCCTTTAGATGAAACATGTAACTCAAAGCTTCTTGAGCTCAATGGGACACGGTCACCAGTTTTGATCCCACTTAACTACGAGCCTCCCCAGGTAGGGTATAAAATGTCCTTTCTGGAATTTCCTCTGTTTTGTAAAATCTGTTCCAAACGCCTTATCCACAAGAATAGGACCTGCTCTATAATTTGCGGCACAGTCAGTATCTCATGTAATAACTATCATCTCATGTATAACACCCGGCTTACATCTCAAGGCTACATCCGGGCATATATCCGGCGTGATGGAGAGGAGGAGGGGTGACCCCTCCCCTCTCCATAGGGAACCACGGCGCACATCTCGTAACAAGGGGAGAGATTGGACATGTCTTATCTTTTCCCCGTGTACAGAGCGGCACATGTGGCACTGTGTCGCTCCATGCGGCCGTTGCCGTCTATAGAGGACATATGTACGCCCGGTATGCATGGGGCCTTAGAGTCCTTGATAGTTTGAGCTGCCATGGGCCCTGAGAACATGGGACCTCGGCTGCCGCCCAAAACGAGGATCCACCATTGCAGGTGGATATCTAGAAAGCAGGGTGGAGAGCTAAAGGAAAATGTAATATATATGAAATAGATAGATGTTACATATTTATGAAAGGCGTATATGAGATGAATGGTAGATATAAGCTAGAAAGAAATTAAAAATATATGATAGAAAGATATGTAAATTATAGATAGATAATCCATAGAAATGGCAGCACTCCGAAGTTCAAAAAGTGAAATGGTGATCCTTTATTCCATATTAGAGTGCAATGTTTCAGTTATAAACCATGAGGAAGGTTTTGTAAACAAAACTTTTTGAATTTCGGAGTGCTGCCATTTCTATGGATTATCTATCTATCATTTACATATCTTTCTATCATATATTTTTCATTTCTATCTAGCTTATACCTATCATCTGATATATATAAACTGCTAGCACATGCATGTATAAAGTGTCTGTGACACATTTGTGTCACGGCTGCACTATACCTGACGCTACAAAAAAATTGTGCCCTGAAAGGGGCATTCTGGTGCACAGTCGGACCATGCGCCACATTATATGTTGCTGAGTTGCATTAGGGGCTATTATATGTTGCTGAGTTTCATTAGGGGCTATTATATGGTTCCTCGTTGGGGGGGGTCACAAGAAGGCTATTAAGGTCGATATTATACTATAAGGAAAATTGGTATCCAGAACTCAGCCACTTGTCATCTACGACTAAGAATCATGTAGATTCGCAACGCATCAGTTTCTTTTATTCTTTTGTCATGGCAAGATGAATATTTTTAAATCTTAATGAAATAACAGTTGTTTAAAATCATCTAGTACACCAAGGATTTGGCCGAGTGCTGGATACCAATTTTCCTTGTAAGATGTGCTGACTCCGACTCAAATACTCTGCGCACTTGCTAGCTTGGAAAGCAACAAAGGTAAGCTGAAAAAAAAACAAAAAAACTTTTTTCTTGTGATATTGGGGGGTGGGACAATGGGCGTGGTTTCTGTCCCTCTTTCTCTAGCCCAAAAATTGGGAGGTATGATTGACCATAGTAGGAATCCACAGGATCTGGTTGCAGGCTTTGTCGCAGGCAGAGACTATAGCAGGTTCCTGCTATGATGGGGCTGTTACTGTTGGTAATAAATGTATATTGTAGGATTGGTTCCAGTACTATATCAGTATCTTATTGTATTAAGCACTAGATTATTTTAACTCGTAAAGGGCCCACATTTTTTAGACTGCCCTGAGTCCATAGAGCCCTTAATCCTTCACTTTCCACCTGCCCTCAAAATAGAGATAAGTCGGTAAAAGATTTTCTGAACCTCCTTCACAAAGTAGTGGATAATAATATAAGCAGTTTGGGCAGTAGCCCAGGGCACATGATTTCTAGGGGACCCATGGTCACCCAAACCACCCACCAAATTTTATACTCAGAAGAACCTTTACCCATGAAATCCTCACACATCTGTTCCTGCTCTCAATACAGATGTACATAAGAGCCATTTCAGAACCTTTTAATGTCCTCCAAAGGTCCTGAAACCGCAGGTTGAAAGGCGGCAGAAAGGACACATCCTCCATTCCCCAAGAAGCTTGATTCTAGTACCATATGTAGGAAGTGAATATCATACAAACAAAATAGATATTAAAGAGCAATAATATGGTCAGATGAAAGAATACTAGCATTTACTATAACAGACATGTCAGGATAGCTGACAGGTCCTATCTAAATTCATGTGTCTTTGCACTGCCCCCTAAGGTCCAGCCCTAGCTATGGCATAGTCTATGAGTTTTGCATGTATTCCTGTAAAGAGTGGTTGTTGTTTAAAGGGTATAATTTACTGCACAGGTCAGGAGTCAGCAGAGATGATCACTCTCACCCACACTTTTGTATGATCCTTTATGTAGGGTAGGTGTAAGGGTTGTGCAGCTGCAGGTACCATGGGGTTAAAACTCTGGAGGAAGCCTCCTCACATGTGCACTGTAGTTTACATGTCACATTTTAGGTGACACTAGTAGTGTTTGATCAGCTGTGTATCTGGGTATAACAGGGAGCACTGGGAAGAGATTGTATTATCCGTATCTCAAATTCCTCTGTAGGGACAAAATTAACTAATTTCAAGGATCCTTCTATGCCCCTCCATGATTTAGTTATTTTTGCAGCTAGTTTATGAGATATACAGCTCTGGTTTCAAAATCTTACAAGACTGGCACTGCTTTAGATTCGGCCAGGATATGCCCACATGTGATGGAAAATGCCATAATGATTTTTTTTTTATTCCTGACAGATAGATGTAGTACAGGTGTTTTAAATGGCCCATGTCACAACTGCAAACCCAATTACAAGTAAGGGTACATCCACACGTTCCGTTTTTTAGATGCCAAAAGAAGATATGGATCATATTGGGTTGAGAAAATATAACTGAAGGAGTCATTCCTCCTCTTATTTTAATTCCACTACTGGTTTAGACATCAAAAACTTCATCTGAACACCCGAACAAGGGTTTAGAGGATCTATGTTTTAAGTTCTGGTCAGGGTTTAGTGCTATTAAGTCATGTATATAAGGGCCCATTTGTAACGTCCATCCACTGGGAATGACCGGAGTGTGGAGCAGCTGGATATCCTGGTACCTGAGTAGCTGGCTTGTGGTGCAGCCTAGCGCCAGTGTCATGTCATGTCACAGGTGGCTTGGCCCAGGTGAACACGCCTTCATCCCACCCATCAAGGCTAGCGAAGGAACGCAAGAAGGAGGGAGACCAGAATGTAGTGGAAGGGTTCCCCCTGGGGCACTTTCGGTGTACTCGTAGGATACAATTCCTAGGAAGAGGGTGAAGGGGAGGCTCATGATGTTAGCAGCAGCCAGGGATCACACATGGAGACAGGACTGATGAAACTCACTGGCCTACATGTATTAACTGGTCTTTGCCAGTTTTCTGGTGCAGTTTGCACATACATACTTGTGCAAACTGCTTCCACATGTATTTATGTAGTGTGCCCGCCAGTAATGACTCACGGCTGCAAACTCTGCAACTTATACTCTGCGTATTTGCACTGGCCACCACATGTATGTCAGACGGTCACAATCTCTTTATTCAGTAGACAATCCAATGCAGCAATGGTTAACAGGCTGAGGTAAAGGTTCCTTCCTGCAGGCTTGCACGAGGCAGTGGTTGGTTCAGTCTGTAGTCTGGTAGAATATCTCATCCCTGGTCCTGTAGCCTGGGGTTGGAATGTAGGTTGCTTTGGCAGAAAACTGGTGCATGCTCTCGGAAGTGTAAGCACACAGAGGGGCTCATTTACTAAGGGTCCGCGGAGCACATTTCGTCCGGTTTCCCGACGATTTCCGTTTTGCGCCGCATTTAAAAGGGGATTTTGGCGCATCGGCTTGCACGCGAAACAATTCGGGGGGCGGGCTGTCGGACAACCTGACGGATTCGGACAACGCGCAGGATTTAACATTTCGAATTTTGTCGCAAGACACGCACTTACAAGCAGCGGGAAGAAGAAGGTGAACTCCGGCGGACCTCGGCGGGGAAGCAACAGATGCAGGAACTCGGGCGCACAAGCTACATGAATCGCGTCTGACTTCATCTTCGTAAATTTGCCCCAATGTCCCTGGTCTGGCAGAGAGGTATTCTACTGGAGGGAGACAGCAGCTGCAGGCTGACTGTCTCTGTGCACTGTCGTGGAAGGCAGGACTAAAAGGCCCAGAGCCTTGCAATGAGCTTCCTTTTATAAACTTTATCTATTGGTAGTGCTGTATTCGGCGCCGACAACCCACCTGGAATACACTACTACCAATAGATAAACCAAACGGGGTGAAAACGCTGAACCTCGACATCCAGGACGGCCGCCGAAACAACTCAACTAATAACTGCGCTCAAACGTGTTGTACCGATCGTACAACCTAGAAAGGTGAGCATCATTCTAAACACCCTGTTTCACTGTAAAACGTTTTTTACACATGTGGCGCCCGTATCGCCTCTTTTTTGTTTAAATCTGATTTTATAAACTTTAGCAGGAGGTCACTGCAATGTAGTCTAGGGTTACCAACCAATGGGTGCCTTGGGCTGCAGGAGAGAAAGAGAACATTAACCATTCTTACAAAGGCAGATCACACACCAGCTGTAGTACCACAGATGGTCATTAGACTGTAGCATAGGATAAGGAATGCATCCATTGGCAATAGGTAAAATTACCTAGCGTACCTTATACACTGATGACATCTTGGCAGCAGATCTTCTATTTGTGGCCTGACAATGCACAGGTTTGTGTGCAGGTAGCTTTATAGTTAGAAAACTGTAAATCAGCAGTTCATTGGTCGGAAGACTCCACATTTACTGCACACTTTAACCAATAACTGGGGAGTTAGCAAATAATGGAGGTATTGTTATAAGGAGCTGGAGCACAGTGTTGTGGTAAGTGGGAGAATACACAGCAACATCAGCAGTACAAGCCTGCTCCTTTTAGAACTTTACATGACTGAATTACCAGTTCATACTGTCACGGGTGCTCCTGCAACATATCCCGGGTCGCAGGCACACACATGTGCATCCCTGTATCCCCTCACTCCAGCAACAGCTTCACTCACCTCGCCACGCTCCAGCGATGGTCTCCTTTTTGCAGCCGGCACCTCCGCGCCGCCTGTGTGCCGGCCGTCTTGGGGTTTAAAGGGCCAGCGGGCCGCTAATTGGCGCTGGCCAACCTCTTCCCTCATGCCCCGCCAGATCTTTATGGCCTTATGCCATTGAGAAAGCGTTCCCTGACTGTATGGCCATGGTCACACGTATCGCTAGGCGTCCGTTCATGACGCGACGCTACCACACAAGGGGCGGTCCTCAGCCCGAACGCACATGTCAGGAACAAAAACCATGTTCTCTACCTCTAGCAGTCACTTAGAGGTCATAACAGGTTTGTCCATCAGTGTGCCAAAACGATGACACATAGGACTAAAAACCACAAAACCTTAGAGCTAAGCATAAGGCAACAAACTGTGAATTTAGAGGCACAGATGTGTGTTATCCACCAAAACTGGAAATTAACCTCCGACAGAGCAGAGCTCGACAACACTAGTCATTTGCTGCAACAGATTCATCATTGTGATCATGAACCTGTCCTAGTTTAAGACTGTTGATTTCTTCTTTTAGACCTGCTTTTAGCGACTCTAAACCATATGCCACCATGTGGCGCAACCTCGTTATTTTATTGCACAGACTATTTCCTGACCACGTCCATTTACCAAAGCTTATGCCTCTTTCTCTAGGCCAAACCCCTTCTATCGGAGGAGTCAGAAAAGTGAAAAAGAAAACATCTTAAAGAAAATCTACCAGGGACACTCACTGATAGATCCCGGCACTGTGACTGTGGTAATCTTCTTGTATTTGAGAGTGCTCACCTCTCCTCCTCTCCAGCGCGCCTGGCGGCCGGGTAGGCATACTTCCATGTGAATACACCCTTAAACATCGCCTGGAGATCCCACCTCCACCCTTGAATGCAGTAATTGACTCCTGCCAATGCTTGGGTTGTTCCCCAGTGATGTCACTGTCCTTATAATCATCCTCCCTCCTGCTGAGTGAATACATACCTGCTCAGCTACCCTAAAGGAGGAATGCAACAGCCTGTATCCGCTCCCCATAGGCTTCTATAGCCTCCGCTGAGCGTATGTGTTGCTCAGCAGGAGGGAGCAGGATGGAAAGACGTAACTTGCTTCCTTTATCAGTGGTTGCGTTGATAACTGGTCAGATGGAGGAAACAACTATGCCTTTATCTGCCAATATATTTCAGTGGGTGCACTCAGCCTTCCCGACGTATACACCGAGCATATACCAAAAATGTAGTGTGAACCCAGCCTTACACAAGTCTGGCCAAAGTACCTTCATGAATTTTCCCCAATGATACTAAAACCTTTACAAACTGCAGCTGTTATCTATGGCTTACAGTCAGGTGAGAACCTCAGAGCAGCCCCTGGCCACATTCCTCCATGTTACTTTTACTATTTATGCACATAGCTCTGAAAATTCCTGTCCAGTCAGAGAAATATTCTTAGTATGTTCACAAGCCAAATCCTTGAATGTATACAATGAGACAGACTATACCTGCAGGAGATGCCTGTAACCTGAGAGGCCTCAAGAGCAAAGCAAGAATTAAAGTGACTGGACCATAAATTAAAGGGGATGACAATTATTCCTTATCCACAGGACAGGGGATAAATGTCAGGGAGGCCGAATGCCAGGACTCCATGTGATTAGAGAATGCTGACTTCGGACATTGGATTGCCCATTTGTTGATATGACTTCTCACTTCTTAAATTATTGTATAATGAAAGGGCTAAAAGGGGTTCCATCTTTTTGACCAGATGAGGTCAAAGCCAGGCATTTGTTCTGCAGCATTAAGAGGAATAACAGTCCATATGATATGTGGCAGGCTCGAGAGTGCCACTGGGGAAGTCTCTAATACACAGACTGACTTATATGTTCTGAGTTTAGGACTACCTCTTAAACAACACCCAAGACCGTTGTTTGAATTGAACTCTGTCGGACCTGAGCAGAGAAGCGACAGGATATTGGGCGCACGATCTTAGTGAATAGCGACACATTGCATTATCGTCGGACAATGCACTTTCAGTGAACTCTGCAGCCGGGTAAATGAGCCCCCATGAGTTCATAGGTCTACTGTCCTATACACAGAGCATCAGGTCAGTATAGGACAATAGAGCCAAAGGGGGATATTTATCAGGACCTCTTATTGCTAGCTTTTGCGATTATTTTCCCCAATCCGCCACCTTCATGCCAGTGCGGCCGGACGGGCTCCGGGTCCCGGCATGCAGGCCGGACGCCTCCTGCCTCCAGGCCGCCCGCTCCCACTCCTATGGTGCGCGCATGCTCTCTTCCCTGAACATAAAGGGCCAGCGTCCTTTCCATTGGCGCTGGTTACTTCCGGGTTTCCTACATAACCCGGCGGCTTCTTTCACTCCTGGCCGGATCTTCAAGTCTTCAAACTGAAGTGAAAGCCTCCTGTGTGTATCCCAAGGTCCTGTTCCTGTGTGTTTCCCGAGGTCCTGTTTCCTGAGCGTCATCAGATGCCTCCGTGTTCCTGAGCGTTTCCAGATGCCTGCGTGTCCCTGTGCGTTTCCAGATGCATCCCAGTGGTCCGTGTCCTGTGGTCCATATCCTGTGGTCCGTGTCGGGTGGCCCGTGTCCGGTGGTCCGTATCCTATGGTCTGTGTCCGGTGGTCCGTATCCTGTGGTCTGTGGTCCATATACTGTGGTCCGTGTCCAGTGATCCGTAGCCTGTGGTTCGTGTCCTGTGGTCTGTGTCCTATGGTCTGTGTCCTATGGTCCGTATCTGGTGGTCCGTAGCCTGTTGTCCATGTCCGGTGGTCCGTATCCTATGGTCCGTATCCTGTAGTCCGTATCCTGTGGTACGTGTCCGGTGGTACGTGTCCGGTGGTCCGTATCCTGTGGTCCGTGTCCGGTGGTCCGTAGCCTGTGTGGTACGTGTCCGGTGGTGCCTAGCCTGTGGTCCGAGTCTGGTGGTCCGTGTCCTGTGGTCCGTGTCCTGTGGTCCGTCTCCTGTGGTCCGTCTCCATACGACTGTGCTCCTGCTGTGCCGTCCAGGGTTCCAGCCCAGTGGTGACCTCCTGCCTTCCTGTGCTCCTGCCGAGCCTTCCAGGGTTCCAGCCCAGCGGTCTCTTCATTCCATACCAGCATTTCCAGTACTACTCTGCGTTCCTACTGTCATTTCAAGTTGTGACTGTTTCCTGCATCCATTGCCTTGGCCGCCACCGCGGGTCCCATACCAACTCCACGGTGGTCCAGTGGGTCCACAGACTCAGCCCTCAGACTCTTCCCGCTTGTCCCCCCCACCAAGTGTGACAGTAAGATCCAGCCAAGGGCCCCGCCAAGGCCATGGTACCCGCCAAGGCCATAAACTCCGCCAAAGTCTTGTATCCTGCTAAAGCCATGGACTTTGCTAAGGACTCACATTTGTTTCTGGACAATTTTTATGGAGTACTTGACCAGCAGTTCCGGCAGCTCTTTTTTCGGGAAAAACAATTAAACAGAGTTGCCTCCGTGCTTCTACAGCTGCTTGACTCCCAGCAAATGCAGGCCACACTTTCCCTAAAGCCTTCCCAGCCTGTCGTCTTGCATCAACAGCTGCCTGACTCCCAGCAGTCTCAAGCTCTGCTTCCACGTCGCCCTGGCTTGGCTCCAGTGTTCTAAAAGCAACCAGAGTCTCCGGCTCTCCCAGGAGCCGCTCCACAGCCTCCGGCTTCCCAGGAGCCGCTCCACAGTCTCCGGCTCTCCCAGGAGCCGCTCCACAGTCTCCGGCTCCCAGGAGGCCGCTCCACAGTCTCGGGCTTCTCCCAGGAGCGCTCAACAGTCTGCCGGCTTTCCCGGAAGCCGCCCAGAGGTCATCAGGCTCTTCAGGAGCCGCTCCAGAGTTCTGGCTTTCAAAGAAGAAGCCGATCCGGGTCTACAGCTCTGCCAGAGATTGCTCAGTCTCCAGTGTGCCAAGTGCGCTCCTCTCAATGTGTCCAAGACCGCTTTGCCTTCGCAGCTTCCCAGTGCTATCGGTTTCAAGAGCCATTCAGCCTCACGGTTCCCAAAAGCTGTCCCTTGCTTCCAAGAACTGGCTCCTGGCCTCCCACAGCTTCCAGTTGCTTGTTAAGGCTTTCCAGGAGCCATCCGCTACGCAGGTCCCCGTGCTGCTCCAGTCTTCCAAGTAGACATGTTCAGCCTCAGCCTTACTGCTTGTGAGGACTATTTGCAAGTTACCATCAGTTGGCCCCAATAAGATTATCCAGACATTTCTAAGGGTACCCTTGGATTGTTCCCTGCCAGTCCAAGCCCTCATCACGATGTCCCAGGTTGCTGAGTTCCTCCACAGGCATGTCCCGTCACCAGATGAATTGGAGGAGTCGCAAAAGAGAGGCTGTGAAGAAGAAGAGAGGCTCTAAGGGGGGGGGGGGGTTTACAGTCACAGGTGCTCCCGCGCATCCAGTACTCGGATCGAGAGTTACAAAACCGCGCTCCGCTGTCTACTGGTCCCCGTTCCCCCCTGCCCCACTTAACTCTCCGGTCCTGTCTGTGATCCGGGTCCCGTGTTCAGAGCGTTTTCCAGGCCGCCTCCGTTTGTCCCTTTGCGTTTCAAGAACGCATACATGTGGTCCGTGTCCGTGGGTCAGTATAGCCGGCGGTCCGTAGCCTGCGGGTCCGTTAAAATTATGACTGTGCTCCTGCTGTCCGTCCAGGGTGTGCCAGCCAGTGGTGACCTCTGCCTTTCCTGTTGCTTCCGTCAGGGTTCAGACAGTGGTGTTTTCATTAGTACCAGGCATTTGAAACAGTAAGTACTATTCTGAGTTCCTGCTGTCATCTCAAGTATTTGTGACTGTTTCCTGCATCCATTGCCTTGGCCGCCACCGCCGGTCGCATACCAACTCCGCGGTGGTCCAGTGGGTCCACAGACTCTGCCCTCAAAGGCTCTTCCCGCTTGTCCCCCCGTCAAACGTGACACATATTTAACAAGGCGTGATACAAAGTGAATTAATATCAAATCAAATCCTATACTAATAACAATTACCTCTCACCTAAATCACAATATTTTAGGATTTGTGCTATTATTGCTCTAAATAATAGACTGTGCGCACTACTTGGAATGTCTGAAGGGAAGTCTTGATTACCAGGGTATTCATGTCTGTCCTAACATTAGATAATGTAAACTCAGAGTTATGATTAAGCACGTAAGCAGCAAATTTCACAGGCATATGAACACTGGCCTTCTGAAAATAGAAGAGGCACTGCTGAGCAAAAAGTACAACGACCCAGAAAAATAAAGGGGTCCCTGTCGCCAAAAAAAAAAAATAAAAAGTATCAAAATTAAATTCGCGCTTATTGGAGGATTTTAAAACTAAAATTAATAGAAATGGTCACCACCAGAGGGCGACACCATTTTCAAAATTACAGTACAATCTCTCCCCCATGGTAGTCACTTAGGATTAATAACATGATATAGATTGCCAAAATGACCAGAATAATGAATAGTTCAAAAGTTTCATCCAATAAGGACCGTCCACACTTGCGAGTGTGTGAGTGATGAACCCGCATCACACTCGAACAACGCAAAAGCGCGGAGCACGCACGAACGCTGCAACGCGGGAGTGAACTCAGCATGTCCAGTTCACTCCCGGGTGCAGCGTCGGGCCGTTGCGTTCCCGGCAGCTTGCATTGCGAGGGTGAGCGAGTATCATCGAATCCACACTCAGCAAGTGTGGACTGGCAGAAGGGTAAATTCATATGTGGTTGTTGCGTTTACAAATGTCTGGGGCGGGCTTAGCCCGATCTCATATCTGCACTTCAGGGAAACCATGCCATTTGCCAACAAGCATGTAGTTTGTAGTATTTGCTGGAATACATGCAGAACACCGGTTGCTGGTTACCGATGTGTTTCATCTTTGGGTGCAATGTCCAGAAAACCTAAAAGGCGCTCATTGATTTATCCTGTACCAATTATACCACAATTCAGATGGGCATGTGCAAGCATCATAGTAGTTCCAAAAAGGAGGGGGTTCTGTGATGCGCATGAGATGAAACTCGCTTGGTCTGAAATGGCATTCAATCCAGGAAGAAAAGCAAAAGACTTGGGAAGATGGGCTAAGTGTTGTTAACCCCTCAGACGATCGTTGGCTCTTTCCTGTTTTTTTATGTCCGTTTTTAAATTCCCACCTTCAAAAATCCATATTTTTTTTTCTATGGTGACGAGCGGGATTGGGGCCTGCTGGACGGCAAACAAATGTACTTGCTATGTCAGTATTAAATGATTCAGTCATGTAGGGGGAAGGAGGAAAAAGTTGGGGAATGTACTAACAAAAGCAGTCGTGCCATATCGTATGGGCCATGTTGTGTACGCTTTGCACTGTGATCCGAAGAACACCCTCCCTTTATTGCTGGGGTGGAACGATCAAGATGCCCAAATTGGAACAGGTATGGGTGGTTTTGAGGCAATGTACCTGATGAATCTACTACGCCTGCTGCCCTAACTGTGAATGTAAACTGGAAACTAAACTATTAGTGTATAAAAAAAACTTGAGTTAGTACGGACATGACTGCAATGAGGCACGGGGTGTGGGAGTAAGCCTTAGCTCCCGAGGCAAACGCCAGTGGGCCGGTGGCCCTAGCGGTTCCGGGATTATTAACTACCTTAGGCGCAGGGCAGATGGGGGCAATCTACTTATACTTCTTAGTCGATCTACTCTGGTTCTTCATGGTAGGTTACCTTTAATAGATTTTAAAAAATATATAAAGAAATTTAATTCTGCCATATTCTGACGGCCAATAAATTTTTCTATTCAGTGTTTTACAGCGGGACTGATGAAGATTTCCTTTTCTACCATTTGCAATCTTTTGATCACTCTTTATTTTTAGGTGTTGGAAATTGTTGAAAAAAAGGGGGTTCGCCATTGCTACTATTGTCCACTACAGGATCTATTGGGATAGATTGTGCTGTTGGGGCTGGGGATTACCTACACTATTTATGGATGGTATTTGTTAATCTCCTATCCTCCAGTACTGGCCGGTTTTGCTAATGTTGATGTTGTAATATATCTGAGACCATTTTCACACACTATATTACTTACAGACAGGTTTATTTACCTAAAAGAATACTTAGTGCTTCTAAACTTACGTAATCCGGGTAATATAAGACGACCCCCTACTTTCCTATTGAAAAGTATAGACGTTTAAGACTATAGTCGCAGTATTATAATACCCTTTTCCAATGCATACCCACACCGGTTTAAAAGTTTTTAGTTTTTAAAACACAGATTTGAATTTAACATGGTCCTTTTGTTTTCTTTAAATTCTTATGACATGCGGTATATCGCAGGAAAAACTGTCGTCATAAACATAAGGCATACAACAACAACATTACATCTCCATTTTACTGTAAATGTTACTACTGTACCTTAAATTTTTTATTTTATTAATATTCAATGCATGTACTGCCTTTGCGCCATTTTTGGGGGCTTGGATTAGTCTTTCCGGAGCGCCCCAAAATGACATGTCGACTTTTTCTTTGGGTCGGTTACGATACTGTGCGATACCAAATTTATAAAGGTTTTTATAATGTTTTAATACACTTGACAAAATGAAAAACCTCTGTACAAAAATAATTTTTTTGATTTGCCAACTGTCTGGCGCTATAACACTTTTTAGACTGTGGTGTGTACGGAGCTGTGGGTGGTGGATTTTTTTTGTGAAATTTATAAGATTTGCAATGATATCATTTTTAGGACGTACACCTTTGATCACTTTTATAGATTTTTATATTTTCAAAAATGGCCAAAAAGGCCGATTTTCGACTTTGGACGCTATTTACGTTACGGGGTAAACGCATTGAAAAACCGTTATAATATTTTGATAGATCGGCATTTTCGGAAGCGTTGATACTGAGGTGGTATGATTTTATGCTTATATATATTAGTCAGTTATAGGGAACGGGGGGTGATTTGAAATTTTAGGTTTTTTTATTAGTAATTTTTTTTTTTTACTTTTTTTTATTTATACTATTTTTCAGACTCCCTAGGGTACTTTAACCCTAGGTTGTCTGATCAATCCTACCATATACTGCCATACTACAGCATCAGCACATTGTAATGAAGGGGTTAAACGAAATAGCCTCGGGTCTTCGGAAGACCCGAGGCTACCATGGAGACGGATGACGTCACAGTGAGCGACAATCCCAGGTAAGATGGCGGCGCTCATCGCTGTGAAAACACCCGCGATCGGTGCTAGCACCGATCGCGGGTGTTACCGATAAGCCTTTGCTGCAATATGCAGCAAAGACTTACCGGCTATGGAGAGGGCTCAGCCCGTGAATACACGGCGGGCGGTCGCGATTACCGGCGTAAAAGAAGACCTCGGACTAGACAGAAGATTTTTCTGTCTTCAAAAGTCGTCTTATACGCCGGAACATACGGTAATAACTAAACAACATTTGACAAAATTAATGACAATAACATAACAGATAAGAGTTTGGATGTATCTATAGATCACAGAGTGGTGACACCTCTGCTGTTACACTGAGCAGTGATTGATTTTATATGTATTCTAAATACTATGCTGCCACCTGCTGGAGAAAATGTATATGCTTCATACAGTATATCTCCACAAGTTATTAGAGACTTAAAGGTGTGTTCCAGTGAAGACAGGATTCTTAAATATATGCAAGATAACAAAATAACACATTCTCTAATTCACTGTTATTAACAAAAATACATCATTTCACAGATATAAGTCCAACATGTCTCTATCAGTCCTGTTTTGGTTTGTCCCTGGATCCTACCGTAGATCTTCTGACTATGGCCGGATTCTTCTCATGAATAGCTTCTCTTGTCTGCACGCAGTGCTCTCTGCCTCCTGCCCCTCCTCACTGCATTACAAGAGGGTGTGGTGTGGTGCGGTGTTTGGTGGGTGTGTTCCGTCGGAGCCATGTCCTTGTTTGTTTATAGGGGCACCCAGGGCTGCTCCAGGTTTCAGTAGACCACTGGGGACAGAGACTCAGTAGGCCCCTTTGCAGTGAACTAGCAGCATTCAAAATTCACAAACTAAAATATTACCTAGTTTATCATATCAAACAGCCCCATCATGATTATTTTATATACACCCTATGGATTTGTTATATACCAGCCTGTTATTACTATGGATTCATTATGTAATAATAATAATCTTTATTAATAGAGGGCCATCAAATTTCGTAGCGCTTTACAAATCTTAGGGGACATATACAAATATAATACATTACAAGAGTACAAACAGTCATATGCAGCAATAGGAGTGAGGGCCCTGCTCACAAGAGCTTACAGTCTATGAGGATGAAGGGGTGACACAAGAGCTTACAGTCTATGAGGATGAAGGGGTAACACAAGAGCTTACAGTCTATGAGGATGAAGGGGTGACACAAGAGCTTACAGTCTATGAGGATGAAGGGGTAACACAAGAGCTTACAGTCTATGAGGATGAAGGGGTGACACAAGAGCTTACAGTCTATGAGGATGAAGGGGTGACAAAAAAAAAAAAAAATTGCAAAAAATCCCCACACACCGACCCACTCAAAATAAATTAAGATAACTCTCCACACTGTAGTAGCAATGGACTCACATAACCCACCATCATTGCTGACTTTAGAGTTGCATTTTTTCTAAAAAAAAAAAAAAAAAAAAACACAAAAGGATGTTTGTGCAAAAATTTGCGACAATTATACACCAAGAAGTTATATAGGACTAATGATAAATCTCCCCCAATATATATCTGTTATACACATCCATACATGTGCAGCAGCCCTGATATCACACAGAGCAGTCTTCAGGGTTCTCCTCCGGCCGTGGTCACACGTTCCGCTAGCGGTCCGATCATAATGCGCCGCTGCGCTAGCATCGCATAATGAACGGACTGCTAGCGGAACGTGTGACAACGGCCTCCACCTCTTTGTCCCGATTTCTGAGATGCCAGATTTCAGCATTACTGCAGCTCCATGTGAAGAGGTGATGAGGGAGGGTTTTACCTATAAGGCCGCGGTCACATGTTCCACTAGGCGTTCGTTCATAACGCGACACTAATGCACAGGAGGGCGATATTGGGCCTGAATGCACATGCATTTCCAGGGAAACGCATGCAACTGATAAGCCGATGTGCGTTCGGGAGAAGGGACCGCCATTGTGTGCTAGCATCGTGTTATGATCGGACGCCTAGCGCAACATGTGACCGCAGCCTAATGTCCTGCATCTCACAAGCTCTGAATAGCTCAGTAGCCTCTGCCTGTCCTGTGCCTTCTCTTTGGTTTGTTTTTGAGCATGCGCTTTCAATCCGTTTTTTAAAACGCATCCATTTTTGACCACTTTGATCGAAGATAATTGGGAACAACTGACAAAAATTGTCAAAAACGCATATGGTTTTAGACGGACTGAAAACACATGCTTAAAAGCGGACTAAAAACACCATGTGTGGCATCACCCCAAGGTTGAAGCCATCAGAAGGCGTCAAAAACGCATCAAAAAATGTGACACAACGCATCGTGTGAAAGCGCCCCGAGATCTATCTTTTCAATGGCAATGATCAGTGAAAAACGCATTGGACTTGCATGTGTCTCAGAGTGCAATGGGTTTTTTGATGCCGTCTCATAAGACTTGTATGGTGCGTTTTCACGGCCTGTGACATTGCAAAAGTAGAGCATTTGCTGTAGATATTTTAAAACGCATGCATTTTTGTCCGTTTGTAACGTGTTTGTCATACGATCTGAAAACGGCGCACAATACGGCCTAAAAACGCTGTGTGTGACACCCCCTAAATTGGGTTTCCACGACGCCCTCGCTCTCTGTCCCTGCGTTGAAAACTGTTATAGTTTAACTGCGTTTTCCAGATCTAAAAACATAGCGTTAAAAAATAAACATTTTTTTAGACGCTGATTTGAAACACAATTATTCTTAATCCAAACTGGTCTAAACGCATGCTTTTTATTTACGATCTGAAAACCTAAAAAACAACCGGCCCTAAAACGCCAATGTGGGTCACCCCTAAAGTTGGGGTGCCACAACACACCACTTCTGCGTTTTGAAACCAATTCGCAGACAAAGCCGCCACCCACCCGGAACGGGCCGCGCCCGATCGCCATTGCGTATCTAGCCTGTGTTTTTGGTTAATTTAATGCAAAACACTCGGCGGCGTCCGTCCCCGATCCGCAGGGTTCCATACAAACGCCGATGCGATCGGCCGAGGCCCGCCCCCTGTGGGCGCAGACTTTGTCTGCCGTTTCAAGCCGCAGGACAAAGCGACCTTGTGTGGCCGCCGGCCTTAACGCATGGCGTTTTGACAGGTTTGACCCAATTATCTTAGTTGCATTTTACGATATGAAAACGTACTCAACTAAAAACGTCCTAAAAACGCCACGTGATGGTCCTTTACCTAGACCGGCGCATTCACTACGTTTCCGCTAGCGCCGCGTTCATAACGCGACGCTGACGCACAGGGGGCGGAGTTTTGGGGGCGATCGCTATGGCCCCGGTTTCCATAGACTCGCATGACGATCTGGGTTATTCATCGCATGCGGTTTTTTCCCGGGAAACCGCATAATGCCGATCGACCCGACCCGCCCACTGTGCGCTACGAAGCGTCAGCGTTATGAACGCGAAGCTAATAGCGGAACGTGTGAACGCTCCCTAAAGAGACACATGAATGCAAATAACACCCATCAAGCATTGTGTTTTTACAAACGCATGCATTTTCAAGTGTTCGAAATCGCACAAAAACGCACGTTTTGTCACCTGCCCCTTCCAACGTTGGTTTTGCAACACATACAACAGTTAGGAGAGAAAGATACCTATTTGGAATAATCTCTGTTTTAACACCATGTTTTTGTTTTGTTAGCATAAAATGTTAGCAACACTGCACATCGCATTGGGGGTCAGTTTACTAAGGCCCGATTTTCGCGTTTTTCCCCGACGTGTTACCCGAATATTTTTCGGTTTGCGCCGATTTTTCCCTGTATTGCCCCCCGGGATTTTTGGCGCACGCGATCGATTGTGGCGCCTTCGGCGCCGCATGCGTGGCCGAGGCCGGGAAAAAAAACCCGACGGATCCAGAAAACTGCCTGCATTTAAAACAATAAAGTGTCCGCTTGGGACCGCGCTACCTTCACTTGGTCAGCTCGGTGGGATCCAGTGGCATTCAGATGCTTTTTCAAGCGCAGCAGCGCCACCTGTGGACGGCGGAGGACGCCTTGAAATGAATCCTCGGCCGGACCCAAATCCACCGCAGAGACGCACCGCTGGATCGCCGAACGGACCATGTAAGTTAAATCGGCCCCATTGTCCTTAACATTGCCATGTTTGTAACGACAAATGTTTTTAACAGGAAAGTTTATTGACAAATTTCCACTCTCAGCTGTGGGAAACTGCATTTCAAAACACATGCAAACACCTCATGTGAACACCAGTCCGAAGCCTAATAATACAGGTATAAAATTCCACCTTGGTCCATCCAAATTCACCTGGGGGGAAATCACCTGCTCCTCTGCTGATCACCAGCCTTTTTTTTATTTAGGGGGGAGAACCCGCTGTCCAGGGTAGTTAACAAGAAATCTCCTTTTTGTGGCTGCCCTGAGTGGACTTTGGTACAAGCCCCTCTACCCAATGGAGCCTGGAGGTTGTGAAGTGCATGATCCTGGGAGTTTCCTCATCTGAACTGTGAATCTTGCTGTTTTTCAGAAGATCTGCATAATGGATGGATGCTTTCTTTGAAGATATTTTGGACCAATGTGAAGCTCAGGTGGTATGTATAGTAAGCTATGTATGAGCTAGTGGACATTGCTTATACAAACTGTGATGTGGATTGAGCCTCCTATGCCGGCCAGGGGACTCCTGCCTATAGGTTACATTACCGTACAAAGGCTGATATCTGGGATAATGGCCACAACTAACTGTTTCCACATTTTCAGGTGTAATTTTACATGTCCACTTTTATTTCTTTTCCTCTGTGCGCGGTCACATGTTGCCGTTTTCAGCTGTGTTTTTTCATTGTGTTTATTACGCATTAAACATCTTTAGGTGATTTTTGCCTAGTTTCCATTACTGTAAATTTGTTTTACAAAACAATGTTTAACACCAGTTAAAAACATTCCATGTAATTGTGCAATCGCCTCTCCTCCCGTTGTAAAGCATTTCAAACGCAATGAAACGGAACTTGTGAAACCGCCGGCTTTCCCGGGCGTGTTTCCACGTGCCATTTTGCAATCAAAAACCGTACAAGTTGGAGGGGTTTGGCTAAAACGCATATGCATTTCTAGCCACGCCCATTGTACTTCAAAGTAATAGAGAAATTTTTGATGCTTCCTTCTTGTGTGTTTAGGTATGAAAAAATTTGAACATTCTAAAAAATTATTCATTTTTCAAAGTTCTAAATTTTCTGCCTTTTCAGACAGATGGTCATAGCACCACGTTAACTTTTATAACTAACATTTTCCCAAATTTCCTGTTGTACATTGGCAACGCTTTTTTATGCATCTCTTTTTCTAGGGTTGTTTAGGGGGGGCTGCGGCACTGTGCGTATTGACCTGTTTTTTGGCCATTTTTTTATTAAGCCCGTCCGTTAAGCAATCTCATGTAATATCTATCATCTCATATATAACATGTCCACCCGGCTTACATCTCATGGCTACATCCGGGCATATATCCGGCGTGATGGAGAGGAGGAGGGGTGACCCCTCCCCTCTCCATAGGGAACCACGGCGCACATCTCGTAACAAGGGGAGAGATTGGACATGTCTTATCTTTTCCCCGTGTACAGAGCGGCACATGTGGCACTGTGTCGCTCCATGCGGCCGTTGCCGTCTATAGAGGACATATGTACGCCCGGTATGCATGGGGCCTTAGAGTCCTTGATAGTTTGAGCTGCCATGGGCCCTGAGAACATGGGACCTCGGCTGCCGCCCAAAACGAGGATCCACCATTGCAGGTGGATATCTAGAAAGCAGGGTGGAGAGCTAAAGGAAAATGTAATATATATGAAATAGATAGATGTTACATATTTATGAAAGGCGTATATGAGATGAATGGTAGATATAAGCTAGAAAGAAATTAAAAATATATGATAGAAAGATATGTAAATTATAGATAGATAATCCATAGAAATGGCAGCACTCCGAAGTTCAAAAAGTGAAATGGTGATCCTTTATTCCATATTAGAGTGCAATGTTTCAGTTATAAACCATGAGGAAGGTTTTGTAAACAAAACTTTTTGAATTTCGGAGTGCTGCCATTTCTATGGATTATCTATCTATCATTTACATATCTTTCTATCATATATTTTTCATTTCTATCTAGCTTATACCTATCATCTGATATATATAAACTGCTAGCACATGCATGTATAAAGTGTCTGTGACACATTTGTGTCACGGCTGCACTATACCTGACGCTACAAAAAAATTGTGCCCTGAAAGGGGCATTCTGGTGCACAGTCGGACCATGCGCCACATTATATGTTGCTGAGTTGCATTAGGGGCTATTATATGTTGCTGAGTTTCATTAGGGGCTATTATATGGTTCCTCGTTGGGGGGGGTCACAAGAAGGCTATTAAGGTCGATATTATACTATAAGGAAAATTGGTATCCAGAACTCAGCCACTTGTCATCTACGACTAAGAATCATGTAGATTCGCAACGCATCAGTTTCTTTTATTCTTTTGTCATGGCAAGATGAATATTTTTAAATCTTAATGAAATAACAGTTGTTTAAAATCATCTAGTACACCAAGGATTTGGCCGAGTGCTGGATACCAATTTTCCTTGTAAGATGTGCTGACTCCGACTCAAATACTCTGCGCACTTGCTAGCTTGGAAAGCAACAAAGGTAAGCTGAAAAAAAAACAAAAAAACTTTTTTCTTGTGATATTGGGGGGTGGGACAATGGGCGTGGTTTCTGTCCCTCTTTCTCTAGCCCAAAAATTGGGAGGTATGATTGACCATAGTAGGAATCCACAGGATCTGGTTGCAGGCTTTGTCGCAGGCAGAGACTATAGCAGGTTCCTGCTATGATGGGGCTGTTACTGTTGGTAATAAATGTATATTGTAGGATTGGTTCCAGTACTATATCAGTATCTTATTGTATTAAGCACTAGATTATTTTAACTCGTAAAGGGCCCACATTTTTTAGACTGCCCTGAGTCCATAGAGCCCTTAATCCTTCACTTTCCACCTGCCCTCAAAATAGAGATAAGTCGGTAAAAGATTTTCTGAACCTCCTTCACAAAGTAGTGGATAATAATATAAGCAGTTTGGGCAGTAGCCCAGGGCACATGATTTCTAGGGGACCCATGGTCACCCAAACCACCCACCAAATTTTATACTCAGAAGAACCTTTACCCATGAAATCCTCACACATCTGTTCCTGCTCTCAATACAGATGTACATAAGAGCCATTTCAGAACCTTTTAATGTCCTCCAAAGGTCCTGAAACCGCAGGTTGAAAGGCGGCAGAAAGGACACATCCTCCATTCCCCAAGAAGCTTGATTCTAGTACCATATGTAGGAAGTGAATATCATACAAACAAAATAGATATTAAAGAGCAATAATATGGTCAGATGAAAGAATACTAGCATTTACTATAACAGACATGTCAGGATAGCTGACAGGTCCTATCTAAATTCATGTGTCTTTGCACTGCCCCCTAAGGTCCAGCCCTAGCTATGGCATAGTCTATGAGTTTTGCATGTATTCCTGTAAAGAGTGGTTGTTGTTTAAAGGGTATAATTTACTGCACAGGTCAGGAGTCAGCAGAGATGATCACTCTCACCCACACTTTTGTATGATCCTTTATGTAGGGTAGGTGTAAGGGTTGTGCAGCTGCAGGTACCATGGGGTTAAAACTCTGGAGGAAGCCTCCTCACATGTGCACTGTAGTTTACATGTCACATTTTAGGTGACACTAGTAGTGTTTGATCAGCTGTGTATCTGGGTATAACAGGGAGCACTGGGAAGAGATTGTATTATCCGTATCTCAAATTCCTCTGTAGGGACAAAATTAACTAATTTCAAGGATCCTTCTATGCCCCTCCATGATTTAGTTATTTTTGCAGCTAGTTTATGAGATATACAGCTCTGGTTTCAAAATCTTACAAGACTGGCACTGCTTTAGATTCGGCCAGGATATGCCCACATGTGATGGAAAATGCCATAATGATTTTTTTTTTATTCCTGACAGATAGATGTAGTACAGGTGTTTTAAATGGCCCATGTCACAACTGCAAACCCAATTACAAGTAAGGGTACATCCACACGTTCCGTTTTTTAGATGCCAAAAGAAGATATGGATCATATTGGGTTGAGAAAATATAACTGAAGGAGTCATTCCTCCTCTTATTTTAATTCCACTACTGGTTTAGACATCAAAAACTTCATCTGAACACCCGAACAAGGGTTTAGAGGATCTATGTTTTAAGTTCTGGTCAGGGTTTAGTGCTATTAAGTCATGTATATAAGGGCCCATTTGTAACGTCCATCCACTGGGAATGACCGGAGTGTGGAGCAGCTGGATATCCTGGTACCTGAGTAGCTGGCTTGTGGTGCAGCCTAGCGCCAGTGTCATGTCATGTCACAGGTGGCTTGGCCCAGGTGAACACGCCTTCATCCCACCCATCAAGGCTAGCGAAGGAACGCAAGAAGGAGGGAGACCAGAATGTAGTGGAAGGGTTCCCCCTGGGGCACTTTCGGTGTACTCGTAGGATACAATTCCTAGGAAGAGGGTGAAGGGGAGGCTCATGATGTTAGCAGCAGCCAGGGATCACACATGGAGACAGGACTGATGAAACTCACTGGCCTACATGTATTAACTGGTCTTTGCCAGTTTTCTGGTGCAGTTTGCACATACATACTTGTGCAAACTGCTTCCACATGTATTTATGTAGTGTGCCCGCCAGTAATGACTCACGGCTGCAAACTCTGCAACTTATACTCTGCGTATTTGCACTGGCCACCACATGTATGTCAGACGGTCACAATCTCTTTATTCAGTAGACAATCCAATGCAGCAATGGTTAACAGGCTGAGGTAAAGGTTCCTTCCTGCAGGCTTGCACGAGGCAGTGGTTGGTTCAGTCTGTAGTCTGGTAGAATATCTCATCCCTGGTCCTGTAGCCTGGGGTTGGAATGTAGGTTGCTTTGGCAGAAAACTGGTGCATGCTCTCGGAAGTGTAAGCACACAGAGGGGCTCATTTACTAAGGGTCCGCGGAGCACATTTCGTCCGGTTTCCCGACGATTTCCGTTTTGCGCCGCATTTAAAAGGGGATTTTGGCGCATCGGCTTGCACGCGAAACAATTCGGGGGGCGGGCTGTCGGACAACCTGACGGATTCGGACAACGCGCAGGATTTAACATTTCGAATTTTGTCGCAAGACACGCACTTACAAGCAGCGGGAAGAAGAAGGTGAACTCCGGCGGACCTCGGCGGGGAAGCAACAGATGCAGGAACTCGGGCGCACAAGCTACATGAATCGCGTCTGACTTCATCTTCGTAAATTTGCCCCAATGTCCCTGGTCTGGCAGAGAGGTATTCTACTGGAGGGAGACAGCAGCTGCAGGCTGACTGTCTCTGTGCACTGTCGTGGAAGGCAGGACTAAAAGGCCCAGAGCCTTGCAATGAGCTTCCTTTTATAAACTTTATCTATTGGTAGTGCTGTATTCGGCGCCGACAACCCACCTGGAATACACTACTACCAATAGATAAACCAAACGGGGTGAAAACGCTGAACCTCGACATCCAGGACGGCCGCCGAAACAACTCAACTAATAACTGCGCTCAAACGTGTTGTACCGATCGTACAACCTAGAAAGGTGAGCATCATTCTAAACACCCTGTTTCACTGTAAAACGTTTTTTACACATGTGGCGCCCGTATCGCCTCTTTTTTGTTTAAATCTGATTTTATAAACTTTAGCAGGAGGTCACTGCAATGTAGTCTAGGGTTACCAACCAATGGGTGCCTTGGGCTGCAGGAGAGAAAGAGAACATTAACCATTCTTACAAAGGCAGATCACACACCAGCTGTAGTACCACAGATGGTCATTAGACTGTAGCATAGGATAAGGAATGCATCCATTGGCAATAGGTAAAATTACCTAGCGTACCTTATACACTGATGACATCTTGGCAGCAGATCTTCTATTTGTGGCCTGACAATGCACAGGTTTGTGTGCAGGTAGCTTTATAGTTAGAAAACTGTAAATCAGCAGTTCATTGGTCGGAAGACTCCACATTTACTGCACACTTTAACCAATAACTGGGGAGTTAGCAAATAATGGAGGTATTGTTATAAGGAGCTGGAGCACAGTGTTGTGGTAAGTGGGAGAATACACAGCAACATCAGCAGTACAAGCCTGCTCCTTTTAGAACTTTACATGACTGAATTACCAGTTCATACTGTCACGGGTGCTCCTGCAACATATCCCGGGTCGCAGGCACACACATGTGCATCCCTGTATCCCCTCACTCCAGCAACAGCTTCACTCACCTCGCCACGCTCCAGCGATGGTCTCCTTTTTGCAGCCGGCACCTCCGCGCCGCCTGTGTGCCGGCCGTCTTGGGGTTTAAAGGGCCAGCGGGCCGCTAATTGGCGCTGGCCAACCTCTTCCCTCATGCCCCGCCAGATCTTTATGGCCTTATGCCATTGAGAAAGCGTTCCCTGACTGTATGGCCATGGTCACACGTATCGCTAGGCGTCCGTTCATGACGCGACGCTACCACACAAGGGGCGGTCCTCAGCCCGAACGCACATGTCAGGAACAAAAACCATGTTCTCTACCTCTAGCAGTCACTTAGAGGTCATAACAGGTTTGTCCATCAGTGTGCCAAAACGATGACACATAGGACTAAAAACCACAAAACCTTAGAGCTAAGCATAAGGCAACAAACTGTGAATTTAGAGGCACAGATGTGTGTTATCCACCAAAACTGGAAATTAACCTCCGACAGAGCAGAGCTCGACAACACTAGTCATTTGCTGCAACAGATTCATCATTGTGATCATGAACCTGTCCTAGTTTAAGACTGTTGATTTCTTCTTTTAGACCTGCTTTTAGCGACTCTAAACCATATGCCACCATGTGGCGCAACCTCGTTATTTTATTGCACAGACTATTTCCTGACCACGTCCATTTACCAAAGCTTATGCCTCTTTCTCTAGGCCAAACCCCTTCTATCGGAGGAGTCAGAAAAGTGAAAAAGAAAACATCTTAAAGAAAATCTACCAGGGACACTCACTGATAGATCCCGGCACTGTGACTGTGGTAATCTTCTTGTATTTGAGAGTGCTCACCTCTCCTCCTCTCCAGCGCGCCTGGCGGCCGGGTAGGCATACTTCCATGTGAATACACCCTTAAACATCGCCTGGAGATCCCACCTCCACCCTTGAATGCAGTAATTGACTCCTGCCAATGCTTGGGTTGTTCCCCAGTGATGTCACTGTCCTTATAATCATCCTCCCTCCTGCTGAGTGAATACATACCTGCTCAGCTACCCTAAAGGAGGAATGCAACAGCCTGTATCCGCTCCCCATAGGCTTCTATAGCCTCCGCTGAGCGTATGTGTTGCTCAGCAGGAGGGAGCAGGATGGAAAGACGTAACTTGCTTCCTTTATCAGTGGTTGCGTTGATAACTGGTCAGATGGAGGAAACAACTATGCCTTTATCTGCCAATATATTTCAGTGGGTGCACTCAGCCTTCCCGACGTATACACCGAGCATATACCAAAAATGTAGTGTGAACCCAGCCTTACACAAGTCTGGCCAAAGTACCTTCATGAATTTTCCCCAATGATACTAAAACCTTTACAAACTGCAGCTGTTATCTATGGCTTACAGTCAGGTGAGAACCTCAGAGCAGCCCCTGGCCACATTCCTCCATGTTACTTTTACTATTTATGCACATAGCTCTGAAAATTCCTGTCCAGTCAGAGAAATATTCTTAGTATGTTCACAAGCCAAATCCTTGAATGTATACAATGAGACAGACTATACCTGCAGGAGATGCCTGTAACCTGAGAGGCCTCAAGAGCAAAGCAAGAATTAAAGTGACTGGACCATAAATTAAAGGGGATGACAATTATTCCTTATCCACAGGACAGGGGATAAATGTCAGGGAGGCCGAATGCCAGGACTCCATGTGATTAGAGAATGCTGACTTCGGACATTGGATTGCCCATTTGTTGATATGACTTCTCACTTCTTAAATTATTGTATAATGAAAGGGCTAAAAGGGGTTCCATCTTTTTGACCAGATGAGGTCAAAGCCAGGCATTTGTTCTGCAGCATTAAGAGGAATAACAGTCCATATGATATGTGGCAGGCTCGAGAGTGCCACTGGGGAAGTCTCTAATACACAGACTGACTTATATGTTCTGAGTTTAGGACTACCTCTTAAACAACACCCAAGACCGTTGTTTGAATTGAACTCTGTCGGACCTGAGCAGAGAAGCGACAGGATATTGGGCGCACGATCTTAGTGAATAGCGACACATTGCATTATCGTCGGACAATGCACTTTCAGTGAACTCTGCAGCCGGGTAAATGAGCCCCCATGAGTTCATAGGTCTACTGTCCTATACACAGAGCATCAGGTCAGTAATCGCAGGCATTTCCATAGAAACGCCCATGCGATCGGGCCGCAGGCCGCCCCAGTGGGTGCGGCTTTGTTTGCTTTTTCAAGCGCAGACAAAACGGTGCATGTGGCACCAGCCTGAGGGCGCATTCACACGTTCCGCTAGCGCCGCGTTCATAGCGCGACGCTAGCGCACAGGGGGCGGAGTTTGGGGCGATCGCATATGCGTTTCCAGAGAACCGCATGTGATCGGGTTATTAATCGCATGCGTTTCCCGGGAAATGCATATGCGATCGGCCCAAGCCCCGCCCACTGTGCACTAGCGTCGCGTTATGAACGCGACGATAGCGGAACGTGTGAACATGCCCTAAGGCCGGTGTTTTCAAATGCAGACAAAGCGCTACGTGTGGCACCGGCCTAAGTCTGTGAATGCCAGGAATCACCTGCTCTCTGCTGATCACCAGCCTTTTATTTTAGGGGGGGAGACCCGCTGTCCAGGTGTAAGTAACAAGAAATCTCCCTTGTGGCTGCTGAGTGACTGGGTACAAGCCCTCTACCAATGGAGCTGAGGTGTGAAGTGATGAATCCTGGGAGTTTTCCTCAATCTGACTGGAATCTTGCTGGTTTCAGAAGATCGGCAGAATGGATGGAGAATCTTCTTTGGAAAGATACTTGGACCAATGTGAAGCTCAGGTTGGTATTGTAGAGTAAGTATGTACGTTGTAGTGGACATTGCTATACACCTGTGATGTGGATGAGCCTCTATGCCGGGCCAGGACTCCTGCTATAGGTTACATTACAGTACAAAGGCTGATATCTGGGATAATGGCCACAACTACTGTTTCCCATTTCAGGTGTATTTACATGTCACTCATTTCTTTCCTCTGCGCACGGTCACATGTTGCGTTTCAGCCTGTGTTTTCATTGTGTTTATTACGCATTACAACAGCTAGGTGATTTGCCTAGTTTCATTACTGTTAACATTTGTGTTTACAAAACATGTTAACACATTTAAACATTCATGTAATTGTGCAAATCGCCTCTCCTCCGTTGTAATGCATTTCAAACGCAATGAAAACAGAACGTGTGAACGTGGCTTCCGGGCGTGTTCCACGTGCCATTTGCATCAAAAAACGTAAGTGGGAGGGGGTTTGGCTAAAACGCATATGCATTCTAGCCACGCATTGTACTTCAAAGTAATAGAGAAATTTTGATGATATCTCTTGTGTTTAGTTATGAAAAAATTTGTGAAACATTTCAAAAAATTATTCATTTTCAAAATTCTATATTTTCTGCTTTTCAGACAGATGGTCATAGCACCCAAGTAACTTTATAACTAACATTTCCCAAATTTCTGTTGTACGTTGGCACGGCTTTTTATGCATCCTCTTTTCTAGGGTTGTTAGGACGACGGCACATGTGGCGTATTGAACCTGTTTTTGGGCCATTTTTAAGCAGTCCGTTAAAATCATGCGTTTTTTTTAAAACTCATCCGTTTTTAACAGGTTTTGCCAATTATCTTTATAAAAAAAGGATGCGTTTTCAAAAAATGCATGTGTTTTTTAACGGACTGCTTAAAAACTGCCAAAAAAACGGGTTCAAAATAGCAAGTGTGCCGTCTGCCTTAGGGTGAAGACACACTTGGCGTTTTTAGGCCGTTTTTAGTTAGTGCGTTTTCAGATCGTTAAAAAACACATGCGTTTTTGACAGGTTTGACCAATTATCTTAATCCAAACTGGTCAAAAACTGCCCAAAAACGGCCTAAAAACGCCACATGTGTCTTCACCCTTAGAAGGTTTTTGAATGCAATTTAATTTTTATGAAAATAGACGAAATTTAGAGGCACCCGCTCAGCTTTATGTGACTTTGAGAGGCCTAAATGGCAGTAAACTACACCTTTCAATGTGTGAAAAATCAACTTTATGAAGTTTGTTAACCCTTTAGTGTAATTTACAAGCTTTTTTTTTTTTTCTTACAATACATTAACTTTGAGCCAGAATGATACCATCACAAAGTATTAAATGCTGAATCATTAATCCTTGTTTTAATTTTTTTGTATGGGTTGTCAGAGACGTTGTGATACCCAATATGTTGTTTTTGTTTTGTTTGGGGTTTTTTTTTGGGGGGGCAGATTTATTTTCACTTTGTTTTAATTGAAAATTACATGGAATGGGACTTCTGGGGACTTTTATTCTTAATTTTTTTAAATTGCACTTTAAAAAATATACTTTTTTCTTTTTTACTGCTGTTTTATTTTGTCCCAGGGTGGGACATGAACAAGTGATCTGCAACTCCACTGCCAATGCATAGGTAGGTGGGTAGTTGCGAATAGCGCCCTCTCCCTCTCAGGATCTGTATGGCGAGCCTACGCAACTCATCCAGAAGATAATGCTAGGAGAACCTGATGTAATTGCAGTTGTAGTTACTGCCTGGAAAGGCAACAGTTAAATTGGAGTAAGTGATTTTCCAATGATGTGGCTGTATTGTTAGCTGGAGTTTGATTGGAGAGGTGCTACCACCTGACCAGGGGGAGTATAAAACCTCTGTGCAGTGGGAGCACATGGTCTCTTCTGGCAGTCAGAGTGAAGAGAGAGTCGGTGTGCAGTACACCTTCAGTGCTGCCACAGATACTAATTCCAGGAACTGAGTCAGGAGACTCGAGCCCAGAGCTGCACCCAGGGGCGCTCCTGCCATGAGGCGAGTTGAGCATCTTGCCTCCTGCTCGACGAGGGGGCGGCATAGAAGTCTCGGGCCCAGTCCGGTGGCTGACACTGTGCTCCCACCCCCAGTTCCAGCATACCTCTGCTTCCAGCTCAACCCACCCAACCTCCGTGTGTGTGTGTGTGTGTGTGTGTGTGTGTGTGTTCTACTGTGTGTATATTCAAGCAAGTCCCCGGGTTGACATACAAGATAGGGTCTGTAGGTTGTTTTAAGTTGAATTTGTATGTAAGTCGGCCAACTGTTTTATCATTGTAACCCTCGCAGAACTTTGTGACCATGGATTTAAAAATGTTGGATTATCATAAAAACCAGGGATTAACATAAGCTTCATTTACAGACAGCTGTGATAACTGTTACAACTGATTAGTGTAGCCTAGGTATTAAAAGTACAATAAATACCAAATTTATTGGTCCGTTTGTAACTAGGGGGTCGTATGTAAGTCGAGTGTTCTTAAGTAGGGGGACCGCCTGTATGTGTGTGTGTGTGATATGTGTGTGTATATATATATTAAGTATATATATATATATTTGTAATAATTTATCAGAGCTTGCATTTCTGACTATATTTGTACTCTGTAGATTTTACAATACTGGTGTGCACGCTGATGATATTTTGCCATGCTTTATTTTTGCACCAAACTCAAAGATGGATCTCGTCAACTGACACCTTCCCTATACTATTACCTATGTGGGGGAGAGATGGGGCGAGATCTCTCGACGTTGGGGCTTATGCTGCATCAGCAGCAGGACAGGATTTGGTACACCTCCTGGACTGCAGCTTCACAGTTGGGACACAGCTCCAGATCCAGTATTCACAGCCTGCATCTACATCCAGGCTGGTGCCCATTCCTGCGGACCACTATCTGACATCCTCCAGTAACCAGGAAACCGAATCTGTGTTTGGCCTGGTTCTGCTGATATGTCATATGGAACATGTTGATTTGCACAACGTTCGCTACTCATTTTGATCTCTGGCATATGGCTGCTACCACCACAGCATTTAGACATCCAGTACACCAGGGATCCTCCTACATATACTCGGGGTTGCCTCGGGGAGCACAACATGTACACTCAGGACATTCCCTCCTTATGTGTTGAAGATTACCACCGCTGGGACATGCCAGGCTGTAGGGCAGCTTCAGTCCCCATCCAAGCACTGTGACCATCGCATGCACTAGGTCTGCAATAGGCCAGCCGTGGTATGCTTGGCTCGGCTTGACCTCCAGGCCCACAAGAAAGGCTAGGCTCGGGTGGGGAAATTGCAGCCATTTGAGCTACTTGTTCATTGTAATATTACTTTCAATACTAAGTTCTAATGTATCTTTCCTGTGACAATGAAGAGTAAAACGCTTTTCCTTACATGTTCTATACTAAAGAAAGCCAGTGGTTCTTTCGTTACAGGTAAATTAACCTCAAGATGCTGAAACAAAAATATATTCTATTAAATGGTTTCAAGGCTGATAATCAATAAAGATGGCGTCAGTACTAATCCATCCGGGGGGGGGAACATACCCCGCTATTCCGGCGTATAAGCGACTTTGCCAGACAGAACAAATCGTTCTGTCTTTTCTGGGGTCGTTATACGACCGGTTAATCCCGACCGCCACGCCGTGTATTCACGGCGGCGGCGGGTCGCCGCTGCATGGCAGAGGGCTCAACGGTGCGATGAGCCATTCC
Source organism: Engystomops pustulosus (assembly GCA_019512145.1). Classification (NCBI taxonomy): domain Eukaryota; kingdom Metazoa; phylum Chordata; class Amphibia; order Anura; family Leptodactylidae; genus Engystomops; species Engystomops pustulosus. The sequence goes on along the minus strand of CM033647.1, from coordinate 32,991,279 downwards.
ATAGCCGGTAACGTTCTTGCTGCATATTGCAGGCAAGGCTTACCGGTAACACCTGCGATCGTGCTGGGCTAGCACTGATGCGGGTGTTTGGTTCACAGCGATGGGCTGCCGGCCGCCTCAAAAAGATAGCGGCGCATACTCACCCTCCGGTGGCACCCAATGTCTGCGGGTCGTCTCTAGTCTCCGCGCCGTCTCTTTCTTCTGCCGGGCGCCGCCATGTGTTTCCCGGGGCGGCGCCTAGTATGACGTCCAGACAGGCGGCGCGTCCATACTAGGCGCGGCATCGGGGAACGATCAACGGCGGCGCCCCAGCAAAGAAGAGACGGGCGGAACACTGAGGCAGCCGCGCGGACTCAGGGGGAGCAGAGCAGCCAAGTCGGGGCCACCGGAGGGGAGTTGGGTGTATATATATATATATTTCTTAATCCAGATATAGATATATATATGGATATATATTAATATACTAATTATATATATTATTTTGTTTTTTTTGTTTTTTTTTAATGCTGGGTGTGCTGTATACTTACTGGGGCGGCTGTGCGGTGTAAGGTAATGTTGTTTGTTGTATGCCTTATTTTAATGAGCGACAGTTTCTCATGCTACTTATACACATGTCTAGAATTATTAAATAAAACAAAGACCATGTTTAAATTAAAATCGTTTTTTTAAATTTTCCGGTTGTTTTGTATGAGTGGGAAAAGGGGTAGTCTTATACGTGGAATATTCGTTAAACTAATATATTTAAACAGGAAGAGTAGGGGGTCGATTAGACGCCGGTAATATACGGACTGTGCCATAGACTAAAAGGGATAGCAGATAAGGAACACAAACCAGCGCTATAGGTGATTACACTTGATTCAGAGTATATGAGTAGTTGGACGTTCGCTTTACCTGGATGAGTGTGCTTTACATAGGCACAACTCTCGTATGGGAATATAGGGTCTTTTTTGGGTCGGTGCAGCGGCGTGTCTTTGGGGTATCAGGCACGAGTGCTAGATAGCTGGGGCTGGAGTAAGGAAATAGGTGAGTGAAGCCAAGAGCAGAGGGCGCACAACAGACCGGGTAATGGTTTACAAGCAGAATTTTTTTTTTTTTTTTTTTAATCATAAAGGTACACAGAGGATTCTCTGGTTACCTTTGATGATAAATAAAAGAAAAAAATTCCTCTGGAACCATACCCGGTTCTTGTTGTGCGCACTACTGCTATTGGCTTTCACTGTAAACATAGACTTAAAAAAGGGTTATCCAAACGGGTCAGTTACATTTCATTTAATTAAAATTTGCCACATGTAAACATTTCTTCAATTGGCTGTTATTTAAAAAACTTTTCCGTGTGAAAGATAATTTCTCATTAATATCAGTTATTTCATATAGTCCCAGAGGCCGGCCCCACGGAGGTGTTGTCCCCTTCCTCTGTAGGGACAGAAATTGGAGAGCAATTAAATAGCACTAACCTCAAACCTCCCACCAGTGTTTTTCCTGTTTTTTCTCCCTACAGGGATAAGGTGGAGAGTAAAACCCTCTCCTCTCGGGTGGGTGGGTGGGTTGGAATCCATACCTTCTGGTGGGTGCTTGTTGCCCCGGGGCTTCCCTTGTCCGGCCTCCCCATGAGTCATATTGGGGTTATCCAGGGTCCCGGATTGCACATTTGGTCTCTGCGGTCTGAGCAGGAGGGCAGCGGGCAGTGCGGCAGATGTGTACGGCCTCAGCCGGGGGGTCCGCGGCAGCCGGCAACAACCCGACTTTCACAGCGCTCGGTCACTTCCGGGTTACGGGCAAAGACGGAAGTGAGTCAGAGACCTCAGCGTCTCGGCATAGGAGAAAGGCCATTAAAGATGACGTCAGACGCCGGAAGGGGGTAAGTGAGAAGTCCCCACCGAGGTCTTGCAAGTGTCTGAGGTCTACTGGGAGCAGTGAACACAGCTTGAAGGGCGAATAATCTGTTCCTTACCCCTGGGACTAGTTGTAAGTAGGACCTTAGCTGGAATGCCAATAGGTTTTGGCACTATATGCTGTATGGAGTCAGCTTTTTAATAAGCAATACTCCTTTTCTTTTTAAAGGGAAGAAAAAACCGATAGGCCCAATACAACGTTGCCCGTTGTTAACACAAAATTGGATATTACTACAGAAAAGTTTAGTGTAAGAGATTGTTTGGACAAATTAGTGTTAAGGGAAAAAAAATCATCGTTTATGGATTGCATTGCGTGTACGCATGAAGAGATTAGGGCAATCACAGGAGCCCACCGCAAAAAAGTCAGACAGAACCCGGTATGTGCTGATTCAGATGACGGAGCAGCCCTCTTGTTCTTATGAGTTAGACATGGCAAGAACAGGATGTGGTGAAACAGCCATCGATTCCAATGCCCCCAATATTTGTTTCCTAACGAGGATTTGATGGGTGATTAAAGCACTTAAGGGGACCCAATTGAATATGAATACACCCTAGAGGAGAGGTCATGTGTAGCATCCAAGCAGAAGAAACAAAATCAATGGGAAATGTGCTGTAAGTGTCACAAAAAAACAATTTACCATTTGAGATTCACCCAACTCAAAGTGCCAGGGCCGTTAAATCAAATTGTTTGCTACAGAAAGCTTGGGAAATTCTATGGCAATTCTAAAAGAAAAGAGTTAATATACATTGTATCACATACTCTTTCTTTTGGCTCTAGGACAGCTGGACAGCGTATCTTAGTAGAAAGCGGACACGGCTAGAAGAAAGAATGCTAGACTCATATTCCGTGATTAAGATCAGCGGCAGCTTTTCTGGCAGATGCCTACAGCATGAAACATCCAGTTTTCAGCAAGCAAAGTGCCTATCTAATGCAACAGAAGAGCCCTTTGGTTCAGGCAATGGTTGGATGGATGTCGCTCTAAGAGCCAAACTATGTAGCCGTTGCCTTTTCGGGTTTTGATTTTTTTTTTTTTTTTTTTTTTTGTTTGGAGCCAGAGTTGGATGGAAAATCCTGCTAAAGCAGCAGATTAAAAAGAGAGGGATTTCTACCAGAGGGACCACAACAAACCCAAGAAGACAGTTTTTTCGAGCGCTTCGTTCCACTAAAGAAGAGCCAAGTTCAGGAACAAGCAGACCTGGAGAAAAAGGGGTACGGCAATAAGCTAGAGGAAGAATAAGTCCTTTTCTCTTGGGCCTCAAGTTAAACAAGAGAAGAAAAATGTACTCAGAGTGCGGGAGGGGAAGATCTGATTATATCTTTTCCAATGTGGGAGAATGGAAAATTTTCAAAACAGGTGGGTACTCCTTAAATCGAGATGGCTATTTGATAGAGTTTGTCACCTCCTCCTACGCATTTTTATCCTATCAGGCAACCATCGAAAGACTAACATGCACCTTGGAAGGGAGTGGTATCCGACCTGTTAGATTGAACGGTCATCTGTCCCAGTCCACCCAGAAGAAAGATGTGTAGAGGTTCATTACTCACCTTTGTTTTTGAAAAAGACCATATGGAGCTTTAGATTGATCACAAATTTGAACAAGTGGGTACCTATGTCGATGCAAAATGAGCATCAATAAAATTACTACGCCTTTGATACCTTAAAAGCCTGTTTATGTACCTTGGATCTCAAGGATGCCGATATCACGTACTATCAATACTTGAAATCACAAAATAACTTGAAGATTTGCTGTATATCTCCCTCGGGGAAGAATTTCAATTAATGCATGCTTCTTGGTCTCTCCTCAGCCCCACGGGTCTTACCAAAGGTCATGGCCAAGGCAGTATATAAAATATCTCCGAACGGAAGAAAGAACAATCTGCTGGTTCCATGTTTAGACGACTTCCTACTAATAGGAGATTCAGTAGTCCTCTAGGAAAGCCAAAGGATACAACAGTAGAAGTCTTACAATCCCTGGGATGATCATAATATAGGAAAATTCAGATTTTAATTCCGAGGTACAGAAAGAATTTCAGGGCGTTATTTCAATCTCTAACACACGACCTCTATATTCCAAGGGAAAGATGGAAAAACTCTTTGGGAAAATCAAGAAAATTTGAGAAGAGGAGAAGTCTTGTCCGAAGGCAGCTATTGAGTCTCTCTGGGACCATGACATCATGCATCAGAGGTGTGGCTGGTGCCAAAATCACTCAAGACATTGCGTCATGATCTTGCAAAATGGACAAAAAACCTTCATCATCTTCTGTGCATTGATACATCCCCAATAGACAGTGAGGAATCACAAGTTGGTGGAAGGAATTCCAGAGGAATCTGCAAGAAAGCGTTAAATTGGGTCCAATGGCCGTTAACCCCAGATTCAAACAGACGCCCGAGCAGTCCGATGGGGGGGCTTCCTTCCAAGAAATATATTCGGGTTACGGAAGGGGAGTAGCAAGACCTCTTCGAACGAAATAGAATAAGAGCGGTCTGAACACTCTAAAATCCTGTGCCAGCGAACTGAAAGGTCACCATGTGAAAATTATGTCAGACAATTACACCACGGTCCTATCTAAAACACAGGAAAGGTTACCAGGTCAAAAAAGGCTACTGAACATATCACAACAAATATTTTGGGCAGTAGGAAATATCGTCCGATTTCGGCAATCCATCTATGAGGGGCGTCAGAAAATAGTAGCGGATTACTCAGTCGGTCTCATCCTTCCCCACGAATGGAAGCGCCTGAAAGAGGAAGTCTTTCCAAGAATTCTTGTAAGATGAGGCACTGCACGGGGGACATGACATTGTTTGCTCCAGGAAAAAATTCCAAAGTAAAAAAGTTATTCTCCTGAGGCCCAAAGAAAGTCCCCTGGGGACTAGATGCATTTGCACAGACCGGAACCAAGAGCCTAGTGTATGCTTTCCTCCGATTCCATGATAAGCAACGTGTTGTGAAAGCTGCTAGTAAGTCCAACCAAAGCTATTCGTAGCCACCCCTTTGGCCAAGAGGAAACTTGGTTCCAATTGCTACGAAATTGGCGATAGATTTCCTTTGATCTGCCCAGGGACGGACCTCTACAGCTCAGGACCAGGTCATGCATCAGAACCCAGGGTTTTAAACCTAGCCAGCCTGGATCCTGAAAGACCTTCTTAAGATCAAAAGGCTTATCAAATATAGGTAATAAAAACCTAAAGATAGTAGAAAACAGTAAACCATGCCATATATTTTTATAAATATGGAAAAAAGTTATTGTTCCTGGTCAAAAGAATGCCTAACCAGGAATCTGTCAGATTCGTTGATTCCTGCAGAGGCGGTTTTGAGAAGGGACTCACGACCTAGCACCGTGAAGTCCAGGTCTCGGCCTTGAGGCCTACTTAGATACAGACGCTAGCAGAACACAGGTGGGACTTAAAGAGGTTTTTCAAGCTGTTTACGTGCGTCCTACTGGTAAAGGTCATCCCTCGTTGGGATCTCTCTAGTCCTAGCGCTTTAACTATGGGGCCCTTTGAGCCAATCGACCTGTAATAGCGTTTTGTTGACACTAAAACCGCCTTTTAATCGCCATTACATTCCGCTAGACGATGGGAGTTACAGGCCCTGTCTATATGTGACCTATTTATCCTATCCAGAAGATAGGATCACCCTAGACTTGAACAGATTTTTCTACAACTATGGTCTCTAATTTCCATAGGGAACCGGAATATTTCGTCTTCCCAGTTTGCCATTCATCCACACAAATCTTGGTTGAAGAAAAGTGGCATCTACTGGCATGTAAGACGTACTGTTCTTAAGAAACACTACCATTTAGAATGTCGGTGTAAGACTGTAAGTACCGTGACCAGTCCGGTGAGTGGGTGCTAGGGTACTTACTTTCGTTAGTGTTATAAACCGCGGTATCGCGGTTGTATTACACTTAAACTTTAGCGCAGAGGAGGTTCGGCGCTGCGTGCGCCGGCTACATAGGAAAAGCGGAGAGATTTGCGCTGCGCGCACGGTCAGCTCTTCTGCCTTAAAGTTTAAAAGTGTTAAAACCCGCGATACCGCGGTTTTATAACACTAACGCAAGTATACCGGCCACAAACCACCCTGAGCTGGTGCCCGGTACTTACAGCTTACCATGACATCTCTAATGTAGGTTTCCTTTAAGTAGTCTCGAAGCAATCAATTTTGGAGAAAAGATTTTTAATAAATTTATTAATTCAATTTGCGGAAGGATAATAAAGGAAAAGCTTCAAAGGCCAATATTGGACGTGGATTACGGTTAACATAGGAGGAATGCTATAAAATGAAGGGTGTGTTCCACTCTCAGTCAAGAGCCCATTCATGGGCCATGTCTACATTTGGGCTGAGAGAGGAGTGCATCATGAAGAAAATCGCAAAGCGCTAATGAGGACACAAGTGTCACATTTGCAAAGGCCCTATAGGCTAAATGTCTTGGCTTCAGAGATTGGCATCGGAAGACAGCTTGCCAGGCTGTAGTCCTCCCTAACTGGGCATAAAATTTGGATGTCTCAGGGGGGCCGTATGGGGACGATATGGAGAAAAAAGGAAATTAGTCCCTACCGGTAGTTTCGGGCTGGTTCATAAGTCACCATGACGGCCTGATATTACCTCCCTGTATTATAAGTGTTTTCTTTTTCTGGATCTTTACTATATATGTGAAATACATATATAATAAAATATGTTGGAACGACTTATGGTTGTAGTTATTGATTTAAACACTGGTGGGGGAGGTTGAGGGAGGGGACATTTACGCTCTCAATTCCTGTCCATACCAGGAAGGGGAAGCAACCTCCAGTGGGGCATCATGGTGGACTTATGGAACCGAAGTTGGTTCCTCGCGTTACTTACCATCACATTTTGACAGCGGTGGCCAACATGCGTATTTGAGTCCTGGCCTGACTATGTCAGCATTCATTACCACAGGACGGCTGCTGCGACATGCAGTAACTCCTGGACATTTCTATATAAAAAAAACTTTGTCGTAATCCCTCCAGCCAGAGGTGGCAGGATACCAGGCACACAGCTTGTTTCTAAGGGACCAAAGGATAAATTTATGAGAAATTATCTTCACACAAAGTATATTTATTAATAACATCTAATTGAAAGAATGTTTTATATGGCAGATTAATTAAACGAATTGGAATTCCAACTCGAGAACTACCCATTTTAGGAGCGTGTATAACAACGTACCAATTACATGCACAGACGTCTCAAATATTCCAGAGTTTGCGTCTAAAACCCATCAGAGAAACATCTGTTTCCAGCCACAGAGCTCTACCATCGGAATCGTGCTCTTCACCAGGATCATGTACAAAAATGGATGAGGTAGGGCCTTCTTAAAGGGGGTATTCCCCACGAAGACAATTTTTTAATACTGTACTAGGATAATAAAATAACTTGTCTCTAATTCACTGTTACTAACAAAAAAATTCTCGCGTTTTCACAGATTAAGCCCAACATGTCTTATATCAGTCCCTGGGCTGTAGTACAATTTCGTTGTTGCCCCCTAGACACTAACTTGAACTGGGGTTGGACTCCATCTTTTGTGATTGCTGTGCTGCTGAGATTTCTGTCCTTGCTCCCTGCACTACAGTCCGCACAGGAGTGCCAGAATCATCACTTCCTGCCAGGCAAAACCCCATGAGCAGAGAGAAGCTGCAAATACAAGCAGATAAGTTTCCAGGGGAGGGGGGAGGCAGGCAAACAATCAGTAGGGAAGATATTGCAGAGCTTACAGTAAAAGTTCTGTGTAGCTCTTGGTCGTCATGCCTTGTGCAATGGGAATCTCATCTTGATCTGTCTCCTCTTTCGATTGTGTTATACAATTGTCAGAAGCTAGTTGGAAGGTGGTATACACTTGTACCCTCATAATCTACCACATTGTCATCCACAGAAATAGATGGATAATGTGTCGTTAGAGTCCATTCCACACCCTGAGGAATTTTAGACTGGGATCCATGGGGAGTGAAAGGAGCTACAAACGGCAATAAAACTGAGTAGTAAAATTGTAAAGTAAGGGGTTAACAAAGCGAACACTCACCTAGGGAAGTGAAAACAAGGATTATTGGTTATGGCCTACTAGAACGGACCTCTTGATAATGAATGGGATTCAGCCACAGGTAGGTACTGTACTACACAGGATCTACCTCTCCCGATGTTGCAGTCATGGCGTTGTTGATTATAAAGGGAGATATCTATTTTCCTACCAATACAAGAAGTTATTTTCTGGGAGACATTTTCTACATATCCATCCTCCAGACATCATTCTACGCAAGAAAAAACGGAAAGAATGGGCTACAACAACTGTGGAATCCTTTCAAAAGAACACACGTACCAGGACGGTTGTAAGGAAAAGCTATGAAGATATGGACAAATGTATTTCAGAAGTACCGTGCCTGTCAGAATCACAACACAGTGAGGTAGAAATGGTATTCTATGCTTGGGACAAAAATCCCCTTTCTTTCTGGTAAGACTGCATACCTTTTAGCATGCGTGGTTGCTCTACACATTTCGCAAAGTGTAAATAACGTCACGTAAACTGCCTGTGGGTGATTCACGATTCGTCCCCAAAAAAAGGAAGTGGGTGTTTCGTCATGGTTGGGGGGTTAAAAAGTGTAACACATCGGTCATGTGGGTCTCAGATATTGCGGAAGATGCGAAAGAGTATGGGTGGCGGAGCCCGAACATGGGGATTCGGTCTCCTTCACAAACAGAGCGTGTGCTCCGCAAGGTATTTTCGTGAAGGTTAACGGAAAGTTGTGGAATACACAAGACAATCAGTGTCACCAACAGTATAAAAAAAACATGTAAGGGGGTAATCCCCACCACAGCAGTGGATGCGTACGCCCAATCCTTATAAACCTCTCCAACAAATATGCAGTGTCACCCCTTGGCGAGCCGGATTCTCGAGGCAAGACAAACATATCCACGGGTAGTCCCTGGGTAAACGCTAACATAGCCGTCGGGTTCTGGTGGACGAAAGCTTAGTGTGGTCACAGGTACTTTGACACTGAGCGTCAGAATACTATTTCGCTGCACAAACTCCAATGACGTGACGTATCTAAAAACATATTTCTACCTTCGGTCGTTCCCAGTTAGTTCAAAAGCGGGGGACTTGCCGGACCAACTCGTCATTAGATCAGGTTTGCTTCTACCGAAGAACATGCCCAAAGTAAACAAAAATTTTCTCTGACAAAGACAAAACTCGTCTGTCTCCCTAGACTACATTCAGCCAGCTTGTGTAATTTCCTCTTGCTTATGGCATTCCCACCTAGCCCATTACTCCAGAAAGTCAAAAAAATCTAAGAGGACGAACAAAGATTATTTTGATGTTCCTACTGGCCAAAAAAGAATTGGCTTGCAATTCTGAAGAGAATAGCTTGATCATCATAGTTTGTTATTCAGGAACCGGTAACGGCCAAACAATTCAAAACTGGATCCAGCATGGCCGGTTTGGATTGCTGTTCACAGGAGTTCTCTCACAGCCTGGAATTATGGTTAGCGTTCCGGATGGAGAGGATTAGATGGCTACCTCTGCCAGCAGGATGATGCAGATTTTATTCCTAATGGTGATGTTGCATTGGGCTGGTCTCTCCTGAGGCAGATGTTGTAGGGCAGCGTTGCCACAGCATATAGTGCTTCCGGAGTTGACTCTCCAGGAAACTTTCCAGCACCACAAGGGGTTTATAGTAAGCTCCTGTAGTGGTTGGCAAGACTCAATGTATCCAACCCAGGCACTCTCTTTATAATGTAAGACAATAAGGTCTTACTGGTTACAAAGACAATTAATCCTTTTCCAGGGACATTGAAGGTCTCCCTAGGTGATCAGGCATAGAAGACGAACATTTGAACGAGAAGGAGGTTTTGATTCGCAAACACATGCTGGCAGGGGTCTCGCACTAGGGCTGTAGGTCTTCTGGGATGCAGGCGCTTGTGGCATTGATAATCGTAGGATGGTGTGCGTCCTGTGCCAGAGACTTAGTTGAGACCTATTAAGGACCCCAAATATGTTTTATGAATAAACCCTAAGGCTGCATTACAGGCAATTATTGGTTTCACAAAGCATAGCACAGACTCCTCGCACTGATGTGTTTTATTATATAGCTGCTATTCAAATTCCATAGCCCTTACAAGTCTTGCTTAAATTGGTGATCAGCAGACCGAGTATGTGCTTGGTGTTTGAAACCACGCAATTGCACTTCTGACCGTTTGGCTAAACAGTCATACTCGGTTAGGTAGTGATTGGTTTATGGAACTTCAAGTATGACATACTCTAGACACACGGAAGTCTTAGTTACATCAGGGATGTGTCCCACAGATGTCTATTAGCCATTGTGGATGCGTCTTCAAATGACGTTTGCTGACACATCCACAAACACCACTTAGTGCAGGGTGGGTTGTAAACTTGGAGAGACCCACATAGCGGTGGTACCACTGTAGTGGCGAGCCTGCACGTGCGTTTTGTTGGAAACCACAAAGTGGTTCTTTTTGATGCATTTAAAGCTATATCCATGATGTAATCGTGCCAACAGCCCTTATAGAAAAGGACTGGGGCATTGTAATCTTAATATCACCCAACATATAGCTTGGGTGACGCCAAACACCTGCTTAGGGCATTTTATTTTGTTGCTATCCTCAGGAGCACCTTGCTCATACCCCACAATGTTCTCCTCATGAGCATATGATTGACTGGAACCATACAGGCCCTATTGCAAACTCTTCATATGGCTCTGCTTTGGATCATCCCAAAGACATCTTACAGACTTCTCTTCAGTAGACCCTGGAGCTTTTTGCTGATGACATTGGAATCTGATCATGAAGAAAGAATGACTTAAAGGGAAGCAAATAACTGCTCACAAATTGATTGATCGTGGTATTTGTATGGACATCAGGGCTTGTCACAGCCATTTACCACATCGGGAGAAACAGAGATGTGTCATATGAGCATCTCAACATCGCAATATGCCTATTACCCCATGACCCCAATGATCCCATTGACCACCAGTCATGCGGAATCCTCGGAATATTCCACATTCAGTGAAGTTAAGTAATGTCATGACAACTAAAGAGAGGTTGCTGGGGGGTTTTTTGTTTTGTTTTTCCCCCTATTTAATAGCAAAACTGCTGTTAGGAGAAGACAGAGCAGAGTCCAGTGCGTCTTTCTTGATGCAGTTAGGTGACGTGCTGTTTTTCAGATCGGTCACCGGCCAAAATAAAACAACTCATTTCCCTCCCCCCCCCTTCTGTCCTTAGACATATTGTATCACTGTGAACTGGCCTGTAAAACGTGATTTTGAGAAGATGCCTCATGCTAGAACAGCAGAAGAATACAACCCAAGGTTAGACTGGCCATTACTACAACTTTATAAGTAGAAAAACAAAAAAAAAAAATGTTTTTCTTAAAAAAGTTTTTTAAGTACCAGAGGTTGCAGCAGTTACTCATGAGGAATCCGGGAAACCTAGGACAACAGCACTGATATTTATTCTGGCAAAATGGGTCTGGCACTGGAGCAAAGAGGTATGTGGTAGATATTGGCGATTAGCTGTTGGTCTACAATGCTTTGTCATGACTAAGCTATACCATTGGATTGTGGGTGGTGTGGTAAATGCAGCGGACTATTTCTGAATAAAGTTGCTTTAGGGTTAGATTAAGTACTTGTCTTGGAAGCATGGGCTGGGTAGTGGACATCCACAACCATACATCATGTCATAATTGTATGATGGAAGGGGAATCGCTTGCGAATATACGGTCTGTAGGGGGATTTGTTGGATGGGCCTGCTTTAATCATAAACGGGATCTTATGGCTTTTGTTTGGGAGTGAGGACGGAACTTACAGCATGGAATTTACAGTAGTCATGAGGTTACCTGTGTTGTGTTCGGAGATTTAAAGGCAAACGGCTTCACTGTGAAACCCAAAATAATGGAGAACTTTTGCACAATAAGTTTTTACACTTATATGTGCCATGTATTGGTACGACTGGGTATTAGGGCATTTAAGTAGAGCGTTACTTGGTCTGGCTGTAGTGTAAAATCATTGCGACTTTTCTCTTGACTTTAATTTAAAATTCTCAAAAATAGAAGGGAATTCAAATATCTATTCCCCCCCCCCCCCCCCTTAGGTTTGACATTTTTTTTTTTTTTCTGAATTAATATCTTAAGTATAGTGAAGAACGTCCAGACTGGCCGCAAGGAACTATGCCACGTGTGTACAAAAACTAGGTTTTCCAGCAAAATCCTTGGATTTAAAATCCAGAACATGGGTGGAAGCTTGATGGTGTGAGATTCCCCAATCACGGCTAGAAGGCCTGGTCCTTACTTCATCAGCAGTTCAGCAGGGGTAAAGTCACTGTTTGGCCTGTGTAATCATGGAGCATTCCAAAGGATTTTGGGCCTTACCCCAGCTTGTACCCTTCTTCACTAAATAATGTAGATTGGAAGACCTCTAGAGTCTAATATTTTCATGCCAAGAAACCTGGAACTTGTAGAAATGTTGTCCTGTAAAAGATAAGTGGACCAAACGGGTGCAAGGTTCAGGTGGTTCAAAAATTTTGGGTTTGAGGTTCCAGAAACAAGAACCGGACTCACTCTCCAAACTTCTGGTTCCGTAAACAACCCATGGAACTGAATGTGATGGGTCGTTCATTACCCACCAGAACACCATGTTTAGGTGATCCCTATGATTTTAACTGTTATATTCAAATGATGGGTTATGTATAGAAATATCTGAGTTGATTATGGTGCAGGAGTGTAAACTCTAAACCGAATATTGGCTGTAATATACTTTACAATTGTTATTGTAGATTACTTTTTATTATACTATCCCAATTCAAAAAGCAAGAGTTGAGGGGTGAATAAATCTTTATTAGCGCCATATAGTCCGCAGTGCCTTTACAAATCATAGGGACTGTATAATATTGCACTTATAATATTTATTGCAGATAAAACCTAATTCATCATCTGTGTCCAGTTGATGAACGGGAGTTGTTTCCAGGCCCATTTACAGGTGGTGAACACCAAGATGTTTCCCTACTTGGTATATGGAAAGGTTGTGTTAACTGGTAAGGTCTGGGTTGTCTTAAGCTTATGGAATCAAAGACTCAATCCCAAAACCGTTGCCTACTACTGAGGGTTCATATCAAAGTTGTGCCTAGTTGATGATGAAGTCATGGAATAAAAGTTTTGTATTTTTACACAAGCATCAGATGATGGAAACATAGGTTTAATTGAATTATCAGAATGTGCTTCTGACAAGCTTGTGGAAAGCCAATTTTATTTCCGCAGCTAATGTGAGGAGGAAGCAATGGTTGTAACGTGTAACGTAAGCTTACGGTCCTAGAATTGAGTAAGTAATGTTCTAGTCCCAATTTGTCTCTGGGTTTAATATTGTAGGGGCCAAAGAAAGAACGTTCGGAAGAAATTAGAAAAGCCTTTTGAAACATATGATCCATTTTCTAAAAAGGTTCAAAGAAAACAACATAAAACCTTATGCTTGTGGGTGTAGGGGGTTTATATAGTTATATTTATGAAATGGGTCTAAAATAAGGTTTGTAACCCACTTTTTACAATGTTGACTGTAATCTCACATGTGCTCCTAAATGATATTACACAATCACAACTAACCACCACTCTGTTCACACAATATATAAAACAAGAGACTATTGGAAAAGAAATTGTTCTTCCTCAAAAGTTATTATACATGAGTAGTGATTGTGCACAGTGGCAGAATTAGATGTGAAGCTGTCACTATCGCTGTCATGTCCACAAAGTTGAACACCTCTGTATTTAGAAAATGTTATATCACTCTCATTAAGGCAAATCGGATTCACAAAAAAAAGTTTGAAATAAATGGGGGGCGTGGGCCAAGCCATGACGAGCCAGACAACATCTCCCAGGCCATTCTTTTTTGCGATAGCTATATCGAGCCCAATCACAAAGCTAGCTGACCATGAAATCCAACGCCACAACAGCAGTGGTGACTGGCATCAGAGACGCCCAGAGCCCAAGGGGGACAGTTTGGTTGAGACCATCTACCTTCTCTGTCAACGGCCCCAGCTAACACATGCACTAGAAGCCGTGCTTCGATTTGATATGCACCCAGGAGCCGACCTTCCCTGGCCGAGGAACCCTTGCAGACAGCTCGTTCTAGATATGAAGCCTAAAATACCTCCAGGGGTCTGTCCGATTCTTCCTGTGTTGTGATCTGGATGGGCAGATTGTTCCTGAGGACGCACACACCTTGTCCTCCATCACCAAGGCCTACAACCGGGAGAAGACCTGGCAAAGGGTATCCAGGAGGGCTCCACACACCATGCCCATCGGTCAGCTCATAGGAGCGGACTCTGTCTGCGGCAGAATAACCCTATCCCTGGAAGGCAATCTCCTGACTGTTAACTCAGTACATACTGACATGCAAATGTGTCTGTACTCAAATAGGTTATGATACTTTCTTATACCTCATAGTTGGTATGACCCTCTTCCTTCCCTCCACAACTATCTAGTGTGCACTACACATGGAGGGGATTACTAGTACCTTGAGATTGGTCTTATGTCTAATCGGTTAGCTAGAAGTTTTTTACAAGCTTTTTGTTGTCTATTTTACAATATGTACAGTTTGTTCAACAAATGTGGAGGGGATCTACACTCCCCCTCTAAACGATGCAGAGCCATGATTGATTATAACCAAACACCATCCGATATTATTTGCTCACAGGACCCACTTTATCTACCACTCGAGAGCCCAATATAGGGGTTTTTCTAGCAACATTGCAAAGGAAGAGAAGAGGAGGTAGCATGTACTAAAACAAATTGTTCCCTTCAAAACCTGAGGGTCATTCTACTATACTCTCAGGGTGTGTTAACATTCACGATAGAGTGCACTAAATGTTATGCCCCCACACTCCAGATCCCTACTGTTAAAGCGGTTTTCCAAGAGTCCCCAGTAAACTATCACTCTAATTGATTCAGGATTCCACGGCTGTGATCACATCTGATTGGCACATTTTCTACACACTACTAAAAAGCATACCCAAGCTGATACATGGCAGAAGTCTGCTGGGACACAACATGGTTACACTTATTTTTCGGGAATGTGTACAATTCTACCGAGAATTGATTATCATAGTTCATACGACCTCCCTTCCTGACCTCCTGCACTTCTCTAGACTCAGAGCCCCTCCTTTGAGACAGATCGTGATTCGGTCGTTACCGGTTGCTTCTTCGAGCCCAGATGTCCTCCCTGTATCGTTGGGGCGACTAAAGTGTATTGATGGATCCCAGCCCGAGTCTCTGCTCCCAAAAGATATAGCATCCTGAACTCGTTTTTAACTCTCACCGCCAGGGCATACTCCGCGGTAGTCGGCCACACCATGCTAGCCCAAACCAAAGGAAAAGAGAGCAGAGAAATGTAAAGAGACCATACACAGCTGACAATACAACAAAGCACGAGCATTCTGGGACACGCCTTCGTTCTGGAACACAGGCCAACATAAAAAGAAAACTGTGCCTGTCCTGACAAAAAGACCTCAATATCGGTGATTTTCTATTAAGACATTATCAGGGACCTCACTCCCTCTGCATCATCACCATTCTTCCACATTGGTACAAGCACTCTACACTCGATCCCAACTTGCAACTTGCTCCCTCAGCGAGAAGTCTTAATAGAAATATGCCTCTCTCCGGTCGATTTGGATATTTGGGCATCCACCAGGAAATTGAGGAGAAGTAAAACTTCTCCAATTGTTTTCAAAGTTTGGGCGTTGTTTCGGTTTCACAATTTTGTTTCCATCGATACATGTGATCAGTACACAATGGGACTAGTGAACCTTGTCACATGCAGTGTGGAATGGTTTTATAATGTAAAAGTCAAAAATTAGCAGGAGAAAGCGGTGCATAATGTTTCACTATGAGGTCGAGCTAGACGCTGATTGAACTGAGTATTTGCAAGGTTGGGCGGTACATGGCGTTATAGAATACCGGTGGTTCCGAAGTCCACCAATAGGTTTAGGAATTCGTGCAGTGGATGATATTTGGGATACATGGGCTCAAAGGGAACGATAAAGGAGCTTGCTTCACTTAGGACGAACAACGGGAATGCGTTTAGCTTTAGGAAAAAACAGCAGAGTCCAGAAGCAGCAGTTCCAGCATACCTCTGCTTCCAGCTCAACCCACCCAACCTCCGTCCGGCATCATGTTCCCTGCCGGCACTGTGCTTTCGACGTATATATGTGTGTGTATTTCCTGTATGTATATGCTGTATCTACTGTCTGTATATGTGTGTGATATTTATCAGACCTTCTATTTTGTACTATATTGTGGTACTCTGTATGCATTTTACACTACATGGTGGCACGCTGTATGCATTTTACACTACATGGTGGCACGCTGTATGCATTTTGCATAAGGGGGGAAAGGAAAAAAAGGAAAAAGGAAGGAAAAAAAAGAGGAAAAAGAAAAAAAAGAAAAAGGAAAAAAAAGGGAAGGAAGAGAAAAAGGAAAAAAAGAAAAAAGAAAGGAAGAAAGAAAGAAGGGGGAGAGAAGGGAAGGTCGGTTAACACTTCCCAGGACTTTCATACAGCACAACTTTTTGTCTTTCACCTATCGTCACCTTACAAGCAGAACGTTCTAATGATTTCTATCCAACATTCTGCTCCCATGTGCATACTTTAATCCCCTGTCTTTAGTACCCTGTGTGGGGGAAAATCATTATTCGAACCCTCCACTTCCTTTGATGGCCCCTGGCACGTTAATCCGCTCCTTCTACCTACTCCTATCCGTTGTGACCAAAACCCGTGTTTATTAATACATTCCCAAGTCTTGCACTTGAGCTGTTTGTAGGACCTCTTTTGAGTCCGAAATCGGCCTCGTCATTGGACGCCAGATGTCTGGAGAAAGATCCGCTCGCGTGAGCTTAAATTCCCGCTTCTGCGGCCGGGAGGTTTACACAGTTGGCGGGAAGGCCGTCCTCCAACCTAGCTCGTTTCCCACGGCTGAATTGCCCAATGTCAGGATGGCAGGCTGAGAAGTTGACATTGTACGCTTCCCGTTATGGAAGTTGGGCTCTGGATGCCTTCCTGATGGCGGGAGCCTAGGGCACCCCGGTCAGCCTCTGCGTATCGGCTTGATCTGAACATGATTGCACAGCAGGGATTAACAGTCATACCCAGAGGTGTGATCGTAGTGGTTGGGAGTGGGCCCTGACAGCAACGCAGATGATCACCTTATACAGGACCAGGAGATCCTTCCCAGAAAGTTATTCTTCAGCGACCATAGTAGCTCCTAGAGGCTGACCATATGATGCATGGTGTGTGGATGGGATCCCTCCTGTTACTTTTGTTTGTGGCCAGGCTTTCCAAGTGGTAGCCTCTGTATAAGGAAGGGTGCCTCTCCTAGGAACCTGCCATCCACCATACCACAATATATCAGACATGCCCCTGGAGGTATTTTAGTGAGCCTTCATGTCTAGGAACGAGCTGCTGCAGGGTTCCTCGGCCAGGGATGTCAGGCTCCTGGTTGCACTCAGCTTTCCTAGGCGCTTGGTAGGCCTTGACAAGGGAATGTGTCCAACAGTCCCTTGGCGCCGGGATTGAGGTAACACTACGTGGCACTAGGATGTTTTAATGGTCATAGCTGTGTGCAATGGGCTCAGATATGCTATCGAAAAATAGCGGCCCTGGAGAGGTGTCTGGCTCACTCATGGCTTGATCCTCTCCCCCTTTATTTCAAAACCTTTTGTTGTGATCACTTATTTATTTTTACTCTCATTGGATTTGATATACAATTTATAAATCTGTAAATGTTACACCCTTGTAGACAATCACTAGCATAGTGATCAGCTCACATCTAATACTGCCCCCTGTGGTACTCATATTATGTATATACTTTGAGAAAGACAAATTTCTTTTCAATATTTTGTTCAACACCATACATAAACATAGAGATAGTTAGTTGTTCATGTGTATTCATTTAAGTAGCACATGTTTGATCAGTCACAAGTGTAAAAGTGGTTACAAACCTTTAATTTTAGGACAACCTTCATAAATATTAAGTATATAACCCCCTTTAACCCACACGTGTAAGGTTTAGTGTTGTTTTTCTTGAAACTTTTAAAATCGGCTATATGTTTTTCAAAGGCTTCGTAGATTTCCTCCGAACGTTCTTTGGCACCTACAAGATTAACCCAAAAGCAATTGGGACATTAGACCTTACTCCCAATTCTAACAAGCATTTACTTCCACCATCGCTTCCATCCACAGTATCTGCTAAAAGATCACAATTGGCTTTTTCCACAAGGGCTATTGTCAGAGCACATTAAATATTCCTTAATTGTTTTACCATACATATGCTATGATGTAATCAAACTTATTCAGACTTTCATCAAATTATGCAACAACTTTTGGATATAAACCTCCAGAGGCCAGGTTTTGGATTAATCTTTGATCTCATAAGCTAGACACCACGAACCTTAACAGTTAACACACCTTTCCAGATCACAAAGTGAGGAAAACAATCTTGGTTTCACCATCCGTGTAAATGGAGCCTGAACACTCCGGTTCATAACTGTGAACAGCGTGATATATTAGTTTATCATGCAACTATATATTCGAATGCCATATTATACAACGTCCCCTTGATTTTTAAAAGCAACTGCGGAATATGATGGCGCTATAAATAAAGATTATTAACGCTAAACTCTTCTGTGAATTGGGAAGGATAATCGAAATTAATCTACAATAACAGATTGTAGTATCTACATACAGGCAATAGTAGGTTTATATTTTAACCTCCTCACCTACATCACTCAAGATATTGCTATACATCCCCCTCATTTGAATATTACGTTAAATCATAGGTTCAACACCACAGGTGTGCTTGGTGGTAATGCAACACCCATCAATTCCGGTCCAGTGGGTTTTACGGAATGAGAAGTTTTGAAGGATTCCAGTTCCTTGTTCTGGAACTCCAATCCAAAAGTTTTGAACCAACCCTAACCTGCAGTTTGGGTCCCCTTGCTCAGGTACAGGACAACAATTTCTACAAGTGTCCCCGGTTCTTGGCATTGAAAAATTTAGACTCTAGAGTCTTCCAATCTACATTCTTTAGTGAGAGAAGGATAAACAGGGTATGGCAAACCTTTGGATGATCCATATTTACCAGGCCAAAACAATGACGTTACCTTCTTAACGCGATTATTAAGGACCAGCCTTCTACCGATGGGATCTCAACATCACAGCTTCCCACCATTCTGTAGTTTAAAGTCAAGGAATTTTTGCTGGAACCCTAGTTTTGTACAACACGGCAGATTCCTTGCGGCCGGCTGGACTGTTCTTACACTATTAAAGATATTATTCAGAAAAAAAAAATGCAAAACCTAAGGGGGGGGGGGGGGGAGGAGAGAGAGATATTTGAATATCCCTTCTTATTTTGAGATCTTTAAATTACAGTCAGAAAAAAGGCAATGATTTACACTATACCGCCAAGACCAGGTACCACCTACTTAAATGCCCCTAGTTACCAAGTCCTACCAATAAATGGCAGAGGATTGTAAAACACTTCTGTGCAAAGTTCTCCATATTTTGTTTCACATAATCCCTTTTCTTTAAATTCTTACGAACCACACAGTAACTCATGAACTAGTAAATTTCCACTTAAGTTCCTCTTCATCCCAAAACAAAGCCATAAGATCCTGGTTATGTTAAAGCAGGGCCCATCCAACAATCCCCCTACAGAACCGTTGTTAATGCGACTATTCCCCTTCCCAATCATACATTGTACATGATGTATGGTTTTGTGGGCCAACACCCCAAGCCTCGCATGCTCCAAGACAAGTGCTTTTAATGCAGCACCTTACACGCACCTTTATTCAAGAAATGATCCATCTTGCATTTTACCCACCATCCAATGGTAATAGCGTAGCATGAACAAACAGTGTAGACCAACAGTAATGCCAACTATACCATACCTCTTTGCCTTCCAGTGCAGACCATTTTGCATAACTAAAATCATTGCTGTTGTCCTAGGTTCCCCTCCCGGATTCTCATGATAACTGCTGCAACCTCTGGAACATTAAACATTTTTTTAAGAAAACAATTTTTTTCTACTGTAGAAGTTGTAGTATGGCAGTCCTCTAACCTTTGGGGTTTCTTCTGCTTTCTAGCAGCCTGGGTCAATCTTCTTCAATCAAGTTTACAGGCCCTTTCCAGTGGATACAATATTTCTAGAACAGAATGGTGGGGGGGGGGAAGTAGAAGTTGTTTATTTTGGGTGAGTGACCCGATACTAAACAGCACGTCACCTGACTGCATCGAGACCTGCCCTGGACTCTGCTCCGGACAGAGTTTGCTATTCAATAGGGGGAAAAAACAAAAAATCTACTCCCTCTTCATGTCCTGCATGTTCTTACGGTAATTGTGGAAATAATTCCAGAGGATTTCCGAACTGGGTCGTGGAGTCATTGGGGTCATGGGTGAATAGCATAGTGTCCGATGTTAGAATGCGTCATTGAACATCTCTTTTCTCCGTGGGTAAATGGCTTGACACACTGAGGATGTTCCAACACTACAACTATCATCAATTTGTGAAGTATATTGCTGCCCTTGAAGTCCATTCTTTCTTCATGATCAGGATCAAGTCAAGGCAAAGCTCAGGTCTACTGAATAGAGTCTTAAGAGGGTCTTTGGGATGAATCCAAGCCGGCCATATGAAAGTTTTCAATAGGCTTATGTTCAAGTCATCATATTGCATCATAGAGGAGAACATTTATGGGGTAAGCCAAGGTTCATCCTAGGAATAAGTCAACAAATAAAATCAACAATAATAGAAAGCAAAAGAAATCAAAACATCGCAGGCTATGCCCTAAGCAGGTGTTGCCGTAAACCACCCAACTATATGTTGGGTGAGATGAAGATTACATCCCATCCATTTCTATAAGTGCAGTTGGCACGATCATCATGGAATGCTTTAAAAAATCATCACAGAACACTTTGTTGGTTTCAACAAACCACATGTGTCAGCTCGCAACTACAGTGGTACCACCGCTATGGGGTCCTCCTAGTTACAACACCCCTGCATAATGGTTTGGATGTGTCACCACTCATTGAAATAGCATCCACAATGGCCCTCAGCCTAATGGACATCTGGTGAACAATCCCGGAGGGAACTAGACTATCCTGTTTTCTAAGTAGGTTCAGCACTTTAGAAGTTTCACATAAACACATCACTTCATAACCATTATGGCATTTTTAGAGGCACGTCAGAAGGGCAATTGCGTTGGTTTCAACACAAAGCACATACTCGATCTGCTATCACCAATTGAAAATGTAGGCGCTATGGATTTTGTCACAGCCTATATAAAGAAAACCAATCATGCATATGAGTCTGTGTAAAAACATTGCTTTCGTTTAATGCATAATTGCCTTAGGGTTTATTCAGAAACATATTTGGTCCTTAATAGGTCTCAAACTAATTTCCTCTGGCAGGAACCTCACACTCACAACCATCCTAAGTTAATCATCCCCAAGGCCCTCATTCCAGAAATAAGACTACAGCCCTATGTGCAGACCCCTGCCCTGCCAACGCAGTGTTGTTGACATCAAAACCTCCCTCTGTTTGATAGTGTTTCTCTAGGCCTTATAGCCTAGGAGACCTCAATTTCTTTAAAAGAATGGAATAATTCTTGTAACCAGTAAAATTCCTGTTGTACTTACATTATAAAGTAGCTTGCTGGTTGGATAATAGCTTGCCCCACTCCAAGGATCTTAGATAAAACCCCTTGTGGCTGGAAAGGTTCTTGATTTCAGACACTCCTTAAAGCCATGTGTCTGTGGCACGCTGCCCTACACATCTGCCCTGCATGGAGACGGCCAAGCCAGAATCCACCATATGAGTCTGCATCATCCTGTCATCCTCTGCAAATATCCCATCTATCCCTCCACCTGACGCTACCTATACCGGCCTGTGAGGGAACCTGTTGGAACAGCATCCAACCGGCCATCTCTGATCCAGTTGATTGTTATGGCGTGTTACGGTTCCGAAATAAACAAACTAGTTGAATATCAGAGCTATTCTCTTCAGAAGTTGCAAAGCCAAGTCTTTTTTGGCCAGTAGGAACAATATCAAATATCTTGTTCTGTCTCTTAAGATTTTTTGGGAATATGCGGGTAGATAATGGGGATAGGTGGGAATGGCATAAGCAAGAGAAAAATTAACAAAGCTGGCTGAAGAGTCTGAGGGAAAGACGAGTTGGTCTTTGTCGAGAGAATTTTTTTTACTTTGGCATTTCTCTCGGAGAAGCAAAAACCGATCGATGTTGGCAACCCAGGTTTGAACTAACTGAGAGAAGTAGAAACACCTCGTTGTTTTGTTAGATACCACCTCATTTTGGGATTGATAGTATCGCGTCTCAGAAGGAGAAGTTCCGCAAAAAATATATATAGTTCTCCACCCCTTTTAGATAGCACAGCAGCTGAGAGGGATGAAGTGTTGCTTTCTCTGCTCCCAACTGCTATTTGTTGGAGTGTTTTATAAGGATGTGGCGGGTAGCATTGCCCACTGCTGTTTTTTATGTTGGGGGAGGAGTGTAACCCTCACATGTTGGTTTTTTAACTGTTGTGACACGTTCTTGTGTTTCCCAGAGTTCCTTCAGTTCAACGATAATGGAGGACCAGCTGTGTGAAGGGAGACAGCCAAGTCCCCCCCCACCAGTTTTGCTCCCCACCCATACTGCTTGCAACGGTTTTGTAATAAGTAATACAAGCCAGTTGGTACCCATCAAACAACCACTTTTTGGACGAACTCTGAATCAATCCACCATTTAGTGACGTTTTTTTTAGTTACACTTGGCGGACATGTTTAACCCTCTCTTCCAGATGTAAGGGGGGATTTTGTCCCAAGCATAAATAAGAATCCAGTTTTCTGCATCACTTTTGTGATTCTGAAGGCACTGTACGATTAAATTACATTTGATCCAGTAGTTCAATGCTTTCTTACCGTTACTGGAATGTTTTCTTTTGAAAGGATTCACTGTTGAAGCCATTCTTATTCTTTTTTCTGCTGGTTGGAATGATGTCTGCAGGATGAATTTAGAAATGTTCCAGAAAAATAACTTCTGTATTGTGAAGATAGATATTCCCAATTTATAAACCACCCCAGTGACTGCAACATCGGGAGAGGAGATCTCTGTGGTAGTACAAGTACTGGGCTGAATCTTCTTATCAAAGGTCGTCTAGGTAGGCATGACCATACTCCTTGTTTTCACATTCCCTAGTGATGTTTACTCATTTTAACCCCTTACTTATCAAATGTTACTCAGTTTATGCCGTCGTAGCTCCTTCACTCCCCATGATACCAGTCTAAAATTCCAGGGTGTGGACAGGGCCCTAAGCAGACACATTATCCATCTAGTTCTGTGGGAATGACAAATGTGGTAAGATTATTAGGTACAAGTGTATAACACACCTTCAACTATGCTGCGATTGTTACTAACACTAGAAAGAGGGAGCAGATCAGAGATGAAGATTCCCATTGCACAGAGGCATAACACACAGAGGCTCACAGACTTTTACACTGTCAGCTCGGCTACATATCTTCCCACTGATGTGTGCCTGCCTCCCCCTCCCCTGGATAACTTATCTGCTTGTAGTTTGCAGCTTCTCTCTGCTCATATGTGTTTGCTGGCAGGAAGTGATGAGTGTCTGGACTCTGTGCTGGCTGTAGTGACAGGAGCAGAGAAGAAATCTCAGCAGCACAGCATCACATAAAGATGGAGTCCAACCCCAAGTCAGAAGTTTCAGTTGTCGTGTCTAGGGGCACAGAAATTGTATACACCACGACTGATATAAGAGACATGTTGGACTTATATCTGGTGTAAACGCTGCATTTTTGTTAGTACAGTGAATTAAGAACACAAGTTATTTTATTATCCGAGTACATTAAGAAATGGTCTTTAAAAGGTACTACCTCATCAGTTTTGTAAAATATCCTGGGTGAAGACGATTCCGATTGGTAGAGCTCTGTGCTGGAAACAGATCATTTTCTCTGAGGGTGTTGTAGAAACCCGCAAATCTCTGGAATATTTGAGATTTATGGCAAATTGGTACGTGGTAATACACGCTCCTTAAAAGGGGTTATTCTCGTCTGGACATTCCATTCTGTTTCATTAATCTGCCATTAAAAACTTTCTCAATTAAATGTCATTAATAAAATGTACTTGTGTGAAATAATTTCTCAAATGTAGTCTTTTGGTCCCTTAGAAACAAGCTGCTGGAGGGATGCACAAAAGTTTTTTTTTATATGAAATGTCCAGGAGTTACTGCGTGTCGCGCAGCCGCGTCCTGTGGTAATGAATGCTGAAGCCACGTAGTCAGGCAGGAACTCAATAGCGCATGTCTGGCCACTGCTGCCAAAATGTGAGGTGATAGTAACCGAGGAAACCAATTCGGTTCCATAAGTCCACCATGGACGCCCCCACTGAGGTTGCTTCCCCTTCCTCTGTAGGGACAGGAATGAGAGCATTAAATAGCCCCTCCCTCAACCTCCCACCAGTATTTATCAAAAACTACACCAGTATAGGTTCCAACATAAATTCACATATATAGGTAAAGATCCAGAAAAAGAAAACACTTTTATATACATGGGAGGGAAATATCAGGGCCGTCATGGTGGACTTATGGAACCCGATTACCGGTAAGGACTATTCCTTTTTTCCATATCGTCCCATGACGGCCCCACTGGAGACATACCAAATTTATGCCCAGTTAGGGAGGATACACGCCTGAAGCACTTTTCGGCCGAATGCCAGATCTCTGGAAGCCAAGACATTAGCCTATAGTGCTTGTGCAAATGTGACATTGTACTCCATGTAGCGGCTTTGCAGATTTCTCAATGGATGCACCTCCTCTCTCAGCCCAGTGTAGACATGGCCCTAGTGGAATGGGCTTTGACTGAGAGTGGAACATCCTTATTTTATAGCATTCCCTGATGGTATCCGTAATCCAACATCCAATAGGGCCTTTGAAGCTTTCTGCTTTACTTCCTCCCTGCAAATTGAATTAATAATTTAACTTTTCTCCAAATTGATGTCTTCGAATACTTAAAGGAACCTCCCATTTAGAATGGTCGGGGTAATCATTAGTACCACCCGGCACCAGCTCACGGGTGAGCTGGTGGCGGTACTTACTTTCGTAGTGTTATAAACCGCGGTATCACGGTTTAACACTTTTTAAATTTTAAGCAGAAGGGGCTTCGGCGCTTGCGCACAACCTGCACGCGCAACATCTCCGCTATTTCCTATGTAGGCGCGCGCCACGATCATGCGCACGCAAGTTCCTCTCTGCTCTAAGTTTAAAAAGTGTTAAAACCGTGATTACCGCGGTTTAGAACAACTAACGAAAGTAAGTACTACAGCTTACACCGACCATTCTAACGGTAGGTTTCCCTTAAGGAACAGTACGTCTTACATCCAGTAATGCCAACTTTTCTTCAACAGGATTTTTTTGGATGATGGCAAAAATGTGGGTATAGACTATTTCCTGGTTCCTATGAAATTAGAGACACATTTTTGGTCTAAGCGTGATCCCTATCTTCCTGGTACACATAAATAGGGTTCACACATGGACAAGCCGTAACTCTCCCAGTCTTCTTAGCTGTGGTAAAAGGCTATTAAAAAGGCGGTTTTAGTGTCAAAAAACGCATATGACTAGGGTCGATTGGCTCAAAGGGCCCCCATAGTTTAAAGCGTCTAGGACTAGAGATAGATCCCACTGAGGGGATGACTCTAACCGTAGGACGTAAGTCGTGAACAGGCTTGAAAGAACCTCTTTACCCACCTGTGTTGTGTCTAGCGCTGTATGAAGTAGGCGCTCAGGGCCGAGACCTGGACTTTCAAGGTGCTAGGTCGTAGTCCTTCTCTCAAGCCCTCTTGCAGAAAATCAAGATCTGACAGAGTATCCTGTGTTAGGCATATCTTTTGAACCAGGAACAAAACTTTTTCCATTTTTTAAAATTATAGGCATGGGTTATTGGTTTTCTACTATTCTTTAAGGTTTTTATTACCTCATTTTATAAGCCTTTTGATCTTAACGAAGGTGCTTTCAGGATCCAGCTGCTAGGTTTAGAAACCCTGGGTTCTGATGCCGACCTGGTCCCTGATGTAGAAGGTCCGGTCTCCTGGGCAGGATAAAAGGAAAGTCTATCGCCAATTTCTGTAGAATGGGAACCAATTCTCTTTGGCCAAAAGGGTGCTACTAAGATGAGCTTGGTTGGACTTCTAGCAGCTTTTGCAACACTTTGCTATCAATGGAAATCGGAGGAAAAGCATACACTAGGTCTTGTGTTCCAGGTCTGTGAAATGCATCTAGTCCCCAGGGGACTTCCTTTGGTTTCAAGGAGAAGAAATTTTTACTTTGGAATTTTCCTTGAGGCAAACAAGTCGAGGTCCGGGCAGTCCCCATCTTAAAACAATTTCTTGGAAGCTTCCTCGTTCAGGCTCCATCGTGGGAAGGATTTGAGGAACCGACTGAGGTAATCCGCTACTATATTCTCTGAGCCCCTCAGATGGATGGCCGAAATCGACTGGATATTTCCTCTGCCCACAAAAATTTGTTGTGATATTTTCAGTAGCCTTTTGTGACCTGGTACCTCCTGTCTAGATAGCAAACCGTTGGTGGTATTGTCGGACATAACTTTCACATGGTGACCTTTCCAGTCGCTGGACAGGATTTTAGAGTGGTTCAGGACCGCTCTTAGTTTCTCTTCGTTTCGAGAGGTCTGTGCCATTTCCTGGTCCGTAACCCTGAATATGTTGCCGGGAAGTCGCCCCCCCCCCATCCGGAGCTGCGGCGTCTGTTTGAATCTGGGTTAACGGCCATTGGACCCAATTTACGCCTTTTGCAGATTCCGGAATTCCTCCACCAACTTAGTGATTCCTTCACTTCTGAGGGGATTATCAATGGCCAATGAAGATTATGGTTTTTGTCCCATTTTGCAAGAGACCATGACTGCAATGTTCTTGAGTGATTTGGCACCAGACCACACTCTGGATGCCATGATGTCATGGTCCCCAGAAGACTCATAGCTGTCCTTATCGACAGCAGACTTCCTCTTCTCAAATTTCTTGTATTTTCCCAAAAGATTTTCCATCTTTTCCTGTGGAAGATAACAGGTCTGTGTT
Organism: Engystomops pustulosus; assembly: GCA_019512145.1. NCBI lineage: Eukaryota > Metazoa > Chordata > Amphibia > Anura > Leptodactylidae > Engystomops > Engystomops pustulosus. The sequence continues at coordinate 32,964,224 of CM033647.1, read as the reverse complement.
AGAGAATTTGAAAGATACTCCTAGAAATTCTTTTAGGTGACTCGGAATTAAATCTGATTTGTCTATATTATGATCCATCCCAGGGTGTAAAACTTCTACTGTTGTATCCTTTGGCTTTCTAGATGAGTTACTGATCTCCTATTAAGTAGAAGGTTCCGTCTAAGTTGGAACCACGCAGATTTCTCTTCCGGCGGAGATATTTTACTGCCTCCGCCATGACCTTGGTAAAGACCCGGGGGGGCTGAGGAGAGACCAAAAGGCAATGCAGTAAACTGAAAATGAAATTCTTCCCCAGAGGGAGATAATACAGCAAATCTTAAGTATTTTTGGTGATTTCGTATGGATAGGCCACGTGATATAGGCATCCTTGAGATCCAGGTACATAAACAACTTTGTAAGGTATCAAAGGTGTTATAGATTTTATTGATTCCATTTTTGACATAGGTTACCCACTTGTTCAAATTTGTGATCAATCTGAAAGCTCCATATGGCCTTTTTTTTTAAATTAAAAACAAAGGTGAGTAATGTACCGTACCTCTTTCTTCTGGGTGGACTGGACAGATGACGTTCACTTAACAGGTCGGATCCCTCCTCCAAGGTGACATGTTATCTGTTCTGTGGTGCCTGGATAGGATAAATCGATGAGGAGGAAGTGAACATAAACTCTATAAAATAGCCATCTTCGATTATAGAGAGTACCCACCTGTTTGATGTTATATTTTTTCCAATGGGGGAGAGAACTTTTTCAATCTTCCCCCACTCTGGCATCATGTTTCTTCTCTTGTTTTACTTGAGGCACCAAAGAGAAAGGACTTATTCTTTCCTCCTTTTAGCTGTATTCCAGTACCCCTGTTTCCAGGTCTGCTGTTCCTGAATCTTGGCTGTTCTTTAGTGGAACGAAAAGCTCCGAAAAAACTGCTTTCTTGGGTTTGTTGTTTGGGCCTCCGGAAATCCTCTTCTTATCCGCTGCTTTAGCTAGGATTTCATCCAAACTCATCTTGGCCCAAACAAAAAAAAAAAAAAATCACCCGAAAAAGCAGGCTAATAGTTGGCTTTAGAGTGACGTCTCCAGACACATGCCTTAAACAATGGGCTCTTCTGGTTTGCATAGATAGTGCAGGCTTCTCTTGCTGAAAACCGGAGTTTCAGCTGAGGCATCTGCCAGAAAAGCTGTCTGCTGATCTTAATACGGAATGGAGTCAAGCATTTCTTCTCTAGACGTGCCTTCTCAAGATGATCCTCCAGCGTCTTGCCAAAAGACAGAGTACGTGTATACAGATGTAGTAGTAATATTTGTTTTTAGAATTGCCATGAGAAGTTTCCCAAGCTTTCTTGAGCAACAATTGATTTACGGTCCATGGCATCTTTTAGTTGGGTGGAATCTTCAAATGGTAAATCGTTTTTTTTGACCACCTTAGCTATAGGAGTCAACCTTAGGCACATTATCCCAGATTTTTGTTTCTTCTGGATCTACTACAGACCTCTCCTCTATGGTGTCTTAATATTCAAGGTGTTCAATGGTTTTTAATCAGCCCATCCAAATCCTCGTTAGAAACAAATATTTGGGGGTCATTTGGTACGATGTCTTGTGTCACCAATCCTGTTTCTTCATGTCTAACTCATAAGGAACAAGAGGGCTGCTCGTCATCTGAAATCCAGACATACAGGGTTTCTGCCTGACTTTTTTATGCAGTGGGCTCCTTGATGCCCTAATCTCTTCCACTCATACAACACGCAATTCATCCATAACGATGATTTTTCCTCTTTTAACACTTTGTCCAAACAATCTTTAACATAAACTTTTTATATGTAATATCCAATTTGTGTTACAAATGTGGCAACGTTTGATGGTGCCTTCTTAGGTGTTTTTCTTTATCACAAACTTTTGATTTTTCTTTTTCTTTTAACGGGTATTCCTTCTCCTAGTTTCGAATAGAAAAAAGAAAAGGAATTACTGGCTTATTAGAAGGCCAGACTCCATCACAGCATATAGTGCAACAAAACCTAGTTTGGCCATTCGCTAATGTCCTACTTAACAAGAGCCCAGTGGTAAGGAACAGATGCCTCTTCCATGCCGTGTTCACTTGCTCCACCATAGACCTCAGCAGAACTTGCAGACTGGTGGACTTCTCCTCACGTACCTTCCGCATTGACGTCAATCTTATGGCCTGATCCCTAGGCCGAGACCTGAGGTCTGCTGTACGTTCACTTCCGGTCCTTTGCCACCCCTAAACCGAAGTACCGACGCTTGAAAGTGGCGGTATGTGCCGGCTGCCGCGGCCTCGGGAGGGCCGTATAAAAGGCTGCCGCACTGCCCACTTGGCCTCCTGCTCGTCTGCAGAGACCTAATGGCAAATCCGGACCTTGAGACCCCAATTAGGACTCATGGGCAGCCGGGGAAAGGGAGGGGGGGGCCCCGAAGAAAATAAACAAGCACCACGAGAGTTTTATATTATGAGATTCCACCATCCCCACCCCCTTCCCCGAACCGGAGGAGAGTAGAGGGTTTTTACTCTCAACCGTATCCCTGTTAGGGACAGGGAAAAAAAACCACTGGTGGTGAGTGTTGAGGGGGGGTCTATTAATGCTCTCAATTCCTGTCCCTACAGGGAAGCGGGAAGCAAACTCCAGTGGGGCCGTTATGTGGACATATGGAAATAACTATATTATGAGAAATTATCTTCACACAGGAAAACATTTTTTTTTAAATAACAATCCCATGAGGAAATGTTTACATGTGCAACTTAAATTAAATTAAATTAAATGCCAGTTGGAATACCCTTATAAGTCTTAGGTACAGTTTGAAGCCAAGAAGAGGGGCAAGGGCGCACAACAAAACGGGTATGTTCCAAAGAAATTTTCTTTTTATTTAAATCAAAGGTACACAGAGAATTTCTGTGTACCCTTCGATGATTAGCAGAAAAAAAAAAAAAAAAAAAAAAAAAAATACTTTGGAAACCATTACCCGGTCTTGTTGTGCGCCCCTCTGCCTCTTGGCTTCACTACCCCTATTCTCTGACTCCACAGCCGATCTTTAGCATTGCTCGTGCCTGGATACCCCAAAAGACGCCGGGCTTGCACCTCAACCAAAAAAAAAAAAAAAGACCTGTATGCCAATACGAGGGTTGCGCCTTATGTTAAAGCACAACTCATCCGGAAGCGACTGTCCAACTACGGTTCCATATACTCTGAATCAAATGTTTATCACCTATGAGCGTGTGTGTTCCTTGTCCTGCTATCCTTTTAAGTCTATGATGCACATGGTATGTTCCCCCGGCATGGACTAGTACTGGCCGGAGTTACGGATTGTGAGAGCACCAGAAGCAAGGAAAGAGAAAACGAGAAAGGCCGAAAGAAGGGCCAAAAGTAAAAAGAACATGTACGAGCAGACTACAGATGGGGGACAGTGAAAGAGAAAGGGAGGATCGGAAGAGGAACAAAAGGGAAAGACTTTTGAACTCTTGACGTTTTTATAGAATATAGTTTTGTTCACTTCTTGATTTAATATTTACCTGTAGAAAGGAACCACTGGGATTTCTTATAGAACAGGTAAGGAAAAGCAGTTAGTTGTTTACATCTTCGATGTCCAGAAAGTTACATCTGAAAACTAAGACAGTTTTAATTCTATAGTATTTCAACTGAACCAAGTGATCAAATGATCTGACAAAACTTTCCCACCCGAGCCTAGGCCTTTTTCTTGTGGCTGGAGGCAAGCCGGAGTGCCAAGGATATGACCGAGTGGCTGGGCTTTTGCATAGCTCAGGGTCACGGCTGATTGTCACGGTGCTTGTATGGGGACCGGAGGGCTGTCCTAAGCCTGGCCGGTCTCCAGCAGTGGTTGTTTGCTTCTCAAAAGAAAGAAATAAGGAGGAAGGAGGCTGATGTTGAACTGGTTCTCCCCGAGCAAACCCCTAGATATCGTAAAGGAGGAGGTCCCTGGGTAATGATGGCTAAGGATCTTTGTGGTGGTAAGCATGCCATATCCAGAGATCAACTGAGGGCAAACGTTGTGGCAAATCAAAACAGTTCCGTATTGAAACATAGGGCAGCAGTGAAAAACAGAGGCAAACACAGTCGAATCGGATTCTGGTTACTGGGTGGTCCGCAGGAATGGTGCACACCTGGAAGGCCCTGGAGCGTTGTCCAAAACTGTGGAAGCTGCAGCCAGGGGGTACCAATTCTGTCTGCTGCCCTGAGGTGCAAGCCCCTAGAGTATGCCCCTCTCTCCCCCAACATATGTAATTATCGGTGTGCGCAGGTGAGTGTCAGGACGAGATCCATTCATTTTGGTGGTTGCAAAAATCAAGCACTCCTACATATACTCAGGGGTTGCCTCGGGGAGAACCAGTACATCAGCCTCTCCCTCCTTATTTCTTGAAGATACCACCTGCTGGAGACCTGCCAGGCTGTAGGGCAGCCCTTCAGTCCCCATACCAAGCACTGTGACATCAGCATGCCCTAGGCTGCAATAGCCAGCCACTCGGTATGCTTGGCCTCGGCTGCCTCCAGGCCCACAAGAAAAGGCTAGGCTCGGGTGGGGAAAGTTGCAGATCATTTGATCACTTGTTCATTGTAATATACTGCAATACTAATGTTCTAATGTATCTTTCCTGTGACAATCGAAGAGTCAAACTGCTTTTCCTTACCTGTTTCTAATAAAGAAAGCCAGTGGTTCTTTCTTACAGGTAAATATTAAACCTCAAGAAGCTGAACAAACATATATTCTATAAATCTGAGCGTGTTTGCGTTGAATTTCAATGCGAAACACCGTCGGCTCGTTCCGATCGCATGGGTGTTCCATAGAAACGCCGATGCCGATCGGGCCGAGGCCCCCGCCCCCTGATTTTGCCGCGACTTTGTCTGGGCGTTTGCAGCGTCAGACAAAGCGCCTGTTGTGGCGCCGGCCTAACGCAGATTGGCCGTTTTGACAGGTTTGACCAATTATCTTAGTTTGCATTTTTAACGATATGAAAACGGTACTAACTACAAAAAACTACTAAACTGCTCAATAAACCGCCCGTAGTGTCTTTAACCCTAACGGCGCATTCAGCACGTTCCGCTACGCCGGCCGCGTTTCATAAACCGCGACGCTAGCGCACAGGGGGCGGAGTTTGGGGGCGATCTCATTGCGTTTCCAGAGAACCCCGCATGCGATCAGGTTTATTATTCGCATCGTTTCCGGGAAACGCAATATGCATCCGCCCGAGCACCCGCCCCACTTGCCGCCTTAGAGCGGTCGCGTTTATTGGAACCGACGAGTAAGCGGACACGTGTGAACGACGCCCTAGAGACACAGAGATGAAATCAACAACACACTCAAGCATTGTGTTTTTTAAAAACGCATCATTTTCAAGTGTTCGAATCGCAACAAAAACGCCACGTTTGTCACCGACCGCGCCTTATCGTTGTGTTGCAACACAATACAACAGTTGGTAGGAGCAGAAACCTTACCTATTTGAATCTCTGTTAACACGGACATTTGTTTTTTGTTTAGCATAACCTTTATCACAACTGCACAGCGCATTGGGGGGGTCATTTACTAAGGGCCCGATTTCGCGTTTTTCCGCCGCGCACGTGTTTACGCACCCCGAATATTTTCTCGGTTTGCTTTTGCCGCCGATTTTTGTCCCTGTATTGCCCCGGATTTTTTTGGCGCACGCGGATCGAATTTGGCGCTTCGCGCCGGCAGGATCTGCGTGCCGAGCAGAAACCCCGCGGATTCCCGAAAACTAACTGCCCGCAGTTAAAAAATAAAAGTGTCCCTTTGGGACCGCGCTTTTATCACCGTTCACTTGGTCCTTTGGGTCCAGCGTCGGTGAATTTCCAGTTGGATGCATTCAATGCTTTTTTCAGCGCGCGCAGCGCCACCTGGTGGACGGCGGAGGAACTGCCTTATGTAATCCCCCCGGCCCCGACCAACATCCCACCCGCAGAGAACGCAAACCGCTGATCGCTGAACCGGGCCAGGTAAATAAAATCTGCCCCTATGTCCTTAACATGTGCATTTGTAAGACAAATGTTAACAGAAAGTTATTAGACAAATTTCCACTCCTCTCGCTGTTGAACTGCATTTCAAACACAATGCAACACCCTCATGTGAACACAGTCCGAAGCCCTTAATATACAGTATAACATCCAACCTTGTCATCCAAATCACCTGGAATCATCACCTGCTCATCTGCTGATCACCACCTTTTTTTTAGGGGGAGACCCGCTGTCCCAGAGTGTAAGTTAACAGAATCTCCTTTGGGTGGCTCCTGAGTGACTGTGGGTACACCCCTCTAACCAATGGAGCTGAGTTGGAAGTGATGAATCCCTGGAGTGTTCTCAATCTAAACTGAATCTGACTGGATCCTTGGTTGTTTTCGTAAGATCTGCAGATGGATGGAGAATCTTCCTTTTGCAAGAATATTTGGAGACCAATGTGACAGCTCATGTTGTTGGTATGTATATACATTGTATGATGTAGTGGACATCATTGCTATACACCTGTGATGTGTGAAGCCTCTATGCCGGCCCCAGGACTCCGAAAAAAAAAAATCCTTGCTATAGGGTTTACATTACCGTTCAAAGGCTTGATACTGGGGATAATGGCCGACAACTATACTGTTTCACTTTTTTCATGGGTGTATTTACTGTCCACTACTTATTTTCTTTTCCCCTCTCGGTGCGCGGTCCCCCTCAATTGTTTGCGTTTCAGCCCTGTTGTTTTTCTATTGTGTTTATTATTCCGCATTACAACACATCTAGGTGATTTTGCCTAGTTCCATTACGTTTAACATTGTGTTTACAAACATTTTAACACATTTAAAAACAAAGTTAAACTTCGTAATTGTGCAAATCGCTCTCCTCCGTTGTAATGCATTTTCAAACGCAATGAAACGGAACACGTGTGTGAACGCGGCTTCCGGGCCCTGTGTTTCCACGTTGCCATTTGCTCAAAAAAACGTAAGTGGGAGGGGGTTTTGGCCTAAAAACCTATAGCATTCTAAGCCCACGGCATTGGTACTTCAAAAGTAATAGAGAAATTTGATGGCTACTCTCTTGTGTTTAGTTATGAAAAAATTTGTGAAACATTTCTAAAAGAATATTTCCATTTTTCAAAGTTTCATAAATTTTCATTCTGCTTTTCAAGAACGATGGTCATATCACCCAAGGTAAACTTTTAAACTAAACACTTGTTCCCTCCCAAATTTTGTTGTACATTGGCAACGTGCTTTTTTTATGCATTCTCCTTTTCTTGAGGGTTGTTCGGGGAGCGCGGCCAAACAGATGTTGGCGTATTGAACCTTTTTGGGCCATTTTTAAGGCAGTCCGTTTAAAGCATGCTTTTTTTTGAAAACATCATCCGACTAATGTAAAACCAGGTTTGCCACATTACTCTTTATATAAAAAAACGGATGCGTTTTTCAAAATGCATGTGTTTTTTACCGGACTGCTTAAAACTGCCAAAAAACTGGTTCAAACAATGCAAGTGGTTGCCGTCTGCCTTAGGCTTGGTGTCACAACTTGGCTCTTTTGTGTCCTGCAGTTTGCAAACGCAGACAAGTCCCGCGACCCACGCGGGGCGGGCCTCGGTCCGATCGCCATCGGCGTGTCTATGGAAACGCCCTTGCGATTTTCTGGAACTAGAACGAGCCGGTGTTTCTGCGTTAATTTTAACACGAAAAAAACCACACCGGCGGCTTCAGTTCTCCGAACAAGCGTTTCCATATGAAACGCCATGCGATCGGCCGAGCCCCTCCCCGGTGGGCCGGACTTGTCTGCGTTTGCGTTTCGCAAACTCGACAAAAGCGCCCTTGGCGCCAGCCTTAGGCGGCGGCCACAACGTAGGCTTTGTCTGCGCTTTGCTTAAGACGCAGACAAGTCGCGTCCCTACCTGGTGCGGCCTTGGCCGTATCGCACTTGTGGCGTTTCTATGGAACCCCTGCGATCGTAATGAGCCGCCGGTGTTTTTCGGAGTTAATTTAACGAACTTGCACAGAACCGGATGGCTTGTTCCCTGATCGCGGCTTTTCCTAGAAACGCGATGCGTCAGGCCAAGGCCCGCCCCGTGGGCCCAAACGACTTTGTCTGCGTTTGCAAGCGCAGACAACCTACGTGTGGCGCCGGCACTTAAGGTGAAGACACATGTGGCGTTTTTTTTAAGGCTAGAGGACGAGGAGGACGAGAGGAGGATGGAACCGAGGGGGTAAAAAGAAGGTGGAGTAGCCAGGAATGTGCTGTAGGTAGGGTTGAGTTGAAAAGGAGAGCGTGGGGGGTTGGCTAGGGTAGGAAAGGAGGATGAGATGGTGGGAAGGTAGGTGGAGTGAGGGGGAGAGAAATGCGGGGGGGAGGTGCGGGCCGTACAGTGAGGGGGGGAGTTGGTTGTGACGGGAGGTCGGGTGGGGGGGTGGGTATGTATTTGGCGGAAGGAGTGATTTTGGGGGCAACGGCGGAGGTTGATGGAACAGGAATGCTGGGGGGGGGAAGATTTGGAAAGGTGGAAGTGAGGTGTAAAGTTGGACTAGTGTGGAAAGAGATGGTGAAGTTGGTGTTAAAGGGTTGTCGGTGGGTCTACAGAGAGAGAGGGAAGGGGGGGGGGCGAGGAAGGGTCTGGGCTATAAAAGAAGGCAAGTATGGGGGGGAGGTTGATAGATAATGTTGGAAAGTTGGCTACGGATGGACTCTATTTGGAGTGGCGTGGGTGGTCTCTTCTCTGTCGTTTGTTTTTTTTTTTTTTGGTTTTGTTTTTTTTTTGGGCGCCGTTTTTTTTAGTTAGTGCGTTTTCACATTCGTTAAAAAGGCATCCGTTTTTTTTTTTTGAAAACGCATAGCCGTGTTTTGTTCTGTTTTTTTTTTTTTTTTTTTTTTTTTTTTTTTTCAATGGTTTGTTTTTTTTTTTTTTTCCGAAATTCGCAATAAAAAAGACCAGACTGAATGCGTGTTTTTTAATAACGATGTGAAATGTCACTAACTAAAAACTGACCACAAAACGCCCCTAAAAACGCACAGATGTTCCTTCACCCTTAGAAGGTTTTTGAATACGTTTATCGTATGTTTTTACTAAGTGGCGTTTTCAGATAGTTAAAAAAACGCAGCGTTAAAAAAACGCATGTGTTTTTTTGTCTGTTTTTTCTTTTTTCTTCCCCCAAAATTGCGCAATTGAAAACGGCAAAAACGCATGCGTTTTTTTCAAGATGCGCGTTTTTTTAACGATTCTGAAAACGCAATTAGTAAAACGAGCCCCAAAACCGCACATGTGTGTCTTCACCCTTAAGGCACCACGCGTCCAGCTTTACGTTGACTGTTGAGAGGCCTAAAATGGCAGTAAAACTACCAACCTTTTTCAATGTGTGAAAAATCAACTTATGAAGTTTGTTAACCCTAGTGTAATTTACAAGCTTTTTTCTTTTTCTTACAATACTTTAAACTTGAGCGCCAGAATGTTATACCATCCAAAAGTAATTAATGCTGTAAAAAACTCCACAACGTTGATAAGGTATTTCTCCCATGAGTTGGTGACTGGCTGTATGCAAACACGCCGGGCCAATAGAAGGGAAGCTGCGGCCATCAAGCAGATCCCATTGTCCCCCATTTTACAGGGCCTAGTTAAAATTTTGTTTTTGTTGAATTTGGAACATATTGGGGGCTTATGTTTATTATGGATGAGAGCACGTTTCACCAACTAATTTAAAGTGGCTAGATGGCTTAATATCAGATTTTATTAACTCTTCCTGGCTGTGGTTTAAGAAAATATAATCCTTGTTTTTAAATTATTTAATTTAAATTGTTTTTGTCATGGGTTGTCAGCAGCGTTGTGGATATCCCAATATTGTTTTTTGTTTGTTTGGGGATTTTGTTTTGGGGGGGCAGAAATTTATTTTCACTTGTGTTTAATGAAAATTAACATGGAATGGACTCTTGGACTTTTAATCTTAATTTTTTTAAATATTGAATGCAACTTTAAAAATAATACTTTTTTTTTCTTTTTTTACTGCTGTTTTATTTGTCCCAGGTGGGACATGACAAGTTGATCTGCAACTCCACTGACCAATGCTAAGGTAGAGTGGGTAGTTGCGAATAGCGCCCTCCCCTCTCAGGATCTGTAATGGTGAGCACTACGAAACCCTCATCCAGAAATAATGCTAGGAGAACCTAGAGGCAATTGCAGTTTATAAGATCTAACTGCTGGGAAACGGCAACAGTTATGTAAATTTGGGAAAAAGTAAGTGATTTTCCCAATGATGTGGCTGTGCTGTATTGTTTAGCTGGAGTTTGATTGGAGAGGTTCTACGCTACCTGACCAGTAGGAGTTTAAAAACCTCTGTGCAGTGGGAGCACATGGTCTCTTCTGGCAGTCAAGGTGAAGAGAAGAGTCGGGTTGCAAGTTACACCTTCCAGTCTGCCACCAGATACTAAATTCCAGGAACTGAGTCAGGAGACTCGAGCCCAGAGCTGCACCCCAGGGCGCCGCCCTGCATGAGGGCGAGTTGAGCATCTTGCCTCATGCTCGACGAGGGGGCGGATAGACAGTCCCTCGGGCCCCAGTACGGGTGGCTGACACTGTGGCTCCCCACCACCCACAGTTTCCAGCATACCTCTTGCTCCAGCTCAACCCACCCAACATCCGTCCCCGGCAATATGTTTTTCCCTGCCGGGCACTGTGCCTTTCGAGTATATATGTGTGTGTATTTTCCTGTAATGTATATGCTGTATCTACTGTTGTATAATGTGTGTGATTATATATCAGACCCTTCCTATTTTGTACTAATCTGTGGTACTCTGTATGCATTTATTAACTACATGGCGGCAAGGATGTTATGCATTTTACACACATGGTGGCACCTGTAGGCATTTGCATTGCTTAATTGTTGCAACGCACCAAAATGAATGGATCTCGTCCTGAAACACTTCCACTCTGCGTAACCTCATCTAATACATATGTTGGGGAGAGAGAGGGGGCATATCTAGGGCTTGCCACTCAGGCACAGACATGAATTGGTACCCCCTGGCTGGCAGCTTCCACAGTTTTGACAACAGCCTCCAGGCCTTCCAGGCTGTGCATCCAGTTCCTGCGGACCACTCTCCAGTAACCAGAATCCGAATTCAATCGCTGTTTGGCCTCTGTTTTCCTGCTGCCTTATGTTCAATAGGAACTGTTTGTTTGCACAACTTTGCCTCATTGATCTCTGGATATGGCTGCTTACCAACACAACCAGAACCTTAGCCACATTACCCAGGGACTCCTCCTTTACAGTACTAAGGGGTTGCTCGGGGAGAACAGTACAATCACGCCTCTTCTCCTTATTTACTTCTTGAAGAAAGACACACACCTTGCCCTGGAGACCGCCAGGCTTAGGACAGCCTCGCGGTCCCCATACCAAGCACCGTGACATTTCAGCCGTGCCCTGGCTATGCAAAAGACCAGCCACTCGTCATATCTTGGCACTCGGCTTGCCTCCAGCCCAAAGAAAAAGGCCTAGGCTCGGGTGGGGAAAGTTTTGCTCAGATCATTTGATCACTTGTTAGAAACATAAGTTAAATACTGCAGATACAATGTTTATCAATGTATCTTTCTGGACAATCGAAGAGTCAAACTCTCTGCGTTTTCCTTACCTGTTTCTACATAAGAAGTCCAGTGGTTCCTTTTCTACANGGTAAATATTAAACCTCAAGAAGCTGAACAAACATATATTCTATAAACGGTTCAAGGCTGAATCAATAAAGATGGCGTCAGTACTAGTCCATCCGGGGGGAACATACATGTGCCATAGACTTAAAAGGATAGCAGACAAGGAACACAACAGCGCTCATAGGGTGATAACATTTGATTCAGAGTATATGACGTAGTTGGACAGTCGCTTACCTGGATGCTTTACTAGATGACATCTTGGCACAGATCTTCTATTTGTGGCTGACAATGCACAGCTTTTGTGTTTGCAGCGTCAGCTTATATAGTTCAGAAAAACTGATAATCAGCAGTTCATTTGTGGAAGGACTCACATTTATGCAACGCTTAAACCAATAACTGGGATTAGCAATATGGAGGTATTGTTATAAGAGCTGGAGCACAGTGGTTGTGGTGTTGGGAGAATACAGCACACATCAGCAGTACAACTGTCTCTTAGAACTTTACATGAACTGAATTACAGTCACACTGTAGGGTGTCCTTCAACCATATCCGGGTCGAGGCACACACAGTGCATCCCTGTATACCCCCTCACTCCAAGCCAACACTCACGCATCACTCACACCTCGCCAGCAACGCTCAAGGTGGTCTCCTTTGTTGCGCCGGCACCTCGCGCGCCGCTGTGTGCCGGTCCGCTTGGGGCTTAAAGAAAGGCCGACGGGCGCTAAATTGCGCTGTCCAACCCTTCCCTCATGCCCGCCAGATCTTTATGGCCTTATCCATGAAAAGGCGTTCCCTGACTGTATGGCCTGGTCACACTTTCCGCTAGGCGTCCGTTCATTGTCGCGACCGCTACCACACAAGGGGCGGTCCTCAGCCCGAAACGCACATTTCAGAATCAAAAACCATGTTCTCTACCTCTAGCAGTCACTTAGAGGTCATGACACAGGTTTGTCCATCAGTGCCAAACGATGACACATAGGACTAAAACCACAAACCTAGAGCTAAGCAAAAAATAAGGACAAAAACGTGATTTTAGAGGCACATTGTGTGTTCCACCAAAACTGGAATTAACCTCCGACAGAGCAGATCTCGACAACACTAGTCATTTTGCTGCAACAGATTATCATTGTGATCATGAAACCTGTCTAGTTTAATAGCCTGTTGATTCTTTCTTCTTTAGACCTGCTTTTAGCGACTCTAACCATATGCCACCATGTGGCGCAACCTCGTTATTTTAAATTGCCAGACATATTCCTGACACGTCCTTTACCCCAAAACTTATGTCCTCTCTAGGCCCAAACCCCTTCTATCGGAGGAGTCCAAAAGTGAAAAAGAAAAAAAAAGAACCATCTTTAAAGAAAATCTACCAGGCACTCACTGATAGATCCGGCACGGTGACGTGGAATCTTCTTGTATTGAGAGTGCTCACATCTCCTCCTCTCCAGCGGCCTGGCGGCCGGGTAGGCATACTTCCCGTGAATAAACCCTAAACAAATCGCCTGGAGATCCCACCTCCACCTGAATGGTAATTGACTCCTGCCATGTTGGGTTTTTCACCCAGTGATTTCACTGTCCTTATAATCATCCTCCCTCCGGCTGAGTGATACATAGCTGCTTCAGTACACTAAGAGGGAAAGATGCAACACGCACTGTATCCGCTCCCCATAGGCTTCTATGCCTCGATGACTTATGTGTTGCTCAGCAGGAGGCAAGGGCAAGGAGGAAAGGTAACTGCTTCTTTATCAGTGGTTGCGTTGATAACTGTAAGATGGAGGAAACAAACTATGCCTTTATCTGCCAATATATTTCAGTGGGTGCACTCAGCTTCCCCCGACGATAACTACACCAGCTAATACCAAAAATGTAGTGTGAAACCAGGCCTTACATACACAGTCTGGCAACGTACCTTCTGATTTTCCCCAATGTACTAAAAACCTTTACGCAAAACTGCAGCTGTTATCTTGGCTTCAGTTCAGGTTGGAACCTCGAGCAAGCCCCTGGGCCACATTCCCCATGTTACTTTTACTATTTATGCACATTAGCTCTGAAATTCTCCTGTCCGTCAGACGAAATATCTTAGTATGTTCACAAGCCAAATCCTTGAATGTATACAATGAACAACCAGTGGACTTACCTGCAGGGAGAGCTCTGTAACCTAGAGGCCTCAGAAGCAAAGCCAGAACTTCAAGTGACTGGCCCATACAATTAAAGGGGATGACAATTATTCCTTATCCACGGAACAGGGATAACTGTCAGGGAGGGCCGAATGCAGGGACTCCATTGATTTAGAGAATGCTGACTTCGGACATTGGAAAAAATTGCCCATTGTTTGATATGACTTCTCCACTTCTTAAGTATTTGATATTGAAGGGCTACAAGGGGTCCATCTTTGGACCATGAGTCAAGTCCCAGCTTTTCTCGCAGATTAGAGGGAATAACAGTCCATATGAATACTGTGCAGCTCCGAGAGGCACATGGGGAAGTCTCTAACACAGACTGACGTATATGTTTATCTGAGTTTTAGGACTACCTCTTAAACAACAACCCAAGACAGTTGTTTGAATTGAACTCTGTCGACCTATCAGGTAGAAGGCGAACAGGCAATTTAGTGTGCGCCACGATCTTAGTGATAGTCGAACACATTGCATTATCGTCGGAAGCTCAGTGTTTATTGTTTTGTCTTCCATTTTCTGTTGTTTCTCTCACTATTCCTTCCTCTACTACTTGTGTGATGCTATGCTATTCTGCAGCCGGTAAATGAGCCCCATGAGTTCAAGGGTCTAGGTCCTAATACACAGAGCATCAGAGTCATGATTAGGACAATAGGAGCCAAAGGGGGAATTTATCAGGGACCTCTTATATGCTATCTTTTGCGATTATTTTCCCAATCCGCCACTTCATGCCAGTGTCGGTCCGGACGCGGGCTCCGGTCCCTGGCATGCAGGCCGGACGCATCCTGCATCCAGCCGCCCGCTCCCACTTCCTATGGTGCGCGCATGCTCTCTTCACCTGAACATAAAGGGCCGCGTCCTTTACATTGCGCTGGGTTACCTCGATCCGGGTTCTATACCGGGGCTTTTAAAGCCGAAAGACGGAGAAAAATTACTTCCAGCTCCTGGCCGGATATTCAAGTCTTCAACTGAAGTGAAGCCTCCTGTGTGTATCCCAAGGTCTGTCTGTGTGTTTCCGAGTCCTGTTTTTCCTGTAAGCGTCATCAGATGCCCTCACGTGTCCTGAGCGTTCTCAGATGCCCGCGTGTCCCCTTTGTGCGTTTCCAGATGCATCCCAGTGGTACGTGTCACTGTGCGGTCCATATCTGTGGTCCGTTGTGGGTGGCCCGTGTCCGGTGTCCGTTACCTATGGTCTGTGTCCGGTGGTCGCTTCCTGTGGTCTGTTGGTCCATATTACTGTGGTTCCGTTGTCCCAGTGATCCGTAGCTGTTGTTCGTGTCCTGTGTCTGTGTCCTATGGTTCTGGGTCCTATGGTCCGTATCGGTGGCCTCCAGCTGTTGTCAATGTCCGGGGCCGGTATCCTATGGTCCGTATCCTGTAGTTCCGATTCCTGTGGTAACGGTCCGGTGGTACGTGTTCCGGTGTCCGTATCCTGTGGTACGTGTCTGTGGTACTAGCTGTGTGGTACGTGTCCCGGTGGTGCCTAGCCTTGTGGTCCGAGTCTGTGGTCCGTCTCGTGTTCATTGCCTTGTTGTGGCTGTTTATCCTGTGTCCGTGCTTCCATACGACTGTGCTCCTGCTGTGCCGTCCAGGGTTCCAGCCCGTGGTGCCTCCTCCTTCTGTGCGCCTGCCGAGCCGTTCACGGGTTCTCAGCCAGCGGCTCTATCATTCCAACCACATTTCTCAGTACTACTCTGCTTCGCTACTGTTCATTTCATAGTTGGTGACTGTTTCCTGATACCATTCCTTGGCCCCACCCGGGGTCCTACCAAACCAACGCACGTGGTTCCTGGCGCTCCACAACTCCCCTCAGACTCTTCCCCCGCTTGTCCCCCCCAACCAAGTGTGACAGTAAGATACCCAGCCAAGGCCCGCCCCCAAGGCCATGGTACCCGCCAAGGATAAAACTGCCTGCCAAAGATCTTGTATCTGCAAGCATGGAACTTTGCTAAGGACTCACACTTTGTTTCTTGGACAATTTTTTGAATGGAGAGTACTTGACCAGCAGTTCCGGCAGCTCTTTTTTTCGGTGAAAAACAATTAAACAGAGTTTGCCCTCCGTGCTTCTTAAGCATGCTTGAACTCAGCAAATGCAGGCCACCACTTTCCCTAAAGACCTTCCCAGCCTGTCGTCTATGCATTCAAACAGCTGACCTGACTCCCAGCAGTCCTAAGCTCTGCTCTCCACGTCGCCCTGGCTTGCTCCAGTGTTCTAAAAAAAGCCCAGATCTCGGCTCTCCCAGGGCACGCATCCACAGCCTCCGGTCTCAGGAGCTCCACAGTCGGCTTCCCCAAGACCGATCCACGTCTCCGGCTCGTCACAGGAGCCGCCTCCAACAGGTCTCCGCTCTCCCAGGAGCCGCTCCACAGCCGTCTCGGCTCTCCCAGGAGACGACTCCAACATTCGTCGCTTCCTATTCCGAGAGCCGCTCCAGAGTTTCCGTTTTCAGCGCTATTTGCCCCCTGTTTCAAGAAGCGCTCCAGGGTCTCCAGCTCTCCCAGAGTCTGACTTCAGTCTCCATGGCCAATGGCCGCTCATTACTCCTCCAAGTTAGCCCAAGACCCGCTTCTGCCTCCGGCAGCTAGATCATGCTATACCGGTCTCAATAAGCCATTTAACCAGCCAACTCTCATTCACAGTTTTCCCAAAAGCTGCCCTTGCTTTCCAAGATGTCTCCTGCTTCTCCATCCGTCTGCCTCCCAGCTCGGCTGTTCGGCTTTCCGAGCCATCCGCCGCTCCGTCAGGTTCCCAGTGCGGCTTCGTCTTACGATAGAACATTTCAGCCTTCAGCCTTACTGGCTTTGTGAGGTACATCTTTGCAAGTTACCATCCGTGGCCAAAGATTCTCCAACATCCTACAGGGTACCCTTGGACTTTCCCTCAGGGTCCAAGCAACCTCATCAAGAATCGTCTGTTTCGGCTTTCCTCCACGGTGTCCCGTCACCCAAGATGAATTGAGGAGTCCAAGAAGGTCTGAGAAGAAGAGGGCTCTAAAGGGGGGGGGGGGGGTTCAGTCACAGGTGCTCCCGCGATCCTGTCTCGGATCGCAGTACACCGCGCTCCGCTGTCACTGGCCCCCGTACCCCGCCCTCACTATACCCTTACGCTCATGCTCTCCGTGCTCCGTTGGTCCTCCGTGTTCCAGAGGTTTCCAGGCGCCTCCGTTGTCCCTGTGGCGTGTCATACGCATACCTGTGGTCCGTGCCTGTGGTCCGTAGCCTGCGGTCCGTTTAGCCTGGCGGTCCTTCCCATATGGACTTGTGCTACGCGTTTGCCGTCCAGGGTTCAGCCCAGTGGTGCTCCTCATTCCTGTCTTCGCTCCAGGGTTCACAGCTCATGGTGTTTCATTCCGTACCAGGCTTCACAGTACATTCTGCGTTTGCTGTATCCTCAAGTGTGATTTCCTGCATCAATTCCTTGGCCGCCAACCCCATGTCGCCCCAGTACCAACTCCCGCGGTGTCCAGGTGGTCACAACTCTTCCCTCCAAAGTGCTGCTCCCCGGTTGGCCCCCCCGTCAAACTGACCCATATTAACACGGCGTGAGACAAACGTGAATTAATATAAATTCAATCCTATACTAATACATTACCTCTCACCTAAATCAAAATATTTGGAATTCTGTGCTATTATTTGCTCTAAATATGCTGTGCCCCTACTTGGAATGTACTTGGGAAGTATTGGCATTACACAATAGTGATTCAAGCTCTGTCCTAACATTAATAATTGTATAACCTCAGAGTTTATTAGCCCGTAAGCAAGCAAATTTTTCACACGGCATATGAAACATGGCCTTCTGAAAATAGAAGAGGCACTGCTGAGCAAAAAGTACAACGACCCAGAAATAACAGGGGGTCCCTGTGCCAAATAACAAGGTATCAAAATTAAATAGCGCTTGGTAGGATTTAAAAATAAATTAATCTGAAATGGTCACCACCAGAGGGCTCCAACCTTTCAAACTACAGTCCACTCCCCGTCTCCCATTTTAGGTCAATTAGATTAATAACATGATATATATTTGCCCAATTACCAGAATAATGATAAAGTTCAAAGTTTCCATACACTAAGGCCCGTTCCACACTTGTATGTGATGTGATGAACTCGCAATCCCACACTCGCAACGCAAGCTGGCCGGAAGCACGGCCCGTAACGCTGCCCCGCGGGAGTGACTCAGCATGTGTCACGTTCCTCCCGCGGTGCACGTTCGGGCCGTGCGTTCCGGCAGCTGCATTGCGAGTGTGATGCGAGTGTATCGCTCACATCGCAAGTGTGGACACGGGCCTAAGGGTAATTCATATGTGGTGTTTGCGTTTACAAATTCTTGGGGCGGGCATTTAGCCCGATCTACAATATCGCAATGCAGGTAAACCACATCAATTTGCAACCAACAAGTAGTATTTTGCCTTGAATACATGCAGAAAACCCAGGTGGCTGGTTACCGATGTGTTTTCATCTTTGGTGATGCAATTGTCCGAAACCTAAAAGGTTTGCCTCATTTATCTGTACATTAATACACAAGTCCAGATGGGAATGTGCAGCCATCATAAGTATTCAAAAAGGAGGGGGTTCTGTGTTCGCAGAGATGAAACATGCTTTGGTGTGAAATTGCATATCAATCCAGAGAAGAAAGCAAAATGACCTTGGGAAGATGCTGGCTAAAGCTGTTTTAACCCCTCAAACGACGTGGCTTTTCTGTTTTTTTATGTCCATTTTTTAAATTCCCACCTTCCAAAATCCATATCTTTTTTTTTCTATTTACAGAGCGGTATGGGGGGCTTGTATCTGCAATAACAAATTGTACTTTTCGTGAGTCAGTATTTAATAGTCCTTGTCCATGTATGGGAAGTGAGGAAAAATGTTTTGAAATGTACTAAAAAGCATTCGTGCATATTTTATGGGCCCTGTGTTTTTTTACGCCTTTCCACATGTGTATTCCGATAACACATCCCCTTATTCTTTGGGGTTCGGAACGATCATACACGAACCAAAATTATACAGGTTTATTGTGTTTTGAAGAAGGAAATCTACCAAGATGAAATCTACTATCCCTGGCCCTAATCTGTATTAATATATCCTGGAACATAACTAATTGTTTAAAAAAAAACTTTAGTGTTAGTAGATTTAAATTTACTGCAAGGGACTATACTGGGTGTGGAGTAGCCTTAGCTCCAGGTTCAAAACTCCATGGTTTTTTTTTTTTGTGCGTGTGTCCTAGTTTCCGGATTATTAATTACAGAGTATGGCCAGTGAGATGGGAGAAATCTCTACTTCTACTTCTAATCTACTTCTGGGTCTTCAGGACGGTTACCTTAAAGATTTAAAAATATATAAAAGAAATTTAATTATGCAGGCATATTCTGACGCCATAACGTTTCTCTTCAGTGTTAGCAGCGGGACATAGAAGTTCCTTTCTACATTTGCCATTACATAATTTTGATCACCTTTATTTTATGTTTTGCGAAATTGTGAAAAAAGTGGCGTTTCAGACATTGGCTACTATTTCAACTACAACAGGATCATTTTGAAGATTGTGACTTTTGGGGCTATGGGGATACCTAGCAATCTTTATGATTTTATTTGTTAATTCTACATTACTTCCAGTACCATGGCGGTTTGTCTAATGTTGTATGTTGTAATATATAGACATACACCTAGTATTACTTACAGAAGTTTATTTACCTAAAAGAATCTTAAGTGCTTCTAATAACCGTATATTCCGGCGTATAAGACGACCCCCCTACTTTTCCCTATTAAAATATAAGAGTTTAAGAATATATTCGACGTACTCAACTAACCAACTACCCTTTCCAATGGCATACCAAACACCAACGTAAAAGAAGTTTTAAAAAACCGATTTGATTTAACATGGTCCTTTTTTTTCTATTAATTCTTAGTACATGCAGGTATATAGCAAGAAAACGTTCGCTCATAAACATAAGGGCATACAACACAACAGTCCATCGTCCCATTTTACTGTAAATGTTACCACTGTACTTAAATTTTTGTTTTAATATTCTCCATGTAAATGACTCTTCTTGCGCCATTTCTTTCCATTGTGGGCTGGATATACGTCTTTCACCTGAGCGCCCCAAATGACAATGTCTACTTATTATCTTTGGGTCGGCTACGCTACGTGGATACCAAATTATAAAGTTTTATATGTTTTATAACTTACACAAAATGAAAAACCTCCGTGTACAAAAATAATTTTTTGATTTGGCGCACTTCTGGCGCTAATAACTTTTTTATACTGTTTGCTTTACGGAGCTGTGGGTGTTGTCATTTTTTTGTGAAAATTGATAAATCTTCACTGATCAACTCATTTTTAGGACTGTTACGACCTTTTGACAACTTTTTATAGATTTTTTTTATATTTTCAAACTGGCAAAAAGTGACGTTTTCCGACTGTGACGCTAATTTTCGTTTACGGGTTAAACGCTTGGAAAACCGTTTCATATTTGATAGCTCGGGCATTTTATCGGAGCGTTGATTACTGAGTGTTTATGATTTTTTACTGCTTTTTATATTTATTCAGTTCTAGGAAGGGGGGTGATTTGAAATTTTAGTTTTTTTATTATAATTTTTTGTTTTATTCTTTTGTGTATTTTATTATACTATTTTCAGACTGCCCTAGGGTACTTTAACCCTAGGTTGTCTGATCAATCCTCCACCATATACTGCCATACTACAGCATCAGCACATTGTAATGAGGGGTTAACGAAATAGCCTCGGGTCTTCGAAGACCGAGGCTACCATGGAGACGATGACGTCACAGTGAGACCAATCCAGGTAAGTGGCGCCTCATCGCGGTGATGAAAAACACCCACGAATCGGTGCTTCACCGCGGGGTGTTAACGAATAAGCCTTTGCTGCGAATATGCGAAGACCTTAACCGGCTATGGAGAGGCTCAGCCCGTGAATACAACGGACGGTCGGTCGGATTCGCGATTACGGCGAAAAGAGACCTCCGTACCTAGACAGAAGATTTTTCTGTCTTCAAAAAGTCGTCTTATCGGTCCGGACCTACGGTAATACTAAAAAACATTTGACAAAATTTAATGACAATAACATAAAGATAAGAGTTTGAGGTATCTATAGATGAAGCGTGGTGACACCCTCTGCTGTACATGAGGGCATGATTATTTTCTATGTATTCTAAATACTATGCTGCCACCTGCTGTGAGAAAATGTACTATGCTGCACAGATTCTCCACACAGTTATTAGAGAACTATAAAGGTGTGTTCCGTGAAGACGGATTCTTAAATATATGCAAGATAAACAAAATACCACATTCTCTAATTCACTGTGATTACAAAAAACAGATCATATTTCCACGAAGAAGTCCAACCATGTCTCTATCAGTCCTGTCTTGGTTTGGTCCCTGGTCCTACCGTAGATCTTCTGACTATGGCGCGATTTTCTCATGATAGCTTCCTTGTCTGCACGCAGTGCTCTCTGCCTCCCTCGCCCCTCCTCACGCATTACAAGAGGGTGTGGTGTGGTGCGGTGTTGGTGGGTGTGTTCCGTTCGGAGCCTGTCCTTGTTTGTTATAGGGGCACCCAGGGGGCTCTCAGTTTCATAGACCACTGGTGACCGAGGACTCGTATCGGCCCCTTTGCAGTGAACTAGCAGCATTTCAAAATTTCACAACTAAAATATTACCTACGTTTAATATCAACAGCCCCCCATCATGATTATTTTATATACAACCCTATCGGATTGTTATATACCACCCTGATTACTATGGATTCATTAGTGTAATAATATAATCTTTATTATAGAGGCCATCAAATTTCGTAGCGCGTATCAAATCTTCGGGACGATATACAAATAAATAACATTAAGAGTACAAACAGTCATGGATGCAGCAATAGGAGTGAGGGCCCTGCTCACAGCGCTTACAGTCATGAGGATAGGGGTGACCAAGAGCTTACAGTCTAATGAGGATGAAAGGGGGTAACACCAGCTTACAGTTTCTATGAGGATGAAGGGATGACACAAGAGCTTACAAGTCTATGAGGATGAAGGGTGACACAGAGCTTACCAGTCTATGAGGATGCAGGGGTGACACAAAGAGCTTACAGTCTCTGAGGATGACAGGGGTGACACAAGAGCTTACCAGTCTCTGGGATGAGGGGTCTGACACAAGACTTACAGTCTGAGGATGAAGTGTGACAAAAAAAAAACAAAATTGCAAAAAATCCAACACCCAACCCCCAAGGCCCGACCCACATTTCAAACTAAATTAAGATAACTCCTCACACATCTGTAGTAGCATGGCTCACATACAACCACCTCAATTCATGACTTAGAGTTGCCATTTTTTTTAAAAAAAAAAAAAAAAAAAAACCACAAAGGATGTTTGTTGCCAAAAAATTTGCGACAATTAGACACCAAGAGTTATATGGACTAATGATAAATCTCCCCAATATATATACTGTATTACAATCATGACCTGTGCAGCAGGCCTGATATCACACAGAGCAGTCTTCAGGGTTCCTCCTTCGGCGTGGCACACGTTTTCCCCAAGAGCGGTCCGATCATATGCGCCGCTGCGCTAGCAACGCAAATGAAAGGACTGCTACGGACGTGTGACACGGCCTCCACCTCTGTTCCCCCATTTCTGAGATGCCAGATTCAGCATACTAGCAGCTCCATGTGAGAGAGTTGATGAGGGAGGGTTTTACCTTAAGGCCGCGGTCACATGTTCCACTAGCGTTGATTCTTCAAACGCGAACTAATGCACAGGAGGGCGATATGGGCCTGATGACACATGATTTTCCAGGGAAACGCATGCAGAACATACGCCGATGTGCGTTCGGGAGAAGGACCGCCATTGTGTGCTAGCATCCGTTTTAGATCGACGCCTAGCGCAACATGTGACCCGCAGTCCTAATGTCCTGCCTCTCACAAGCTCTGAATAGACTCGTAGCCTCTGCCTGTCCTGTGCCTTCTCTTTTGGTTTGTTTTTGAGCATGCGCTTTCAAATCCGTTTTTTACAAACGCTCCATTTTGACCACTTTGATCGAAGATAATTGGGGAACGAACTACCAAAATGTCCAAAAACGCATATGGTTTTAGACGGACTGAACACTGCTTAACAGCGGACTAAAAAACACATGTGTGGCATCACGCCCCAAGGTGAAGCATCAGTAAGGGTCAAAAACGCATCAAAAAATGTGACACAACGAACATACGTTGTGGACAAGCGCCACGCCGAGATCTATTTTCAAGGGCAACTGATCCAGTGAAAACGCATTGGACTGCAGTGTCTCAGAGTGCAAGGTGTTTTTGATGCGTCTCATAGCTTTGTATGGTGCGTTTTTCAACCCGTGACTTGTACAAAGTAACATGCTGGGTATTTTAACAAACGCATGCATTTTTGTCCAGTTTGTAACGTTTTACATCTGAAAACGGCCCAAATACGCCTAAAAACGCTGTGTTGGTGACAATCAGCCCTAAAGTTGGTGCACAAGCACCGCTCTGTCTGCGTTTGAAAACTTTTAGTTAATGCGTTTTCCTCAGATCTAAAAACCATATGCGTTATTAAAAAACATTTTTTACGGGTGTGACCAATTATCTATCATCAACTGTCAAAACGCAAGCGTTTTTTACGATCTGAAAACTAAAAACGCCCTAAAAGCCCATGTGTGTGCACCACCCCTAAAGTTGGTGCCACACACACCAACTGCGTTGAAAACGCCAATCGCGACAAAGCCGCAACCACCGGAACGGGGCCGCGGACCGTAGGCATTTGCGTATCTAGCGGGTTTTTTAGCGTTATTTAACATCAAACACCGGCGGCTCGTTTCCCGATCGCAGGGGTTTCCATAGAAACGCCGATGCGATGGGGCCGAGGCCCGCCCCGGTGGCGCGACTTTGTCTGCGTTTGCAGCGCAGACAAAGCGACCTGTGTGGCGCCGGCCTAACGCATGCGTTTTGACAGGTTTGACCAATTATCTTAGTGCATTTTTAACGATATGAAAACGTACTAACTAAAAACGCCCTAAAAACGCCACGTGTGTCTTTACCCTAACGGCGCATTCACACGTTCCGCTAGCGCCGCGTTCATAACGCGACGCTAGCGCAAGGGGGCGGAGTTTGGGGCGATCGATATGCGTTTCCAGAGAACCGCATGCGATAGGGTTATTAATCGCATGCGTTTCCCGGGAAACGCATATGACGATCGACCCGAAGCCCCGCCCCACTGTGCGCCTAGCGTCGCGTTATGAACGCGACGAGTAAGCGGTACGTGTGACCGCGGCCTAAGAGACACAGCTGAATGCAAATAACACACATCAAGCATTGTGTTTTTAAAAACGCATGCATTTTCAATGTGTTCGAAATCGCAACAAAAACGCCACGTTTGTCACCGGCCTTACGCTGTGTTTTGCAACACAATACAACAGTTGAGGAGAGAGATTTACCTATTTGCATCTCTGTTAACACCATGTTTGTTTTGTTAGCATAATGTTAGCACACTGCACAGCGCATTGGGGGTCATTTACTAAGGGCCCGATTCGCGTTTTCCCGACGTGTTACCCGAATATTTTCGGTTTGCGCCGATTTTCCCTGTATTGCCCCGGGATTTTGGCGCACGCGATCGAATTGTGGCGCTTCGGCGCCGGCATGCGTGGCCGAGCGAAAACCCGACGGATTCAGAAAAACTGCCGCATTTAAAACAATAAAAGTGTCGCTTGGGACGCGCTTACCTTCACTTGGTCCAGCTCGGTGAATTCCAGTGCTATTCGATGCTTTTCAGCGCAGCAGCGCCACCTGGTGGACGGCGGAGGAACTGCCTTGATGAATCCCCGGCCGAACCAATCCCACCGCAGAGAACGCAACCGGGATCGCTGAACGGACCAGGTAAGTAAATCTGCCCCATTGTCTTAACATTGCATGTTGTAAAGACAAATGTTAACAGGAAAGTTATTAGGCAAATTTCCACTCCTCAGCTGTTGAACTGCATTTCAAAACACAATGCAAACACCTCATGTGAACACAGTCCGAAGCCCTATATACAAGGTATAAATCACCTTGTCTAATCACGGGGAATCAACCTGCTCTCTGCGATCACCACCTTTTATTTTAGGGGGGAGACCCGCTGTCCAGTGTAAGAAACAAGAAATCTCCTTTGTGGCTCTGAGTGACTTGGTACAAGCCCTCTACCAATGGAGCTGAGTGTGAAGTGATGAATCCTGGGAGTTTCCTCAATCTGACTGGAACTATGCTGTTTTCAGTAAGATCTGCAGAATGGAGGGAGAATCTTCTTTGAAGATATTTGGACACAATGTGAAGCTCGGTTGGTATTGTATTAGAAGTATGTTATGATGTAGTGGACATTGCTATACACCTGTGATGTGGAGAGCCTCTATGCCGGGCAGGGGACTCGGCTATAGGTTTACATACCGTTACAAAGGCTGATATGGGATAATGGCCACAATACTGTTTCACATTTAGGTGTATTTACATGTCAATATTTCTTTCCTCTGTGCGCGGTCACATGTTTGCGTTTCAGCCTGTGTTTTCATTGTGTGTATTACGCATTACAACATTAGGTGATTTGCCTAGTTCCATTACTGTTAACATTGTGCTTTACAAACATGTAACACATTTAAAACATTCATGTAATTGTGCAAATCGCCTCTCCTCCGTTGTATGCATTTCAAACGCAATGAAACGGAACGTGTGAACGCGGCTTCCGGGCGGTTCCACGTGCCATTTGATCAAAAAAACGTAAGTGGGAGGGGGTTTTGGCTAAACGCATATGCATTCTAGACCAGGCATTGTACTTCAAAGTAATAGAGAAGTTTGATGCTATCTCTGTGTTTAGTTATGAAAAAATTTGTGAAACATTCTAAAAAAATTATTCATTTTTCAACAGTTCAAATTTTTCTGCTTTTAGACAGATGGTCATGCACACCCAAGTAACTTTATAACTAACATTTCCCAAATTCTGTTGTACATTGGCAACGGCTTTTTATGCATTCTCTTTTCTAGGGTTGTTCGAGGGACGGCGGACACATGTGGCGTATTGAACCTGTTTTTGGGGCCATTTTTAAGCAGTCCGTTAAAGCATGCGTTTTTTAAAAATCATCCGATTATTAACAGGTTTGCCAATATCTTTATAAAAAAAACGGATGCGTTTTCAAAAAATGCATGTGTTTTTTTAACGGACTGCTTAAAAACTGCCAAAAAACTGGTTCAAAATAGCAAGTGTGCCGTCTGCCTTAGGCTGGTGCCACACGTGGCGTTTTTGTCTGCGTTTGCAAACGCAGACAAAGTCGCGCACCCACCGGGGCGGGCCTCGGCCCGATCGCCATCGGCGTGTCTATGGAAACGCCTGCGATGGGAACGAGACGCCGGTGTTTGCGTTAAATTAACACGAAACACCGGCGGCTCAGTTCCGATCACAGGCGTTTCCATAGAAAGCGATGCGATCGGCCGAGCCCTCCCCGGTGGGCGCGACTTGTCTGCGTTTGCGTTTCGCAAACGCAGACAAAAGCGCCCCGTGTGGCGCCAGCTTAGGCCGGCGCCACAACGTAGACGCTTTGTCTGCGCTTGCAACGCAGACAAAGTCGCGCCCACCGGGGGGCCCTTGCCGATCGCACTGGCGTTTCTATGGAAACCCCTGCGATAGTAATGAGCCGCCGGTGTTTTCGGTTAATTTAACGCGAAAACACCGGAGGCTTGTTCCTGATCGCAGGCGTTTCCATAGAAACGCGATGCGTTCAGGCCAGGCCCGCCCCGGTGGGCACGACTTTGTCTGCGTTTGCAACGCAGACAAAGCTCTACGTGTGGCGCCGGCCTTAAGGTGAAGACACATGTGGGTTTTAGCATTTTTGAGGTTTAGTTAGTGCGTTTCACTTCGTTAAAAGCATCGTTTTTTGAAACGCATGCGTTTGTCTGTTTTTCGCCAAATTCGCAATAAAAAGGACCAAGACGGAATGCGTGTTTTAACGATGTGAAATGCACTAACTAAAAACTGACCAAAAACGTCCTAAGAAACGCACAGGTGTCTTCACCCTTAGAAGGTTTTTGAATACGTTTTTGAGTATGTTTTTACTAAGTGCGTTTTCAGATAGTTAAAGAACGCAGCGTAAAAAAAACGCATGTGTTTTTTGTCGTTTTTTCGAAATTGCGCAAATGAAAACGGAACCAAACGCATGCGTTTTTTTTAAAGAATGCGGTTTTAACGATTCTGAAAACGCAATTAGTAAAACGACCGCCAAAACGCCATGTGTGTCTTCACCCTTAGAAGGCATCCAACGCTCCGCTTTCGTGACTGTTGAGAGAGCCTACAATGGCGGATAACTACACTCATTTCAATGTTGTAAAATCCAACTTGCATGAAGTTGTAACCTTTATGTAATTTTACAAGCTTTTTTCGCTTTTTACAATACATTTAAATTGGCGCCAGAATGTTATACCATCCAAACGATTATTAAATGCTGTGAAAAGTCACAACGTTGATAAGAAGATTTCTCCCATGAGTTGGTGATGGCTGTATGCAAACACCCGGCATAGAATGGAAGCTGCGACATTCAGAGCAGAGATCCGCATTGTCACATTTTACAGGCTAAATGTTTGGTTTTGTTGAATTTGGACATATGGGGCGTATACTTTTATATGGATGAGAGCACTTCACACAACTAATTTAAGTTGGCTAGATGCTTAATAATAGATTTATTAACTCTGTTCCGGCGTGCGGTTAAGAAACATAATCCTTGTTTTTAATTTTTTGTATGGGTTTTTTGGTCAGCGGCGTGTGATACCCAATATTTGTTTTTTGTTTTGTTTGGGGATTTTGTTTTGGGGGGGCAGAATTTATTTTCACTTGTGTTTTAATTGAAAATTACATGGAATGGGACTCTCTGGGGACTTTTATTCTTAATTTTTTTTAATTGCACTTTAAAAATAATACTTTTTCTTTTTTTACTGCTGTTTTATTTGTCCCAGGTGGGACATGACAAGATGATCTGCAACTCCACTGCCAATGCATAGGTAGAGTGGGGTAGTTGCGAATAGCGCCTCCCCTCTCAGGATCTGTATGGTGAGCTACGAACTCATCCAGAAGATAATGCTAGGAGAACCTGATGCAATTGCAGTTATAGATTACTGCCTGGAAGGCAACAGTTAAATTGGGAGTAAGTGATTTTCAATGATGTGGTGTGTCTATTGTTAGCTGGAGTTTGATTGGAGAGGTGCTACTACCTGACCAGGAGGAGTATAAAAACCTCTGTGCAGTGGGAGCACATGGTCTCTGGCAGTCAGAGTGAGAGAGAGTCGGGTTGCAGTACACCTCCAGTGCTGCCACAGATACTAATTCCAGGAACTGAGTCAGGAGACTCGAGCCCAGAGCTGCACCCAGGGCGCCGCTCCTGCATGAGGCGAGTTGAGCATCTTGCCTCCTGCTGCGAGAGGGGGCGGCATAGAAGTCTCGGGCCCAGTCGGTGGCTGACACTGTGCTCCCACCCCCATTTCCAGCATACCTTGCTTCCAGCTCAACCCACCCAACCTCCGTCCGGCAACATGTTCCCTGCCGGCACTGTGCTTTCGAGTATATATGTGTGTGTATTTCCTGTATGTATATGCTGTATCTACTGTCTGTATATGTGTGTGATTGTATAAGACCTTCTATTTTGTACTAATTGTGTACTCTGTATGCATTTATTTTATACTACATGGCGGCAGGATGTATGCATTTTACACTACATGGTGGCACGCTGTATGCATTTTGCATTGCTTTATTTTTGCACCAAACCAAAATGATGGATCTCGTCCTGACACTCCCTGATATATTACATATGTGGGGGAGAGAGGGGGCATCTCTATGGCTTGCCTCAGGCAGCAGACAGGATTGGTACACCCCTGGCTGCAGCTTCCACAGTTTGGACACAGCTCCAGCTCCATGGCTGGTGCACCATTCCTGCGGACCACTCCAGTAACCAGAATCCGAATCTGCTGTTTGGCCTGTTTCCTGCTGCCTTATGTTCAATATGGAACTGTTGATTTGCACAACGTTGCCTCAGTTTGATCTCTGGATATGGCTGCTTACCACCACAGCCTTAGCCATCCATTACCCAGGGACTCCTCCTACATATACTCAGGGGTTGCCTCGGGGAGAACCAGTACATCAGCCTCTCCCTCCTTATTTCTTGAAGACACCACCTGCTGGAGACCTGCCAGGCGTAGGACAGCCCTCCGGTCCCCATACCAAGCACCGTGACTTCAGCGTGCCCTGGCTGCAATAAGCCAGCCACTCGTATCTTGGACTCGGCTGCCTCCAGGCCCACAAGAAAAGGTAGGCTCGGGTGGGGAAAGTTGCAGATCATTTGATCACTTGTTCAATTGAATATACTGCAATACAATGTTGCTATAATGTATCTTTCTGGACAATCGAAGATGTCAAACTGCTTTTCCTTACCTGTTTCTAATAAGAAAGCCAGTGGTTCTTTTCTACAGGTAAATATTAAACTAAGAATGAACAAAACTATATTCTATAAACGGTCAGGATTCATAAGTTTCCCTGTTCCGTTCCGACCCTGCGTCGTTTGTACTGTCCGATTCGGTATTGTTCTCCGTCAATTGCTCCTCCTTTTACCCCTTTTCCTTTGGCTCCTCTGTCTTTTTTCGTCCTTGCTCTTTCGGGTTCTAATGCGCTCGCGCGCAGTATAGTCCATCCGGGGGGAACATACATGTGCCTCATAGACTTTAAAAGGAATAGCAGGACAAGGAACACACAGCGCTCATAGGTAAAACATTTGATTCAGAGTATATGACCGTAGTTGGACAGTCGCTCCCTGGATGAGTTGTGCTTTAACATAAGGCGCAACCCTCGTATTGGCAATACAGGGTCTATTTTTTTTTTTTGGTTGGGTGGCAGCCCGGCGTCTTTTGGGGTATCACAGGCACGAGCAAGCTAAGACGGCTTGGAGTCAGAGAATAGGGGTAGTGAACGCCAAGAGCAGTAGGGGGCGCACAACAAGACCGGGTTAATGGTTCCAAGAGATTTTTTTTTTTTTTTTTTTTTCTCTAATCACGAAGGTACACAGAGAATTCTCTGTGTACCTTGATTTAAATAAAAAGAAAAATTTCCTTGGAACAGTACCCGGTTTGTTTGTGCGCCCTTGCTTTCTTGGCTTCAAACTGTACCTAAGACTTAAAAGGGTATTCCAACTGGGATTTACATTTAATTTAATTGTAATTTAATTGCACATGTAAACATTTCTTCAATTGGATGTTATTTAAAAAAAAATGTTCCTGTGTGAAGATAATTTCTCATAAATATAGTTATTTCCATATCGTCCCCATAACGGCCCCACTGGAGGTTGCTTCCCCTTCCTCTGTAGGGACAGGAAATTGAGAGCATTAAATAGCCCCTCCCTCAACCTCCCACCAGTGTTTTTCCTGTCCCTACAGGGATAAGGTTGAGAGTAAAAACCTCTCTCTCCTCCGGGGAGGGGGGGGTGGAATCTCATACCTCTCGTGGGTGCTTGTTTCCCCGGGGCCTCCCTTGTCCGGCCTCCCCATGAGTCCTACTTGGGGTCTCCAGGTCCCGGATTGCCATTAGGTCTCCTGCGGACGAGCAGGAGGCAGTGGGCAGTGCCGGCAGCTTTTACGGCCCTCCCGGAGGGTCCGCGGCAGCCGGCACATACCGCACTTTCAAGCGCTCGGTCACTTCCGGGTTACGGGGCAAAGACCGGAAGTGACGTCAGAGACCTCAGCGTCTCGGCCTAGGAGACAGGCCATTAAAGATGACGTCAGATGCCGGAAGGTAAGTGAGGAGAAGTCCCCACCGAGTCTGCAAGTCTGCTGAGGTCTATGTGGAGCAGTGAACACGGCATGGAAGAGGCTGAATTCTGTTCCTTAACCCTGGGCTCTGTAAGTAGGACATTAGCTGAATGCCAATAGGTTTTGGCACTATATGCTGTGTGGAGTCGGCTTCTAATAAGCAGTATTCCTTTTCTTTTTCTAACAGGAGAAGGATATCCCTGTAAAAGAAAAAGAAAAATCAAAAGTTTGTGATAAAGAAAAACCTAAGAAGGCACCATCCAAACGTTGCCACATTTGTAACACAAAATTGGATATTACATATAAGAAAAGTTTATGTAAAGATTGTTTGGACAAAGTGTTAAAAGAGGAAAAATCATCGTTTATGGATGAATTGCGTGTTGTTATGCGTGAAGAGATTAGGGCATCAAGGAGCCCACTGCATAAAAAAGTCAGGCAGAACCCTGTATGTCTGGATTCAGATGACGAGCAGCCCTCTTGTTCTTATGAGTTAGACATGGAAGAACAGGATGTGGTGACACAGCAATCGATACCAAATGACCCCAAATATTTGTTTCCTAACGAGGATTTGGATGGGCTGATTAAACCATTGAACACCTTGAATATTGAAGACACCATAGAGGAGAGGTCTGTAGTAGATCCAGAAGAAACAAAAATCTGGGATAATGTGCCTAAGGTTGACATCCCTATAGCTAAGGTGGTCAAAAAAAACGATTTACCATTTGAAGATTCCACCCAACTAAAAGATGCCATGGACCGTAAATCAGATTGTTTGCTCAAGAAAGCTTGGGAAACTTCTATGGCAATTCTAAAAACAAATATTACTACTACATCTGTATCACGTACTCTGTTCTTTTGGCTAGGACAGCTGGAGGATCATCTTAGAGAAGGCACGTCTAGAGAAGAAATGCTTGACTCCATTCCGTTATTAAGATCAGCAGCAGCTTTTCTGGCAGATGCCTCAGCTGAAACCATCCGGTTTTCAGCAAGAGAAGCTGCACTATCTAATGCAACCAGAAGAGCCCATTGGTTAAGGCAATGGTCTGGAGACGTACACTCTAAAGCCAAACTATGTAGCCTGCCTTTTTCGGGTGATTTTTTTTTTTTTTTGTTTGGGCCAGAGTTGGATGAAATCCTAGCTAAAGCAGCGGATAAAAAGAGGATTTCCGGAGGCCAAACAACAACCCAAGAAGCAGTTTTTTCGGAGCTTTCGTTCCACTAAAGAACAGCCAAGATTCAGGAACAAGCAGACCTGGAAACAGGGGTACTGGAATACAGCTAAAGGAGGAAAGAATAAGTCCTTTCTCTTTGGTGCCTCAAGTAAACAAGAGAAGAAACAATGACTCCAGCGTGGGGGGGGGAAGATTGAGTAATTCTCTCCTAATGGAGGAGAAAATATACATCAAACAGGGGGACTCTCTATAATGAAGATGGCTATTTTATAGAGTTTATGTTCACCTCCTCCTCATCGATTTTATCCTATCCAGGCAACCATCGAACAGACTAACATGTCACTGTGGAAGGAGGTATCCGACCTGTTAAGTTGAACGTCATCTGTCCAGTCCACCAGAAGAAAGAGGTTAGGGTCATTACTAACCTTTGTTTAATTAAACGCCATATGGAGCTTTCAGATTGATCACAAATTTGAACAAGTGGGTAACCTATGTCGAATT
Source organism: Engystomops pustulosus (assembly GCA_019512145.1). Lineage (NCBI taxonomy): Eukaryota > Metazoa > Chordata > Amphibia > Anura > Leptodactylidae > Engystomops > Engystomops pustulosus. Next base: position 32,931,971 of record CM033647.1, on the reverse strand, counting down.
CAAAATGGAATCAATAAAATCTACTACGCCTTTGATACCTTACAAAGCTTGTTTATGTACCTTGGATCTCAAGGATGCCTATTATCACGTACCTATCCATACGAAATCACAAAAATACTTAAGATTTGCTGTATTATCTCCCTCTGGGGAAGAATTTCAATTTACTGCATTGCCTTTTGGTCTCTCCTCAGCCCCCCGGGTCTTTACCAAGGTCATGGCCAAGGCAGTAAAATATCTCCGAACGGAAGAAATCTGCATGGTTCCATTTTTAGACGACTTCCTACTAATAGGAGATTCAGTAAGTCCTCTAGAAAGCCAAAAGGATACAACAGTAGAAGTTTTACAATCCCTGGGATGGATCATAATATAGACAAATCAGATTTAATTCCGAGTCACATAAAAGAATTTCTAGGAGTATCTTTAAATTCTCTAACACAGACCTCTTATCTTCCACAGGAAAAGATGGAAAATCTTCTTGGGAAAATCAAGAAATTTGAGAAGAGGAAGTCTCTGTCGATAAGGACAGCTATGAGTCTTCTGGGGACCATGACATCATGCATCCAGAGTGTGGCCTGGTGCCAAAATCACTCAAGAACATTGCAGTCATGGATTCTTGCAAAATGGGACAAAAACCATCATCTTCATTGGCCATTGATAATCCCCTCAGAAGTGAAGGAATCACTAAGTTGGTGGAGGAATTCCAGGAATCTGCAGAAAGGCGTAAATTGGGTCCAATGGCCGTTAACCCAGATTCAAACAGACGCCAGCAGCTCCGGATGGGGGGGCTCTCCTTCCAGGCAAATATATTCAGGGTTACTGGACCAGGGAAATGGCACAGACCTCTTCGAACGAAAGAGAACTAAGAGCGGTCCTGAACACTCTAAAATCCTGTGCCAGCGAACTGAAAGGTCACCATGTGAAAGTTATGTCAGACAATACCACCACGGTTGCCTATCTAAGACAGGGAGGTACCAGGTCAAAAAGGCTACTGAAAATATCACAACAAATATTTTTGTGGGCAGAGGAAAATATCCAGTCGATTTCGGCCATCCATCTGAGGGGCTCAGAGAATATAGTAGCGGATTACCTCAGTCGGTCTCAAATCCTTCCCCACGAATGGAGCCTGAACGAGGAAGTCTTCCAAGAAATTGTTTTAAGATGGGGACTGCCGGACCTCGACTTGTTTGCCTCAAGGAAAAATTCCAAAGTAAAAAAGTTCTTCTCCTTGAACCCAAAGGAAGTCCCCTGGGGACTAGATGCATTTTCACAGACCTGGAACCAAGACCTAGTGTATGCTTTTCCTCCGATTCCATTGATAAGCAAAGTGTTGCAAAAGCTGCTAGTAAGTCCAACCAAGCTCATCTTAGTAGCACCCTTTTGGCCAAAGAGAAATTGGTTCCCAATTCTACAGAAATTGGCGATAGACTTTCCTTTTATCCTGCCCAGGAGACCGGACCTTCTACATCAGGGACCAGTCCTGCATCAGAACCCAGGGTTTCTAAACCTAGCAGCCTGGATCCTGAAAGCACCTTCTTAAGATCAAAAGGCTTATCATATAAGGTAATAAAAACCTTAAAGAATAGTAGAAAACCAGTAACCCATGCCATATATTTTAAAATATGGAAAAAGTTTTGTTCCTGGTCAAAAGATATGCCTAACCAGGATATCTGTCAGATTCTTGATTTTCTGCAAGAGGGCTTTGAGAAGGGACTACGACCTAGCACCTTGAAAGTCCAGGTCTCGGCCCTGAGCGCCTACTTCGATACAGCGCTAGCAGAACACAGGTGGGTAAAGAGGTTCTTTCAAGCCTGTTTACGCTTGCGTCCTACTGTTAAAGAGTCATCCCCTCAGTGGGATCTATCTCTAGTCCTAGACGCTTTAACTATGGGGCCCTTTGAGCCAATCGACCCTAGTAATATGCGTTTTTTGACACTAAAAACCGCCTTTTTAATCGCCATTACATCAGCTAGAAGACTGGGAGAGTTACAGGCCTTGTCCATTTGTGAACCCTATTTATTTGTACCAGAAGATAGGATCACGCTTAGACCAAAAATTGTCTCTAATTTCCATAGGAACCAGGAAATAGTCTTACCCACATTTTGCCATCATCCAAAAAATCCTGTTGAAGAAAAGTGGCATCTACTGGATGTAAGACGTACTGTTCTTAAAGGAAACCTACCGTTTAGAATGGTCGGTGTAAGCTGTAAGTACTTACTTTCGTTAGTGTTCTAAACCGCGGTATCACGGTTTTAACACTTTTTAAACTTTAGAGCAGAGGAAGCTGCGTGCGCATGATCGTGCGCGCGCCTACATAGGAAATAGCGGAGATGTTGCGCGTGCACGGTTGTGCGCAGCGCCGAAGCCCCTTCTGCTCTAAAATTTAAAAAGTGTTAAAACCGTGATACCGCGGTTTATAACACTAACGAAAGTAAGTACCGGCACCAGCTCACCCTGAGCTGGTGCCCGGTACTTACAGCTTACCCCGACCATTCTAAATGGGAGGTTTCCTTTAAGTATCTCGAAGCATCAAATTCTTGGAGAAAAGATTTAAATTTATTAATTCAATTTGCAGGGAGGAATAAAGGCAAGAAAGCTTCAAAGGCCACTATTGGACGTTGGATTACGGATACCATCAGGGAATGCTATAAAATGAAGGGTGTTCCACTCTCAGTCAAAGCCCATTCCACTAGGGCCATGTCTACATCTTGGGCTGAGAGAGGAGGTGCATCCATTGAAGAAATCTGCAAAGCCGCTACATGGAGTACAAATGTCACATTTGCAAAGCACTATAGGCTAAATGTCTTGGCTTCCAGAGATCTGGCATTCGGCCGAAAAGTGCTTCAGGCTGTAGTCCCTCCCTAACTGGGCATAAATTTGGTATGTCTCCAGTGGGGCCGTCATGGGGACGATATGGAAAAAAGGAATTAGTCCTTACCGGTAATTCGGGTTCCATAAGTCCACCATGACGGCCCTGATATTTCCCTCCCATGTATATAAAAGTGTTTTCTTTTTCTGGATCTTTACCTATATATGTGAAATTTATGTTGGAACCTATACTGGTGTAGTTATTTGATAAATACTGGTGGGAGGTTGAGGGAGGGGCTATTTAATGCTCTCAATTTCCTGTCCCTACAGAGGAAGGGGAAGCAACCTCCAGTGGGGCCATCATGGTGGACTTATGGAAACCGAATTGGTTTCCTCGGTTACTATCACCTCACATTTTGACAGCGGTGGCCAGACATGCGCTATTGAGTCCTGCCTGACTACGTGGCTTCAGCATTCATTACCACAGGACGGCTGCGCGACACGCAGTAACTCCTGGACATTTCATATAAAAAAAACTTTGTGCAATCCCTCCAGCAGCCTTGTTTCTAAGGGACCAAAAGACTACATTTGAGAAATTATCTTCACACAAGTACATTTTATTAATGACATTTAATTGAAGAAATGTTTTTATATGGCAGATTAATGAAACAGAATGTGAATGTCCAGACGAGAATACCCCTTTTAAGGAGCGTGTATTACCACGTACCAATTTGCCATAAATCTCAAATATTCCAGAGATTTGCGGTTCTAACACCCTCAGGAGAAATGATCTGTTTCCAGCACAGAGCTCTACCAATCGGAATCTGCTCTTCACCCAGGATATTTACAAAACTGATGAGGTAGTAGCCTTCTTAAAGACCATTTTCTTAAATGTACTCCGGATAATAAAATAACTTGTTCTCTAATTCACTGTTACTAACAAAAATGCAGCGTTTCACAGATATAAGTCCAACATGTCTCTATATCAGTCGTGGTGTATACAATTTCTGTTGCCCCTAGACACTAACTTCTGACTTGGGGTTGGACTCCATCTTTATGTGATGCTGTGCTGCTGAGATTTCTGTCTCTGCTCCCTGCACTACAGTCCAGCACAGAGTCCAGACACTCATCACTTCCTGCCAGCAAACACATCATGAGCAGAGAGAAGCTGCAAACTACAAGCAGATAAGTTATCCAGGGGAGGGGGAGGCAGGCACACATCAGTGGGAAGATATGTAGCAGAGCTGACAGTAAAAGTCTGTGAGCCTCTGTGTGTTATGCCTCTGTGCAATGGGAATCTCATCTCTGATCTGTCTCCTCTTTCTATGTGTTAGTACAATGTCAGAAGCTAGTTGAAGGTGTGTATACACTTGTACCCTAATAATCTTACCACATTGTCATCCCACAGAACTAGATGGATAATGTGTCTGCTTAGAGGCCCTGTCCACACCCTGGAATTTTAGACTGTGCATCATGGGGAGTGAAAGGAGCTACGACGGCAATAAAACTGAGTAAAATTGTAAAGTAAGGGGTTAAAATGAGTAAACATCACTAGGGAATTGAAAACAAGGAGTATTGGTCATGCCCTACCTAGACGACCTCTTGATAATGAATGGATCAGCCCAGGTACTTGTACTACACAGAGATCTACCTCTCCCGATGTTGCAGTCACTGGGGTGGTTTATAAATTGGGAGATATCTCATTTTCCTACCAATACAGAAGTTATTTTTCTGGGAACATTTCTAAAATTCATCCTGCAGACATCATTCCTACCAGCAGAAAAAAGAATAAGAATGGCTCAACAAGTGGAATCCTTTCAAAAGAAACATTCCAGTACGGTAAGAAAAGCCATGAAACTACTGGATCAAATGTATTTAATCAGTACAGTGCCTTCAGAATCACACAAGTGATGCAGAACTGGATTCTTTATGCTTGGGACAAAAATCCCCTACATCTGGAAGAGAGGGTAACATTCCGCCAAGTGTAATAACGTCACTAAACTGGTGGATGATTCAGATTCGTCCAAAAAGTGGTTGTGTGGTACCAATGGCTTGTAGTTACTATACAAACCGATGCAAGCCAGTATGGGTGGGGAGCAAACATGGGGGGACTTGGGTCTCCTTCAACACAGCTGTGCTCCTCCAATTATCGTGAACGGAAGGAAGTCTGGGAAACACAAGAACAGTGTCACACAGTTAAAAAACCAACATGTAAGGGTTTACTCCCCACCACAGCAGTGGCATGCTTACGCCACATCCTTATAAACCTCTCCAACAAAATATGCAGTTGGGCGGAGAGAAGCACACTATCCCTCTCAGCGGTACATCTAAAAGGGGTGGAGAACTTTATTGTGGACTTCCTGAGCCAGAATACTATCAATCCCAATGAGTGGTATCTAAACAACAAGGTGTTTCTCCAGTTAGTTCAAACCTGGGGCTTGCCGACAATAGATCGGTTTGCTTCTCCGAGAAATGCCAAAGTAAAAAAAATTCTTCTCTGACAAAGACAAACTCGTCTTCTCCCCTAGACTCATTCAGCCAGCTTTGTAATTTTCCTCTTGCTTATGCATTCCCACCTATCCCCATTATCTCCAGAATAGTCCAAAAAATCTTAAGAGACAGAACAAAGATTATTTTGATTGTTCCATACTGGCCAAAAAAGACTTGGCTTGCAATTCTGAAGAGAATAGCTTTGATCATTCAACTTAGTTTGTTTATTCAGGAACCCGGTAACGGCCATAACAATCAACTGGATCAAGATGGCCGGTTGGATGCTGTTCCACAGGAGTTCCTCACAGCCTGGTATAGGTAGCGTCAGGCTGGAGAGGATAGATGGCTACCTCTGCAGCAGGATGATGCAGAATCCTTATGGTGGATGTCTGCTTGGGCCTGGTCTCCCTGCAGGCCAGATGTGTCAGGGCAGCGTGCCACAGATATATGTGCTTCTCAGGAGTCTGACTCCAGAACTTTCCAGCCACAAGGGGTTTTATATAAGCTCCTTGTGAGGTGGCAAGCTAATTATCCAACCAGCACTCTCTTTATAATGTAAGTACAATAAGGCATCTTACTGGTTACAAGAATTATACATTCCTTTTCCAGACACTTGAGGTCTCCCTAGGCTGATCAGGCCTAGAGAAACACTATTGAACAGAGGGAGGTTTTGATTTCACAACACTGCGTTGGCAGGGGTCTTGCACATAGGGCTGTAGTCTTTCTGGAATGTAGGGCCTTGGTGCATTGATAACTTAGGATGGTGTGAGTCCTGTGCCAGAGACTTAGTTTGAGACCTATTAAGGACCAAATATGTTCTTCTGAATAAACCCTAAGGCAATTATTGCATTTCAAAACGCAATGCACAGACTCCTCCTGCAATGATCTGGTTTTATTTATATAGTGCTATCAAATTCCATAGCGCCTTACAATCTTGTTTAAATTGGTGATCGCAGACCGAGTATGTGCTTTGTGTTTTGAAACCACGCAATTGCCACTTCTGACCGTGGCCTAAACATGTCATACTGGTTATGAAGTGATGTGTTTTATGTGAACTTCTAAAGTCTGACCTACTCTAGAAAACAGGATAGTCCTAGTTCCCTCAGGGATGTGTCACCAGATGTCCATTAGGCCATTGTGGATGCATCTTCAAATGAGTTGCTGACACATCCCAAACCACTTATGCAGGGGTGTAACTTGGAGAGACCCCATAGCGGTGGTACCACTGTAGTTGCGAGCCTGCACGTGCGTTTTGTTGAAACCACACAAGTGGTTCTTTTTGATGCATTTAAAGCATATCCATGATGCATCGTGCCAACATGCCCTTATAGAAAATGGACTGGGCATGTAATCTTCATCTCACCCAACATATAGTTGGGTTACGGCAACACCTGCTTAGGGCATAGCCTGCGATTGTTTTGCTTTCTTCTTGCTTTTCTATTAATTGTGTTGATTTTATTTTGTTGCTATTCCTCAGGATGACCTTGGCTCTACCCCACACATGTTCTCCTCTATGATGCAATATGATGACTTGAACATACAGCCTATTGCAAACTCTTCATATGGCTCTGCTTTGGATCATCCCAAAGACCTCTCTACAGACTTCTCTTCAGTAGACCTGAGCTTTTTGCCTGATGACTTGAATCCTGATCATGAAGAAAAGAATGGACTTCAAGGGCAGCAATATACTTCACAAATTGATGATAGTGGTATTTGTATGGACTCCTCAGTGCTGTCACAGCCATTTACCCCATCGGAGAACAGAGATGCTTCATATGACGCATCTAACATCTGCACTATGCCTATTACCCCCATGACCCCAATGACTCCCATGACCCCAGTCTCGGAATCCTCTGGAATTATTCCACAATTACAGTAAGTAACATGCATGACCACTGAAGAGGGCGTAGATTTTTTTTGTTTTTTCCCCCTTATTTTAATAGCAAAACTGCTGACGGAGCAGAGTCCAGTGCAGTCTTCTGCTGCAGTCAGGTGACGTGCTGTTTTAGTATCGGTCACTCGCCCAAAATAAACAACTTCTACTCCCCCCCCCCCCCCTTCTGTTCCTAGAAATATTGTATCCACTGTGAACTTGGCCTGTAAACTTGATTTGAAGAAGATTGCCCTGCATGCTAGAAATGCAGAATACAACCCAAAGGTAGGACTGCCATACTACAACTTCTACATGTAGAAAAAAAATGTTTTTCTTAAAAAATTTTTTTAATGTTCCAGAGGTTTGCAGCAGTTATCATGAGAATCCGGGAACCTAGGACAACAGCACTGATATTTAGTTCTGGCAAAATGGTCTGCACTGGAGCAAAGAGGTATTGGTAATAGTTGGCATTACTGCTTTGGTCTACACTGCTTTTCATGCTAAGCTATACCATTGGATGTGTGGGTAAAATGCAGCTGGACTCATTTCTTGAATAAAGGTGCTTTGTAGGTGTCTAGCATTAAGCACTTGTCTTGGAAGCATGGAGGCTTGGGTGTTGGACTCCACCAACCATACATCATGTACTAATGTATGATGGAAGGGGAATAGCTCTGCAATATAACAACGGTCTGTAGGGGGATTTGTTGGATGGGGCCCTGCTTTAATCATAAACGGGATCTTATGGCTTTTGTTTTGGGGATGGGAGAGGAACTTAAGTGGAACTTTACGTAGTCATGAGGTTACTGTGTTGGTTTCGGAAGACTTTTAAAGGCAAACGGCTTCACTGTGAAAACCCAAATAATGGAGAACTTTTGCACAGTAAGTTGCCTTTTACACTTCCTCTGTGCCATTTATTGGTATGAACTTGGTAACTAGGGCATTTAAGTAGGATGCGTACCTTGGTCTTGGCGGTAGTGTAAAATCATTGCCTTTTTCTCTGACCTTTAATTTAAAATATCTCAAAATAGAAGGGATATTCAAATATCTCTCTCTCCCCCCCCCCCCCCCCCCCCCCCCCCCCTTAGGTTTTGACATTTTTTTTTTTCTGAATTAATATCTTTAATAGTGAAGAACAGTCCAGACTGGCCGCAAGGAAATATGCCCGTGTTGTACAAAAACTAGGTTTTCCAGCAAAATTCCTTGACTTTAAAATACAGAACATGGTGGGAAGCTGTGATGTGAGATTCCCAATCCGGCTAGAAGGCCTGGTCCTTACTCATCAGCAGTTCAGCAGGTAAAGTCCTTGTTTTGGCCTGTGTAAATATGGAGCATCCAAAGGTTTTGCCTACCCCGCTTTATCCCTTCTCTCACTAAATGAATGTAGATTGGAAGACCTCTAGAGTCTAAATTTTTCAATTGCCAAGAACCTGGGAACTTGTAGAAATTGTTGTCCTGTAACTAGAGATAAGTGGACCCAAACTGCAAGGTTCAGGTTGGTTCAAAACTTTTTGGATTTGGGTTCCAGAACAAGAACCTGGACTCCTCTCCAAACTTCTCATTCCGTAACACCCACTGGACCTGAATGCTGATGGGTCGTTCATTACCACCAGCAACACCTGTTTAGGTGATCCCTATGATTTAACTGTAATATTCAAATGATGGGGATGTATAGAAATATCTTGAGTTGATGTATGGTGCAGGAGTTAAACTATAAACCTAATATTGGCTGTAATATACTACAATCTGTTATTGTAGATTACTTTTCTATTATCCTATCCCAATTCAAACAGCAAGAGTTTAGCGTTAATAATCTTTATATAGCGCCATCATATTCCGCAGTGCTTTACAAATCATAGGGGACTTGTATAATATTGCATTATAATATATATTTGCATGATAAACCTAATATATCACTCTGTTCACAGTTATGAACCGGAGTTGTTTCCAGGCCTCATTTACAGGATGGTGAAACCAAGGATTGTTCTCCTCATCTTTGTATCTGGAAAGGTTGTGTTAACTGGTAAGGTTCTAGGGTGTCTAGCTTATGAGATCAAAGACTAATCCAAAACCTTGGCCTCCTATGAGGTTTCATATCCAAAGTTGTTGCCTAATTTGATGAAGTCTGAATAAAGTTTTGATTTTACATCATAGCATCTGTATGGTAAACATAGGTTTAATGAATAATTTTAATGTGCTCTGACAATAGCCTTGGTGGAAAAGCCAATTGTTCTCTTTTAAGCAGATAATGTGGAGGAAGCGATGGTGTAAAGGTAAATGCTTGTTAGAATTGAGAGTAATGTTCTAATGTCCCAATTTGTCTCTTGGGTTTAATCTTGTAGGGGCCAAAGAACGTTCGGAAATCTACGAAGCCTTTGAAAACATATATCCAATTTTAAAAGGTTTCAAGAAAACAACATAAACCTTATGCTTGTGGGTTGTAGGGGGTTTATATACTTTAATATTTATGAAATGTGTCCTAAAATAAAGGTTTGTAACCCACTTTTTACACTTGTGACTGTATCTCACACTGTGCTCCTAAATGATATACACATCACAACTAACTATACTCTATTGTTTATGTATTGTGTGAACAAACTATTGAAAAGAAATTTGTCTTCCTCAAAGTATAATACATTAATACTGATGTACCACAGGGGGCAGTATTAGATGTGAGCTGATCACTATTGCTAGTGATGTCATACAAGGGTGTAACAGTTACAGATTTATAAAATTGTTATATCACATCTCCAATAAGGCAAATAAGTGATTCACAAAAAAAGTTTGAAATAAATGGGGGCGAGGCCAAGCCATTGAGCGAGCCAGACACATCTCCAGGCCATTCTTTTTTTCGATAGCTATATCCGAGCCCATCCACACAGCTAGCTGACCCATTGAAACATCCTAACGCCCCACAGCAGTGGTGACCTCAATCCCTGAGCCAAGGGGACAGTTTGGACACATTCCTTGTCAAGGCCTACCATGCACCTAGAAGCCAGTGCACCCAGGAGCCCGACCTTCCCTGGCCGCAGGAACCCTGCAGCAGCTCGTTCTAGACATGAAGCTCCTAAAATACCTCCAGGGGCCTGTCTGATATCTTGTGGTGATTGCTGGATGGGCAGTGTTCCTGAGGAGAGGCACACCCTTCCTTCATCCCGAGGCCTACCAACTTGGAGAAGCCCTGGCCAAAAGTAACAGGAGGGATCCACACACCATGCCATCATTAGGTCAGCCTCATAGGAGCCGGACTCTGGTCTGCTGCAGAATTAACCCTTTCTTGGAAGGCTCTCCATGGTCCTGTTATCAGGTATCATACTGTGTTGCTGTAACTGGGGCCCATCTCCCATACCACTACGATCACACCTCTGGTACTGGACTGTCTAATCCCCCTGCTGTGCAATCACTTGTTCCCAGATCAAGCCCTCCGATTACGCAGCTGGACCTTAGGGTGCACTATGACACCAACATCAGGACAAGGCATCCAGTATCCCAAGCATTCCAATTTTAAAGGGCCAGTACAATGTAAATCTATCCAGCCTTCCATCACTGCTACATTGTGAGGATTCAACAAGTTTTGGGAAGAGCTAGGCTGGAAGGCTTCCCCAGAAATGTGGTCAACAACTCCAGCACGAAGACAGCAGGAACTTAATCCTCAATGCTGCTAGAGTGCATCTTTCTTTCCAGACATCTGGCCTTCTAAACTTGCAAGACGGCAAGATTTAGGCCCCATCACAGCTGCACTACAAACAGCTCAAGTCAATTACTGCTGGGGGTTACCATTTTGTCTTACATTTACCCATAACAAACGGTTATCCTTTCATGGCTCCCACCATGGATGATGGGCGTAGGTCACTTGAAGGAGCTGGATTCCACTGTACTGCACAAATATCGCTCCGCTAGTGCCTCCTCCACCTTCAAGGCAATGGCATGCGGTTTCACGCCATAATGATCTCTTCCCCCTACCACACCTGATACTAATTGACAGGGGACTAAACAGTGTACTATGCCACATGGAGCCATGAATTGTTGAGAACCATTGATAAGTCTATTCAGAAATGTTCTTTCATTTGTTTTTTGCTTCATATAGGTTTCATTCCTCTGCAAGTAATTTAACGGTGTAAGCCGTACACACAAATGTCTGTATTAAATATGTTACTGATAATCTCCTCTATACCTCTTCTTCCGGACTACTAGTTGATGTTTTACCCCCCTCCTTCCCTCCCTACTATCAGGTTTGCACTACACACGGAGGGGATTACTATTTACCTTGAGATTGGTCTTCTGTCTAACTTGGTAGCTATAAAGTTTTTACAAGCTTTTTGTGTCTATTTTACAATATGTACAGTTTTGTCACATAATGTGAGGGGACTCCACTCCCCCTCAAAACGCTGCAGAGCCATGATTGATTATACCAAACACCATCCCGATATTATTTGCCTCCAAGAGACCCACTTTTCTACCACTTCGAGCCCAATATAGGTGGGTTTTTCTAGCATCACATGCAAGGAAGAGAAGAGGAGTAGCTATTGTACTAAAAAAAATTGTTTCCCTTCCAAACCTGAGGGTCACTTCCTAATACTCTCAGGTGTGTTACATTCACGATAGAGCTGCATAATAAATTGTTATGCGCCCCAACACTCCAGATCCCTACTGTTAAAGCTGGTTTCCATAGACTCCTCCAGTTCAACTATCACTCTATGATCAGGATAGCACTGCTGTGATCAAGTCTGATGTGGCACATTTTCTACAACTACTTAAAAAGCATAACCAAGCTGATACATGGCAGAAGTCTCATGGAGACACACATGGTTACACTTATTTTTCGTGAATGTGTAACATCTACTCGAGAATTGATTATATATTCATAGACACTCCTTCCTTGACCTCCCTGCACTTCTCTAGACATATACCCTCCTTTTGGACAGATCGTGATTCGGTCGTTACGGTGTTTCAGTTCGAAGCCCAGATGTCCTCCCTGTATCGTTGGAGGCTGACTAAAGCTTTATTAGTGGATCCCAGTATCTGCTCACAAATAGATATAGATCTTAACTCGTATTTTAACTCTACAGCCAGCACCAATCAGCCGGTAGGTAGGACACAAATGCATATCCAACACCAAATGAAGACTAGCAGCGAAATGTAAAAGAGACCATACACAGCTGCAATACACACAAAGAAAGAGCACTCAAATGGACACAAGCCTCATTCTGTACAAAGGCCAACAAAACCGATAAAATGCTGGCATGTCCTCTACAAAAAGAACCTCAATATGGTGTTTTCTATTAAGACATATAATGGGACCCTCACTTCCCATCCTGCACTCATCTACAATACATTCCACCATTTTTACCAAGCACTCTACACTCCGACATCCCAACTTGACCAACTTGATCCCTCAAGAGTAGACAGCTTCCTTAACTTGATTAATTTGCCCTCTCTCCCGTCAGCATTGGATAATCTTGTGGCCCCTATCACCAACAAGGAAATTAAGGAGAAAGTAAAAATTCTCAAATCTTTGTTCAAAGTTCTGGAGTGCTTTAGGTTTCCACCCAATTTTGTTTCCATCCTTAGACTACTATGTGATCAAGTAACAAAAGGGAATAGGGTCGGCACCCACTTTTCCAATGCATGTGGAATGTTTTTTTTATTCAACCATGATAAAAAGCACTAAAAATTACAGCCAGGAGAATAAGCGGTGAATATTATGCCTTTCCAACCTATTGAGGTCCTTTATCATATACCTGACTAGGTCTGAAACTGCTGTACTACTCTGGCAAACGGTGGCCAGCAGGTTTACCTAATGGAGACCTCATTCCGACTATTACACAGGCTGGCTAATATGTACCGTCACCTACCCAATAGTTGTTTTCAGGACAGTAGTGCAGTGGCAATATGACCCATATTTGGTGACTCTGCCCCATGGTTGCCTCATTAGGGAACAGCATCAAAGCGCTGATTTGCTCTCAATTAGGACCCGTGACACCAGTGACCCGGCAGTTCTCCTTATAGGAAACAAACCAGCAAGAGTCAAGAAGAAGGCCAATAGATCAATTTAATTCATAGCCCATTAATATTATCCCCCTAATAGCTTTTTGGATGTTACATGGTTCCCCCATATCTGTTTTTCGGGGTGATTTCTTTAAAGTTTTAATATTTTTAATTTTTCTCCCTCCCCTCCCCCCCATGTTTTAAATTCCTAATTGGTGCAGTAGCTGGCTATGCACCTAACAGGATTCATTTTTACAAGTTCCCCCTGCGAGGGGTTTCTGTTTTGCCATGTTCTATTGTAAGGCACCATTATGCTACACCAACAATAAAAGTTTATTGAAACTTAAATAAATGTTTAATTAAAAATAAAATTATGAAATTCTCCTCATCTGGCCTCTTAATGAGGTCATGGAATGTAGGCTCCTCCCCCACACCATAAAAGCAAGATTCATGATTGGTTGTTTTGCCTTTTATAGAAAGATTTGCATATCCTTGTGATGTTATGGAATATTGTGTTGCTGGCTCCTCCCACCACCTCATAACATCCAGCTTTTTGATTGGCTGCTGTAACTTGATAGAAAAGCTGCTGTTTGTGATATCGCGGAATGTTCTACTGCACTATGACATCCCGGGGGATATATAAGGAACTGCGGAACTTACACACCCCTGAGGGTTTGCTGTAGGAGTTGGAGGTAAGTCTGCTGTGTGTGTTGTGTCCTTCATTCTCTTATATTATGTGTCTTTCTCTTTAGTAATGGCCACTTCTTTACTTTTCCTCTTTTGCAGAGTTGGTTGTGGAGAGTTTTGTGCGATTTTGTGGTAAGTTAATCTTTCCTGCTAATGTACAATGTTTTGACTGCAGCCATCACTAGGGGGAGCTCACTGTATACAGCTGCCTTTGTGTATGATAGTAGGTGTATATGTCCATGTATAGTGAGCTCCCCCTAGTGGTCGCTACCAGCTGTATAAAGCGATCTGAGTTTGGTAACATCCTTCTGATGAGAGTGATTGTACAGATATCACAGCGCGTTTATTCCATGCACACCCAGGCATAGATCCCATTCATACACAATATACAGGTTTTTTCACTTACTACATACACACACAATGACCTGCACATACAAACAGTATTTATTTTTCACATGCTAAATTATTTTTTGTGTCACAATGTAGATCATTGTATGCTATATATACAGAAGAAAAATGTGGTTTTTAATATGTTTATAGTTATTTCTATATGTATAGACATGCCTTATATCATAATTTTGTGAACCTTTATCATAATATTATGTACGTCTTGCACTATGTCATAGAAAATATATTGGGGGTCATTTAGTAAGGGCCCGATTCGCGTTTTCCCGACGTGTTACCCGCATATTTCCGATTTGCGACGATTTCCCCTGAATTGCCCCGGGATTTTGGCGCACGCGATCGGATTTTGGCGCATCGGCGCTGGCATGCACGCAACGTAAATCGGGTGGCGTGGCTGAACGAAAACCCGACGGATTCGGAAAAACCGCCCCATTTTAAAAAAAAAAATTGTCACTCGAAACGCGCTTACCTTCACTCAGCCCGGCTAGCTGTACTCAAGTGCGTTCCGATGCTCTTCAGCGCAGCAGCGCCACCTGGTGGACATCGGAGGAACTACCTTAATGAATCCCGGGCGGACCCAAATCCACCGCAGAGAACGCGCCGCTGGATCGCGAATGGGCCAGGTAAGTAAATCTGCCCCAATCTGTTTAAGTTGTATTAAGGTTCTTTTATCATGAAACTATTGCTGGTGATCACTGTTGATAGGGCTGTGGTTATACTCTGTATAAAACGACTTTGCTATCCAGTACAGGCAGTCCCCGGGTTAGGTACAGGATAGGTTCTGTAGGTATATTTTACAATTGTAGCCCCAGCGAAAAATTTTTTGGTCTCTGTGACAATTGGATTTTAAAAATGTATGATTGTCATAAGAACCAGGATTAACAATAAATCTTAATTGCAGACACCTGTGATAACTGTTATAACTGTTTATTGTAGCCTAAAACAAAAGTACATTAAATTACCAACATCCGGGGGTCCGTTTGTAACTAGGGGTCGTATGTAAGTCAGGTGTTCTTAAGTAGGGGACCACCTATATATACTTCTGCATATACTTCTGTCTCCAGATGATGGTTCACTTCTTCTTATAACTACATGGGTAGTTTCAGAGTGTATATTATACCCTAGATGCCTTTCAAGGGTTGTATGATTCTCAATCATACTAGTGGCTCTATATGATATACTGTGTATTGTACTTATTATACACATTTGTATCTCTCTGGTTGTCCTGGATGACATATTTTCTGTGCACCACTACAGGTGTTCAGCGCACATTTTATACCTGATTAGATGTTATTTCGTCAGTATATAAACCAATGTATTTAATAAAGATCTAATATTTTTCAATAATTTGTGAGTATGGGCAACATTTGTCAGTATGGATTCTATTGGTTCCTCTCAGCCGTTCTATTTGTTATATATGTGAGGCATTACATACAAGGTATTACTAGCGCTATTAGTTATCTACTATTTGCTGTATTTATCATTTTGCCTCTTTTTATCATATGTCATTTTTGTCTGTATAAATTAAGGTATCTGGTTTGTATGTGAGCGGACCTTGTATTCCAGTATAGATCGGTTTTGGGGGGTTGGTACAACTGAGGTGGATACTGAGGGTCTAGGGTGCAGTAGAGGTCCTTAGTAGTTGCTGAACATTGGGATCTTGATGATGAGGTTTCGTTCATGGGCCTAGATGTGAGGAGAAGTATAATGGTATAGATAAGATTTAGGTATTAAAGATGAAATATAGAATGTACTTTCAGGTGTTAAGCTTAGTTCTGGGTACACATTGAGGACATGTTTGGTAAATGGAATTTCTCTTCCTTTTTCCACTAATGTCCATCATAACCTTATTTGTAGAGATCATAGTGTATGTCCTGGACACTCATTGCCTTTTTTTTCTTATAAGATGGATGACTTTATGGATAGACCGGAGATGGAGGTGGACGAGCTTAAGATCGGAGAGGTGGAGAAGGTGGAGGTGATGATGAAGAGGAGGGTGAAGATAGCGTGGGAGGAGAATAACATCAAGGAAGAGAAGGTGGAGAAGATCAAGAAAGAGGATGAGGTGGTGATGTAAGTATATCACTGTACATTTATATTAGAAGACAAGTCAATAATTACATAAATTAACCTAGAACAATTAAAATTTATAAAATACAGGCGGGTGATCCACATGTAGGAGTCCACTATAAATAACGACTTCTGGTTTGTTGTTAGTGGGCCTCATATGCCAGTATAGATCTAAGGGGAAGGGGCACTTACATGTGAAAAACTGAGTCCAGAACATACTGGTAGTGGTTGATGAGGATTGGGATCTTGATGGATGATCAGGTATGGAACAGAGGCTAAAGATGGGGAGATAAAGATATGAGGTATATCGGAATAGATAAGGTCTAAGTATTGAAGATTTGGAATGTACCTAAGGGTCTTGGGTTCAGTTCTGGGTATAAGGACAAATGTGGTGAATGAGAAAGCTCCTCCTTTGTCCACCGATGTCTATTATGTCTCAATCTGTAAAGATCGTGGAGTATGTCCTGGACACTCATTGTCTTATTACTTATAGGATGGAGAGAGATGAGCTGGAGTCGGGATTGAATAAGATCGGAGAGGTGAAGGATAAGAGCATGAAGAAGAAGAAGAAGAGGAAGGGGGTGAAGAAAGCACGGGAGGAAATGAACATCGAGAAAGAGAAAGTTGGGCATCAAGATAAGAGCATCAAGGAGAAGAAGAGGAGGGAGGTGAAGATAGCGTGGGAGGAGACTGAGATCAAGGAAGAGAAGGTGGACAACATCGTGAAGGAAGAGAAGGTGGACAACATTGTGAAGGAAGAAGAGGATGTTGAGTTGACGTAAGTATCAGTGAACACATATATATGACATAATATATACAGTATACTGGGAGTGGTGTATAATTTTGGACACAGTTGTGGTACAAATGCTGTTTTGTGACTTTCCATTGCGCCAAAAGAACATAGGACAGTGCAAAGTCACCTTGCCATGGGCCCTGCTTGCTCCAAATTCATTATTTGCATAGACTAGTTTTCACAATTGGAACTGATTTCATTATTTGTGACTTTCCTTTTTGGTGCAAATTGTTCTCTACCCTGGTCCCTAATCTGTGACGTTTTATTTGTTTGTAATAGTCGTATAAAAAGTCGCAAAAGAAAAACCTACATAACATAAGACACTGCCAGCAGATTTATAAAGGGCAAAAAGCCACTTTACTGAATCTGACGGCAGCGGAGCTCAAAAGTCACGCATAGAACGGTCACAAGGAGTCACCTAATCATACATTGCCCCCTATGTATATATAATTATAAGACAAGGCAATGATTTCTTTAAAATATTACCTAGAACAGGACAATAAAAAAAATACTGAGAAATTGCCCATAGCAACCAGTCTGGTCTTTTCTTTTCAATAACAGCAATTGTAATGTGTAACGTCTCCACCTTAATATTCCTCTACTTTTAATTAATCTCACCCATTGTGTAGAGGAATGGCCAATGGGTAGCATGTATTGTATTATCTCCTGGACATCCCCCCAAATCTTCATGATCTCCAGCTTCCATGTAATACCTGAGACCCCCATAGTAGAAATACCTTAATAGCACAGATCATAGAGAACCATTTGTATGGTACATAAGCAATGGGATTGTCTCTATCAGAATATATGGAAATGTCACTTTATATCATGTCTATAAATAAGAATATTCTGACCTGTATATATCATGTATCTCATCATATTCCCCAACAGTTGGTGGTGGCGCATTTACGGATCAGACCCCGAAAAATGGTAATTATATGATACTATTCTGTATATGATCAAAATACTAGGGGTTAATTCTGTAGATATATTATAGATCACACAAAAATATAAATATTCATTATTTCCGATGAATTTCTATTGAGTGCACCAATAAGCATCTTATGGGTGACATGGGAAAATAAAGGGGGCTTAAGAGGTATATGGGGACATGAAGGGTATGTAGGGGACTTGACAGGGACATATAGGGGACATATAAGGGACATGATGGAAATATTGGGAGGTGAGGTTATGATGGGACCATGATTTGGATGATATTATGATAATGAGAAGTACATGGTAGGAATAAATAGTGGGTACATGGGACATGAGGGATATATTACAGATATTAGGGATATATATAATCACTGGGGCAGGTGAATAGGTGGAATTGAAGGGGGCATAGGGTGATATGAGGGGTATGTTTGGGATCTTGTAGAATGAATGGGGGGCATGAGGTATATAAGAGAGATTAGGTGGATATTGGGTGTATAAGGAGGATATAGGAAGAAATATATAGGAAGCTAGAAAGTTTCAGTAACCGGTGCTGTATTTTCTATTTTAGGATGAGAATTGCAAAGGACATGATGGATTTTATGCCTAGTACCAGGTAAGTATAAAAACCAGGCACGATTACACCAACACTACTATAGCCAAGGGGGGAGGGGGGTCACATGTTTTATTTCACATTACCTTCCCATGTGTTTTAAACCCAGTTCCCGATATAATCTGTTCCCCCCATTAGTGGTCACAATAAAATGCTAAACATTTAATAGAGATATCATTTATATTCTATATCATATAGCAAGGAGGAGAATGACCCAGAAATGGAGGAAAAACACCAGGAAGCGGAGAAGAAGGTGGTGGAGGAGAACCAGGCAGAGGCTCCGATGGTGAACAAAGTGGACAGTAAAGTGGTGGAGGAAACGGAGGAAGAAGGAAGGTGAGTGCAGGGTCCAGATATCATCAGCGACTATGACCTGATACGGATATTCATGGTGAAGTCATCAAACTCCATTGATTGATCCTTATGTTTTTATTATAGACCTATAGGACACAAGGTGAAAGAGGCCTGGCCCAGCACCGAGTCTCCCCAGTAAGTATATAAAGTATATAGTGCTTCATTTACATTGCTGGATTTCATACATTGATCCCTATGTTTTCATTATAGACCTTTAGGACTGAACCCTAATGTGTCCTGGACCAGTGTGAAGTCTTTTCAGTAAGTATATAAAATATATAGGGCTTAATTTACATTGATTGGATCTATACATTCATTCCTATGTTTTCATTATAGACCTATAGGACAAAAGGTGAAGGTGGCCTGGCCCAGTATGGAGTCTCTCCAGTAAGTATATAGAATAGTTAGGGATTAACTTACATTGCTCGGGTCCATAGATTGATCCCTATGCTTTATATTATAGACCATTAGAAGAGGAGATGAATGTGGTATGGACCAGTGTGGAGTCTTTCCAGTAAGTATATAGAATATATAAGGATGAATTTATGAATTTACATAACTGGAGTCCATACAATGATCATTATGTTTCTATTACAGACCTGTAGAATCGGAGGTAGAAGTGTCCTCCCCCAGCATGGAGTCTTTCCAGTAAGTATATAGATTATATGGGAATGAATTTATGAATTTACATAACCAGAGTCCATACAATGATCCCTATGGTTTCTATTATAGATCTGTAGAACCGGAGGTGGAAGTGGCCTCCCCCAGCATAGAGTCTCCCCAGTAAGTATATATATTATATAGGGGTGATGCTACATTGCTGTAATCCATACATTGACATTTCTGTTTTCTCTTATAGACCTGTAGTACAAGAGGTGAAGGAGGCCTGGGTGAGCGAGGAATCGCTCCAGTAAGTATATAGAACTGAATTTACATTTCTGGAGTCCACATGGGGCCACATATTTTTCTGTGTTGACCACTGTCTTCTCGGTGTCCACAAAACATGGCCCAGGACAATATCAATATGCAGAACCGACAGAGATGATTTATCTTATTTTTTTTTACTTATTAGGCCAAGACAAAAATGGTGGAGACTGAAGGGTCTTCGTAAGAGGTGAGTTATATTTTATGTTGTGTCTACATGAAGAGGTTACTGCAGGGCACTCATTGGGATGTATTGTAATGTTAGAGACTACAACACATTAATCAATCCCCCCATTGTGTTTTAATGTAGAGCATAGGAAATGGGGGGTGCATGTCCAGGTCCCCCCTATTTTTGTTAATGCAGTAACAATGCTAATTCTATTATTTTCTATTCAGTCTCTGTTTTCCCAATAATTCCCCCTGGTCTTGTCTCCTGCAGGTTCCTCCGATTCCTCTGCTGCTGTAGCCCAAAGACGGTTGAATAGTAGGACTGAAGGTAAGTAGGTCACCTCATCAACCCCAAACCACACAGCAAATGGCGCTCATGGATCTTAAATCTTTATAAAATGATGAACATATTGTCTTGTTTTCACCCTTTCAGTAATTGAAACAGAAATGTACTTGTCCAGCCATCCATTCCTGGAGACCTGCTAAATGACGCTGCACTACAACGCCAGACAACCCTGCATGACGCCCGCCATAATGGGACACACAGGCTGCTTCCCATATCAGAACCATCGCCCTTTCACAGAAGACGGAGATCTCCTGAGAAAAGTCATCATTACCTGATGAATCCCCTAAGGAAGACATGGTGGATTACTTGATAACTTTTCTGGCTCTTTATTTGGTACCGCACCAAGGGCCATATCCGACCCCACCCAAAAACTTAACCATATAAAATAAAGAAGTAAATTATAAAAACTACATGAATTAGTTCCTTTACACCACATTTGAAGCTCTCCACAGCAGTTCTGCTGCACTGTCATGGCTCCCCCACAAGTTGCAGCTGCATCACATCCAGGTCTGACTTACCTTTTTCCAACCACACAAGAGGTATTCTCATGAATAGTATTTATGGAATATCCAAAGGATGTGTCATGAATGCATCAAGATTGGGTTCCCACCTCTGGGACCCGCACATATGCCCCTTACCGCAGAGGGACAGAATTAATTCTGTGGAAGGCGTTACACCATGGCAAAGTGGGCAATTGCTCAGGGGCCCCCGACCTCAAGATGCAGTGTGCAGGGTTGGGCTGGCATCTCTATCGCAGGGGCCTCTTTCCATATTTATATAATGAGGGGGACATCATCTAAATTAATGAGGGGTGCAGTATATACAATTCATGGGGAGGGGGGAGCAGTGTATATAATGAGGGGGACCATTACCTAAATTCAGGGCGGTATTGTTATATAATGGAGAGGGGGCCATTATCTAAATTAATGAATGGGGGCAGTATATACAGTTCATGAAGGGGCAGTGTATAATGAGGGGGGTATCCTCTAAATCCATGAAGGGGGAAGTATATACAATTTATGGGGAGGGGGAGCAGTGTATATATGGGGGCACATGAAGTCAGGAAGTATATAAAACACACATGTAAATATATTGGGGGAAAATAAGGAAAAAGGACATTCACTGGTTGAAATAGGTAGGGATTTCTCCCGCGTTTTTGTAGCTGTATAAAATATGTACAGTTTTGGTGTGTGCGAGGTATATATGTAATTTTAATTTGGAACATATGCATTGGGACCTGTGCCCCAGATCTTTTATGACCCTAGCAACACCACTAAGACTTCTTAGGATACATTCACATGTTGCGTTGAACGCATGGGTTTTAAAGCGCAATAGATCAGCTGAAGAGAAATTTCCCTAATTAAATGGCCAACATATGCATTTACAAAACACTGCAGTTACTTCATATGTTAACATAGTGTTAATCACAATGTTAACAGCCATTTAATTAGGTAAATATGTCTTCAGCTGATCCATTGTGTTTTTAAACGCATGCATTCAACACCACGTGGTAGTGCACCCTTAGTAATTGATTAGCAGACTAATTAACTAATTGTTTAGGCAGGGCTACCCCCTCTTAGTAATTGATTAGCAGACCCCCCCCCTTTAGTAGTTGATTAGCAGGGTCCACCCCCCCACCCCCCTGTTGGTATTTCTCCCCCTCCTTGTAGCGGCTGGAGACAAAAAAATGAATACTCACCTCCAGCTCTGGTGTCCTCCACATCCTCTTCCCACGTGGCTTCAAGTGGATGATGCACGAGATCAGTGACATCACCGTGCTCCTGCATCTTAAAGAGGCTTTACACCCCACTGCTGGCACCAGCCACAGAATGACTTGCAGGCGTGTCATATAAATGCAAGCTGGTTATTATACACTGAACCCAGGGCCAAATTATCAAAGGGCACACACCGAATACATATTAAATATGTAAAATACTAAAATACAATGTTTCCAAATATATTGTATACACTGTAAATTTAGCTTGTAAACTTGATTTGAAGAGGATCACCCCGCATACTAGAAACGCAGAATACAACTCAAAGGTAATAATACAAATTGTATGTAGTAAAAAAACATAGTTTGTAAAAAACATTCTTTTTTAAAAAAAATTCCAGAGTTTTGCAGCAGTTATCATCAGAATACGAGGCAAAATAGTCTGCAGTGGACAAAGAGGGATTCGTAATAGTCGGTCATATAGCACTGTGTAAGCAATGTGTCTTCTTCACTGCTATTCCTGTAAATCCATACTCCTGGATGTGGGGTTAAATGGAGCTGGACCCATTTCTTGAATAAAGGTCCTTTGCAGGTTTCTAGAATTAAACACCTTTCTTGGGAACATGGAGGCTCAAATGATGTTAAAAGTCTCTATTGTTCTATGTATTGTTTAATGTAATTTGATACAGATAACTATACTTTATGGTGCCAAAGTGATTATTCCCAAAATACGTCACTCGGGTGATACCAGAAGTACTCAGGGTAATAGTCTCCTTTATTGCCCTCATCCAGGTTGTAGAATACAGGATACACAATACTTGCATCAGTCTTGTGTTTGTCAGTCAATCTTTCCTTGAGATTATGTTCTGGTAATGGGCGAGAGGTTTCCATATTCTCCAGTAGCTTTTCATATATCTTTATCCATCTATTGTGTGTGTCTTCCATATGTCTGTGAGAGATGTCCAAGATGTGAGAGCACAGGAGTTCTAGCAATGAGAGACGTCCAGCTGTCCTAGCCTCGCCGTACCAGCCGAGGTGTGTCTTGTAGTGTTTGGATGTTCTGTGTCCCTATATATGGTATTCCTATATATTAAGGCTTGATGTAATGTACAGTAGCTCATCCCTTAAGCCGATATAGATTGTGTATGTCAGCAGCGCGTGGATGGCTATTACTTTAATTCCTCGTGGTGTAATACTAATGAATATTGTACATATATAATATTTAACAATGTCTTACTACTGTATGATAGATGGGGAATGGCTCTTTAATGCAATATTACAACAGTTTGGGGATTTGTTGGATGGGGGCCGCTTAAAAGGACATCTGTCGTCTGTCAGCAGCCCTATTTCTGGCTCCCCCATGTCCCCATAGAGTATAGTGTACACATTGCCAAAGAGTGTTTACAGTAAAATTGGCTTTTAGATCAAAGTTTTCCTTTCTGTATGCAGAGCTGTGCCCCGAGTCCCATGGTAGTGGCCAGTAAGGAATGGGCAGACATGTATGACATCCTAAGGAGGGAAGTGATGGGGGGGGGGGAGATATGGGGGGACATGGGAGTTTGCAGGGGCTTAACTACAGTGGTAGCAGCCATAGCAGTCACTATGGGGCCCTCAGTGTCAGGGGGCCCCGTCATCCGACCTGACACAATAAAGAATGGAGGATGTGCACCATTATATCTATATTGTACTGCACATGTCCAGTATAATATGTATATAACATATACTGTGATGTATATATGCAGTATCTGTGATGTGTATATGGTGTCTGTATACAATGTAGGTGAATATGTTGCATATGGCACTGTATGTATGTGTATATGCACATGAGTGTATTTATATCTGATTGTAAATCGCATGTGTGAGTATACTAATATGTATATTTTTTAAGTGGGAAGGGGGGCCCGTTCAGTAGCCTGCTAGGGGGCCCTGTCTCTCCTAGTTACGCCACTGGGAGTTTGTTTTTAAATTTGAAATTCGATTCATAACAGAGAGGTTTCCCGAAGGTGGGGGGACAGAAACACTCTGGCACACTGACCAATCCCATGGGACTAGGGACACAGCTCTACATACAGAAAGGTACATTTTGATCTAATTTATCTTTTTTTGGAAAAAGAAAGTTATACTGTAAAAACACTGTCATTGTGTACACTATTCTCTATGGGGACAGGGGGGAGCCAGAAAATGGCTCCTGATGACAGGTTCCCTATAAGCATAAACAGGATCTTATTTGGCACTGTTACCAAATAAAACTAACATAAGAACAATAGCCATACAAATTTCAAATGATCCCTCCAAACTGACAA
Source organism: Engystomops pustulosus (assembly GCA_019512145.1). Taxonomy (NCBI): domain Eukaryota; kingdom Metazoa; phylum Chordata; class Amphibia; order Anura; family Leptodactylidae; genus Engystomops; species Engystomops pustulosus. The sequence continues at coordinate 32,907,508 of CM033647.1, read as the reverse complement.
CATACAGAAAATACCAACATACTGAAAACTAGACTCTTTACAAAGACCATCATAACCAATAATTTCACAAATACAAACTCAACTCATTGGTGATCTTTACCCCCATATTGTCATTATACAAACACCGCCATGCAAAGGATAATATCACTAATGTGTAAAAGACCCAAATAATAAAGCAACATTATGACCATAACCATTACATAATGAACGATAACCTATACACACAGACCAGTACCATCATATAGTGACCATATAGTATTAGATACCAGTCCTGCAGAGAGGCCACAGTGTAATGCAGTGACTTACAGATGACGTCCCTGATATTGTCTATTCCCTTGGGTCTGATCTTCCAGATGACTTCTTCCAGCCATGAAGTATCTCTGCGGGTTTATAAAACAGGCATGGTTATCATCCTATATACTCCTCACACCTGACCCCCATATAAATTATATATACCCCTCACACCACAACCGACTACACTGTGGACCCCTAAACCATTTAAGCAGTGTCCCCCATTTTTAGCAGCGGCTCGGACTGTGATTCTGTGACACTGGAGAAGCCCTCTTCTGTGGTCGAGTGAATCCAGGAAATTTGATATATTCAAAGGATGGAGTTTGTTGGTGACCCAGGCAAAACAATTTCTTCATGGATTCCCTGGGAGACATACTAGGCAGCTCACCCCTCCTGTCTAGCTTCCTCCCCTTTAGGGTTCGGTAACACATGGCGCTAACTCTGCATTTACAGAGGCAACATTAGCGCCCAGGGTGGGGGTCCCAATCATGGAGATATCCCACAAATACCCATGCGATTGGGCCAAGGCACTAGTGTCGTAAGTGCAGTTCTAGCACCAGGCGTGACAAGACTCTTACACATCGCACTTTTCTCTAGTATTCTCTTGCTATTCTCTCGCTATTGTATGGTTCTCTTGGATATCATGCTTCAAAGCTATGCCATTGTTGTTTCATATTGTTTTCAGAATGTTTCATACTGCCATGCAAGGCCAAACCTGTATTTTGCATTTCTGTTAAAGTTTCTTTGGTTGATAATGTGGGGGAAGGGGCCAAAAAGGTGCATAATAAGAGTGTCTCAGAGATTGGGGCAAATTAAGGGCTCATCCACATGGCCGTCTGCGGGGACGAACATGCGGCAGACGGCAATAGCGGCACGGCGCAGATACGTGTGTGGCACCGATCTGGGCCGTACACCGCAAAAAGATAGAGCATGCGGGCATACCACGTGTGAATGGACCCTAAGAGGGCAGCAGAGAACAGGGCAGAATAAGAGGGCAGCAGAGAACAGGGCAGAATAAGAGGGTGGCAGAGAAGGGGCAGAATAAGAGAGGAAGTAGAGGAGGGGGACCAATGAGAGGGGAGGAGGAACAGAGAGGTGGTCCATAATTAGAGGCAATATAGGGGGCATTGAATAACATAAGGGTCAGTGGGGGAGATTTATCAAGCTGTCTAAGAGAAAGAATGTGCTTAGTTCCCGGGAAACGCATGCGATTGATAACCCGATCGCATGCGTTTCTCTGGAAACACATATGCGACCCACCCCCTGTGCGCTAGCCCTCACTCTTAGACAGTTTGATAAATCTGTATTATAAAGTATTATAATGTGTGGGATAAGGGGCGGGACAAAGGGCGTGGTTTATTCTGCCTCTTTCTTCGCCCCAGAGGTTGGGAGGTATGAACACAAGTGAAAGCTCTGATATACATGAGAAGCACTGAGGCCCGGAAGCCGGTACAGCTATGGGTTATTCCTACTTTTAGGAACTTGAATCATCTGATGATTTGCCACATGGACTACATTTCCCATAATAACCCGGGTCACGTGACCCGTCAAAAGAGCTATTCACGCCCCCTTTTTTCCCAGCATTCACCTGCTTAAAAACAAAGTCCCACGTGACAGCCGGTGAGAAGAAGCTGTCATGGCGTCTCCCAGTGAGCGGCAGCACCTAGCGGCCGGGGGCGGCGGGAGCCCCCGCACAGGGCCGGAGCTGCTGGACTCTGTGGATGACGCGGAGGGGCTGTACGTGGCGGTGGAGCGCTGCCCGCTGTGTAACACCACCCGCCGGAGGCTGACCTGCGCCAAGTGCGTCCAGAGCGGAGACTTCGTCTTCTTTGACGGGAGGGACACGGAGAGGTAACCGAGTTTCTGTATGCGGTGCCGGACCATGTAGAACGCAGTCTACACTGAGAGGGAGGGAGCTTTGCGGTTTTACTGCGTTTATGTCGTGGAATACCCGCCCCATTGGAAGTTTCCCGCGACTTCCGTACCTGCGGTATAGTACGTTATTATATGCACGTGTTCACACTACAGACATTATGGCAGCTTGCGTTCTGTGGTCAGAGTATCCCCCACTTATACAGAATGATCCATGATTGTTCCACCGGATATGTATTTGTCAATTACATTCTCCTGATTATTTAGTAATGATTACGGAGTCTGCGATGGAATAATTGCAGGGTATTGGGATGACATAGATATGCAAATTGCAGGCCTTCTGATCTCTATACGTGTGATGCAAGTTGGGGAGGTGGCAGAAGGTAAGTTAGGGGGTAGAGTAAGGGCCCTGCAAATGTTTCCACAGCTAAAATGGTCTAGAAAATCTGCAGTGTAGAATCCCATGTTGCAGTAATGGTAATCAGGATGGGTCTCCACCACACCCACTGCTATCATTCGCGTCATCGCTCCTAGAGCCGGACTCTGGTCTCTGCACGATTAACCCTTTCCTGTAAGGCTCTCCCTGGACTCGTGATCAATTATCATACTGTTGTACATGTACCAATGTCTGTACCTAAATATAGTTTAACTGATAAGTTCCTCTATACCTCTACTATTTGATGTGTTAATCTCCCCTCCTTCCTTCCCTCCACACTAATCTATTTTGCACTCCACGTGAAGGGGAATTATACTATTCTAAACCTTGAGATTGTTCTGTATGTCTAACTCTGGTAGCGTATAAGTTTTTACAGCTTTTTGTGTCTATTTACAATATGTCGTTTGTCCACCTAAAGTGAGGGGACCCACTCCCCCTCAAAACCTGCCTGACCGATTGATTATACCATACACATTCCCGATATTATTGCCTCCAATAGACCCACTTTTCACCACTTCGAGCCCAATAGAGTGGGTTTTTCAGCAACATGCAATGAAGATAAGAGGATTAGCTTTGTCTAAAAATTGTTTCTCCCTTCAAACCTGAGGGTCACTTCCTAATACTCTCAGTGTGTTACATTCAGCGATAGAGCTGCCAATCCTAAGCTGTTGTATTTTGTAATCGCCCAACACTCCAGATCCCACTGTAAATGCTGGTTTTCCATAGACTCCTCAGTTCACTACACTCTATTATCACGGGATGCTACTGCTGATCGATCATTCTGATGTGGCACATGTTGTTCTACACTCAACTACTTAAAAGCCTTAACCAAAGCTGATACATGGCAGAAGTCCTCCTGCGACACACTGGTTACCTTATTTTTTTCGTCGAAATGTGGTAGACATCTACTCGAGAATCTTGATTATATATTCATAGACACCTATTCCTGTCCTTGACCTCACCTGCACTTCTCTGAGACATATACCCCCTTTGGACAGTCGTGATTCTGGATTCGTTACGGTGTTTTGCAGTTCGAAGCCCAGGTGTCCTCCCTGTCTCTTGGGGCTGACTAAAGCTTATTAGTGGAATCCCGTATCTGCTCACAAATAGATATAGATCTTAACTCGTATTTTACCTCTACCGCCAGCCCAATTCATGGCCTGTACAGTAGGACACAATGCATATACCAACCAACATCCCAACACCAAATAAGCCTAGCAGCGAAATGTAAAGAGACCCTACACACTGACAATCAAAACACACAAAGAAGAGCACGCAAATGGCCGACAAGCCTCATTCTGTACCAAGGCCAACAAAACCGATAAAATGTGGTCATTGTCCTCGACAAAAGAACCAACCTCAATATGGTGTTTTCTATTAAAGACATTAATGGGACCCCCTCACTTCCCCATCCTTCACTCATACTACAATACTCCACCATTTTTTAAACCAAGCACTCTACACCCGACATCCCCACTTGACCAACTTGATTCCCTCAAGATTAGACAGCCTTCCTTAACTTGATTAATTTGCCCTCTCTCTCCCGTCATCATTGGATAATCTTGTGGCCCTATCAACCAACAGAAATTAAGGAGAAATAAAATTCTCAAATCTTTGTTCAAAGTTCTGGAGTGCTTTAGGTTTCCACCCAATTTTTTTGTTCCATCCTTATACACTATGTGATCAGTAACAAAGGGAATAGGGTCGGCACCCCCTTTTCCAATGCATGTGGAATTTTTTGTTTATTCAACCATGGATACAAAGCTCTACAAAACTTTCAGCCAGGAGCATAAGCGGTGACTATTATGCCTTTCCACCTCATTGGTCCTTTCTCATATACCTGACTATGTTCTGAACACTGCTGTACTACTCTGGAAACGGTGGCCAGCAGGTTTACCTATGGATACCTCATTCCGACTATTACAACGGCTGGCTAAATATGAACCGTCACTACCCAAATAGTTGTTTTCAGGACAGGTATCGTGGCAATAATGAACCCATATTTGTGACAACTGCCCCATGTTGCCTCATTCGGGAACAGCCATCACAGCGCCGATTTGCTCTCAATTAGGACCCCTTACAAGTGACCCGCAGTTCTCCCTTATAGGAAACAAACCACAAGAGTCAAGAAGAGGCCAGACGATCAATTTAATTCATAGCCATTAATATTTATCCCACTAATGCTTTTTGGATGTTACATGGTTCCCTCCAACCCCATATCTTTTTTTTTTTCGGGTTTATTGTCTTTAAGTTTTTAATATTTTTAATTTTTCATGCACCTCCAGGATTCAGTTTTACAAGTTCTCCCTGCGAGGGGTTTCTGTGTATTGGCCATGTTCCTCTTGTAAGGCATCATTATGCTACACCAACTATAAGTTGTTGAAACTTAATAAATGTTTAATTAAAAAGAAATTTGAAATTCTCCTCATCTTGGCCTCTTAATGAGGTCATGAAATGTCGGCTTCCTCCCCCACAACCACCATAAAAGCAATCTTCCTGATTGGTTGTGTTTGGCCTTTTTTCGAAAGATTTGCATATCCTTGGTTGATTTATGGATATTGGTGTTGTGGCTTCCTTCCTCCCACCACCTCAAACATCCGCTTTTTGATTGGCTGCTGTAAACTTGATAGAAAGCTGCTGTTTTGTGATATCGCGGCTGTTCTAACATGCCCTATGACATCCCGGGGGATATATAAGGAAACGGCGGAACTACACACCCCTTAGGTTTGCTTGTAGAGTTTGGAGTAAGTCTGCTGTGTGTGTTGTGTCCTTCATTCTCTTAATTATGTCTCCTCCTCTTAGTAATGCCACTTCTTTACTTTTCCTCTTTTGCAGAGGGGTTTGGTTTGGAGAGTTTTGCGCGATTTTGTGGTAGTTCTCTTTCCTTCCTGCTAAGGTACATGTTTTGATGCAGCCATCACTGGGGTAGCTCACTGTATACAGCTGCCTTTGTGTATGATAGTAGTTTTTAAGTTCCATGTATAGGTGAGCTCCCCCTATGTCACTACCATCTGTATATAGCGATATAATTTGTTTAACACTCCTCCTAATGTGAGTGATTGTATAGATATCCCAGCGCGTTTATTCCACGCACATCCAGGCATAGATCCCATCCACACACAATATACAGGTTTTCACTCACTACACACACACACAATGACCTGCACATACTCACAATACTGGTATTATTTTTTCACTACTGCAAAATTATTTGTTTGTTTTATCCGATGTAGATCATTTTATACTTTTTATGCTATACATATACATAAGAAAATGTGGTTTTTAACATGTTTTAGTTACTTCTATGTGTGTAGATATGCCTTTTATATTAAAATTTTGCGTACCTTTTATCATAATATTATGTACACCTTGCACTGTCATAGAAAATATAATCTGTTTATATTGCATTAAGGTTCTTTTATCATGAAACTGGTGGTCACTGTTGATAGGGCTGTGATTATACTCTGTATAAGGCGACACTGCTATCCAGTACTGTATATACTTCTGTCTCCAGATGATGGTTCAATTCTTCTTATAACTATATGGGTAGTTTCATAGTGTATATTATACCCTATATGCCTTTCAAGGGGTGTATCCCCTAGATCTTCACAATCATACTAGTGGCTCTATATGATATACTGTGTATTGTTTGACTTATTATACACATTTGTTTCTCTCTGGTTTTTTTCTGTGCACCACTACAGGGGTTCAGCGCACATCTAACCCCTGATTAGATGTTATTTTGTCATTTTTTAAATCAATGTATTTAATAAAGATCCATATTTTTTATAAGTTTGTGAGTATGGGCTACATGTCAGTATGATTCTATTGTTCCCTCCTCAGCCGTTCTATTTGTTATATTGTGAGGCATTACATACAAGGTATTACTAGCGCTATTAGTTATCTACTATTTGCTGTATTTATCATTTTGCCTCTTTTTTTAGTTGTCATATTTGTCTGTATAAATTAAGGTATTATATGTGAGTGGACCTTGTATGCCAGTATAGATAGGTTTTGGGCGGTTGCACTTACCTGTTGGGAGTTGGTACCACTGAGGTGGATACTGAGGGTCTAGGGTGCAGTAGAGGTCCTTAGTAGTTGCTGAACATTGGGATCTTGATGATGAGGTTGTTCATACAGGGCCTAGATGGTAGGAGAAGTATAATGGTAAAGATCAGATTTTAGGTATACAGATGAAATATAGAATGTACTTTCCGTGGTAAGGCTGTTCTTGGTACACATTGAGGACAATGTTTTGGGTCATGGAATTCTCTTCCTTTTTCCACTAAGTCCATCATAACCTTATTTTGTAAGAGAATCTGTGTATGTCCCTGGACACTCATTGCTTTTTTTTTTCGTATAAGATGGATGCTTATGGTAGACAGGAGATGGAGGTGGACGAGCTTAGATCGGAGAGGTGGAGCAGGTGGAGGGATATGAAGAGGAAATGTGAAGATGCTTGGGGGAGAATAACATCAGGAAGAGAATGTGGAGAGATCAAGAAAGAGGATGAGGGTGGTGATGTAAGTAAAATGTACATTTATTAAGAAGAGACAAGTCAATAATTAACTAATAACCTAAACATTAAATGTTAAAAATTCAGGAACCAGCCGGGTCACTTCTCCATTATTTCAAAGAGAGCAGTTGTTATAGCAAACAACTATGGGTTTCCCATAATGTCCCATAACCTGTAGGACAATGAGAGACAGGTTATCCACATGTAGGAGTCCACTATAAATACGAACTTTCTGGTTTGTTGTTTAGTGGTCCTCATATTCAGTCATAGATCAAGGGAAATGGGCGCTTACATGTGGAAAACTGAGTCCAATAACACCTGGTAGTGGTGATGAAGTTGGGATCTCGATGGTGATCAGGTTGGACAGAGGCTACAGATATGGTGAGATAAAGATAGATATATCGGAATAGATAGGTCTAAGTATTGAATGTGGAATGTACCTAGGGTCTTGGGTTTAGTTCTGGTATAAGGACAATGTGGTGAAATGAGAAAGCCTCCTCTTTGTCCACCATGTCTAGTTATTTCTCAATCTTTAGAGATCATAATTATGTCCCTGGACACTCCGGGCTTATACTTATAGGATGGAGAGAGAGGAGATGGAGTCGGGATTGTAAGATCGGAGAGGTTAAGAAAGTAGGATAAGAAGCATGACGAAGAAGGAGGAAGGTGGTGAAGAAGCACGGTAGGAATGAACATCGAGAAAGGATAAAGTTGGTCATGAAAGAGTAATACATCAAGGAGAAGAAGAGGAGGGAGGTGAAGATAGCGTGGGGAGGAGACTGATATCCAGGAATAAAGGGGGACCAACATCGTTAGAAGAAAGGTGGACAACATTTTTGAGGAAAATAGGATGTTGAGTTTGACGAATATCAGTGAACACATATAATGACACTAATATACTATACTGGGACGGGTGGTATGTAAAATTTTTGGCAACAGTTCGTGTACACAATGCTGTTTTGTGAGCTTCTCCATTGCGCGCTCAAAAAGAGACGATCGGAAGTACAAGAGTCACCTTTGCCATGGCCCCCTGCTGGCTCCAAATGATATTTGTACAATAGGACTAGTTTTCCAGAATTGGACTGATTCTATGCATATTTGTGTATACTTCATTTTGGGTGCAAATTAGTCATCTACACCTTCCCTTTATGTGCTTTTGATTTGTTCTGTGAAAGTCGTAATTCAAAACGTCGCAAAAAAGAAAAGAAAACCAGCCTACGTAAGACACTGCCAGCCAGATTTAAAAGGGCAAAAAGCCCTTTACTGAGTCTAGGATCTGAAACGGCAGCGTGAGCCACAAAAGTCACAAGATAGAAACGGAGATAGGGAGTCGCACTAATGAGTAATTGCCCCCTAGTTATATAATTAATAGACAAGGCAATTATTTCTTTAAAATATTTACCTAGACAGGCCAATAAAAAAACTGTTTTTCTTTTCAATAACACAATTGTAATGTTAATCATTTTATGACTCCACCTTAATATACCTCTATTTTAATTATCTCACCATTGTAGAGTGGAAATGCCAGTGTAGCCTGTAGTTGCTAGTTATCTCCTGACATCCCCAATATCTTCATGCATTCCAGCTTTCCATGTAAATACCTAAGACCCCAAACTAGAGAGAAATACCATTAATAACACAGAATCATAAGAGAAACCATTGGGATGTGAGGTACATTAATCAGAGATATGGGAAATTGTGTCACTTTATATCACTGTAGACATACATAAGCATATTCGACACTGTTATTAAATATCAAGTGATATCTACATTATTCCCCAAACAGTTGGTGGGTGGCGCTACTTTACGCAGATCAGCAACAGCCCGAAAAATGGTAATTTTATCATTGATTTACTATTTGTATATGAATGCAAAAACTAGGGGTTAATGCTGTAGATATATTGATAGATCACAAAAAATATAAATATTATTATACGATGAATCTCTATGTTAGTGCACCAAACGCATTTTATGGGGGAAATGGGAAAAGATCAAGGGGCTCCTTCAGGTATATGGTGGAGATAGACAGTGATTATGGCCGTCCATGTGTGGACTTGACAGGGGAATATAGGTGGACTAGTAGATGATGGACATGCATGGTGAACGTTGTGAGGGGTGTAAGTTTGATGGACCATTGATTTGGATGTATTTGATAATGAGAAGTCAGTTGGTAGGAATAAATAGTGGGGGTACATGGGTAACTATGAGGGATATCATTACAGATATTAAGGGATATATATAATCACATGGGGGATCAGGTGATCATAGGCTAGGAATTGAAGAGGGGGCATTACTCAGAATGAGTGTTAGGGGTATGTTTTGGATCTTGTAGAAGTGAAGGGGTCTATGAAGGTAATAAGAGAGAGAGGTGGATAGTGGTGTATAAAGGAGGATTAGAAAGAATAAGAGTACTCGGACTAGAAGTTTCAGTAGACCGGTGCTGTATTTTCTTTTAGGATGAGAATTGCAAAGGACTGCTAGGATTTCGATGACCAATCCAGGTAGTATAAAAACCAGGGCACGACTACACCAACACTACTTATCCAAGGGGGGGGGGGGGGGTTCACATGTTGTTATTTCACTTACCTCTCCTATGTGTGTTAAACCCATGTTCCCAATATAATACTGCCCCCACCCCCCCCCCCCATTTAGTGGTTTCCATAAATGAGAACATTTATAGAGTATCATTTATATTATCTGTCATAAGCAAGGAGGAGCCATTACCCAGAAATGGAGGAAAAGACAAACACATGGACGCGCGAAGAGGAAAGAGGCTGGTGTAGGTAGGGAACCATGACAGAGGCTTCCGATGGTGAACAAAGTGGACAGTAAACGTGGGGGGAGGAAACGGAGAAGAAGGAAAGGTGGAGTGCCAGGGTCCATATACCTCAGCGACTTAGACCTGTGATACGGAAATATCATGTGAATGAGGTCTACTCATCTCCTTGATGCTCCTTTTTTTTATTATAGACTACTAGGACAACAGGTGAAGGAGCCTGGCCCAGCACCGAGTCTCCCCAGTAAGTATATTAAAGTAATATATGTGGGGCTTTCATTACATTGCGTGGATTACTCATCTGATCCCTAATGTTTTCATTCAGACATTAGGACTGAAACCCTAATGTTGTCTGGACCATGTGAAGTACTTTATCCAGTAAGTCTATAAAAATATCGAGGCTTAATTTACATTGATTGGATCTATACATTCATTCCTATGTTTTCATTTATAACTATATTGACAAAGTGAAGGGGCCTGGCCCAGTATGGATCCTTCCTCAGTAGAGTCATTAAGTTAGGTGATTAACTTTACATTGTTGGTCCTAGAATTTGATCCCTATTGTTTAATTTAAGACCCATTAGAAAGGAGAGATGAAGGTGTTCGATGAGACCCAGCATGGAGTCTTTATCAGTAAGATATATAATAGCATACGATGATTATGTAATTCATAACTGGGTCCCATACAATGATCATGGTTTACTATTACAGACCTGTGAAGAATAGCGGAGTGGGTAGAGTGTGTCCTCCACCAGCATGGAGTCTTCCAGTATATATAATTATATGAGATGAAGTTAATTACGTATACCAGAGTCCATACAATGATCCTAGTTTTTCTATTATAGATCTGTAGAACCGGAGGTGGAAGTGGCCTCCCCCGGATAGATGTCACCTCCCCAGTAATAGTATAATAAATATATAGGGTAGTGATGCACATGCTGTATCCATACATTTGTACATTTCTGTTTTTCTCTTTAGACCGTAGTACAAGAGGGAAGGAGGCTGGGTGGAGCGAGGAATCGCTCCAGAAGTATATAAAAGAACTGAATTTACATTTCTGGTGAGTCCATCAGGGGCCACATATTTCTGTGTTGACCACTGTCCTTCTGCGGGATTTGTCCCAACAAAACATGCCCGCACAAAAGCAATATGCGAATGACAGAGATGTTTATCTTCTATTTTTTTTTTTTGTACTTATTAGGCCCGAATAGATAAACATTGCGGGGAGACTGAAGGGTCTTCGTAAGAGGGACGTTAGATTTATGTTGTGTCTACTGAAGAGGTACTGCAGGCCTCATTTGGTGATTGTATTGTTAATGCTTAGAGATACTACAACACATTATCATCCCCCCATTGTGTTATGTAAGTAGCATAGAGGCATTGGGGGGTGCATGTCTGGGGTTCAGGTCCCCCCATATTTTTTTATGCTAGTAACAACTGCACTTATTTAATTATTGTTCTATCAGAGTTCTCTGTTTTCCCAATAATTCCACCGGTCTTGTCTCCTGCAGGTTCTCCGATTCCTCTGATGCGTGTATCCACAAAGAGGATGAATAGTGGGACTGAAGTAAGTAGGATCCTCGATCAACCCCCAAACCACACAGCAGATAATGCGCGCTCGATGGATCTTAAATCTTTATAAAATGATGACATAGTCTTGTTTTCCACCCTTTCAGTAATGTGAATACAGAGAAAGGTCTACTGTCAGCAGCCACATCCTGGAGGACCGTGCACTATGAACGCTGATCACAACACCGCAGTACAACGCCTGACATGACGCCCGCCATAAAGGACCACATCAGCTGCTTCACTATAGAAACCGTCTCGACCCTTTTTCACAGAAGAACTAGGATCTCCTGAGAAAAGAGTATCATTACCTGATGAATCCCTAAGGAAGACATGGTGGATAACCTTGATAACTATTTCTGGTCTTTATTTATATTTGGTACCCCCACCTAAGGGCATATCCGACCCCCCACCAACAACGTAACATGATAAAATAAAGAAAGTAAATTATAACTAACTACATGAATAAGTTCTACCTTTACACCTACATTTATGACATTATGACAGGTCTATACTGCTGACACTGTCATGGCTCCCACACAAGTTGCAGCCTGCGATACTTCCAGGTCTGACTTACTTGTTCTCCAACCACACGTGGGGGTATTCTCATGAATAGTATTTTATGGAATATCAAATGGATTGTTACACTGATATGCATCAAAGATTGGGTTCCACTCTGGGAACCCGGCAACATATGCCCCTTACTCCCGAGAGGCAGATGACAGAATTATTCTGTGGGAAGTTGCGTGCTACACTCATGGCAAAGGGCATTGGCCCCATAATCAGATCAGGGTGGCACGCAATCTCTATCCCAAAGATATGGTCCTTCATAGGTGTGGGAGATTAATGCAGGGGTCGTGCATATATACTAAATTATGAGGGTGGCATCTATTATACAATTAATGAATGGAGGGGCAGAGTATATACTATGAGACTCGTGTGAGAGTATATAATGAGGTGTGGGAACCATTACTCTAAATTCATAAGCGCAGGTGTGTGACGGGGTTAGTGTTATATAATGGAGAGGGAGGACCATTATCTAAATTAATGAGTGGGGGCAGTATTACAGTTTAGAAGGGCAGGTGTTATCATGAGGGGGAACCTTAATCCATGAGGGAAAAGTATATTTCAAATTTAATGGGGAGGGGGAGAGCCGTGTAGTATATGGGGCATATGACGTGCAGGAAGTATGATAAAACACTGTAAATCATATTGGGGGAAAAAAGACAGGAAAAAAAGACATTCCTGGTTGAGAAACTAGGGTAGGGATTCTCCCGCGGTTTTTTTAAGCTGTATAAAATTGTAGCGTTTGGTGTGTGTGCTGTAGGTATATATTGGGTCTTAATTTAATTGGAACATATGCATTGGTGAACCTGTGCCCGCAGTATATTTATACCCTAGCAACCACCATACGGCAGGTGCACTTCGTTAGGATCCTTCACATGTTGCGTTGACACGAAGGTGTTCCTTAAAGCGCAATAGATAGCTGAGAGAGAATATCCCCTATAAATGGCAACATATGCATTTACAAACCGCGTTCCTATACTGTATTACCATATGTCTAGATACTACAAGTTACACAGCCTTTATTAGGTAAATATGTCGAGTTCACTGACTCATTGTGTTTTAAGCTGGCATGTGTTCAACGCCACGTAGGTAGCTGACACAACCCTTAAGTAATTGATTAGCAACATCTAATTCACTACTTTACCGTCCTTGTAGACGGCTGGAGACAAAAATAGAATACTCACCTCCAGCTTGGTGTCCTCCACATCCTCTTCCCACTGGGCTTCAAGTGGACTGATGCACGAGGATCAGTGACATCACCGTGCTCCTGCATCTTTAAAGAGGCATTTACCACCCCCACTGCTGGCACCAGCCACAGAATGACTTCGACGGCGTGTCATATAAATGCAACTGGTTATTACAGCTGAACCAGGTCCCAATTATCAAAGGGCTCCTCACGAATATATATTAATATGTATAATCTAAAATCAATGTTTCCAAATATTGTATACACTGTAACATTAGCTTGTAAACTTGATTGAAGAGGATCGTCCCGCATACTCAACATCAAAGGTAATAATACAAATTGTATTAGTATAAAAAACATTCTAGTTTTGTAAAAAACATTCTTTTTTAAAAAAAATTCCAGAGGTTTGCAGCAGTTATCATCAAATAACGGGCAAAATGGTCTGCAGTGGACAAAGAGGGATTCGTAATAGTCGGTCATATAGCCCTGTGTAAGCAATGTGTCTTCTTCACTGCTATTCCTGTAAATCCATACTCCTGGATGTGGGGTAATGTGAGCTGACCCATTTCTTGAATCAGGTCCTTTGCAGGTTCTAGATAATCAACACCTTTCTTGGAACAGGTAGGCTTCAAATTGATGGTTAAAAGTCTCTATTGTTCTACTGTTATTGTTTAATGTACACTTTGATACAGATAATAGACGTTGATGGTGCCAAAGATGATTCGATTCCCAAAATACGTCACTCCCGGTAGATACCAATAAGTAAACTCAGGGTAATATATTCTCCGTGTATGGCCCTCATCCAGGTTGGAGAATACAGGATACACAATACCTTAGCATCAGTCTTGTGTTTGCAGTCACATCTTTCCTTGAGATGTATTCTTGGTAGTATGGGGCGTAGAGGTTTCCATTGTATCATTAGCTTTTCATTAACTTTATCCACATTGTGTGTGCTTCCATATGATCTGTGAGAGTGGCCAAGATGTGAGAGCACAGGAGATTTCTAGCAATGAGAGACAGTCCGCTTGTCCTAGCCGCGCCGTACCAAGCCGAGCGTTGAATTTAAGAGAGTGTCTTGTCGTGTTTGGATGTTATTTCTATGTCCCTATATATATGGATTCATATATATTTAAGGCTCTGATGTAATGTACAGTAGCCATCCCTTTAAGCCGCTAAATAGATTTGTGTAGTCGATCAGCATGGATGGCTATTACTTATATTCCTACGATGGTGTAATACTATGAATATTGTACATATATAATATTTAACAAGTCTGTACTACGTATATTAGTAAGTGGGGAATGGACTCTTTAATGCACTAATTACATCGTGTCTTAGGGGATTGTTGGATGGGGGCCGCTTAAAAAGGACTCTCAACGGTCAAGATTCGCCCCCATCCCTAGTATAGGTATTACCTGCCTTAAGAGTGTTACAGAATAATTGCTAATGTTTTGATGCAGCTGTTGACGTAGTCCATGTATGGCAGTAAGAGGAATAGGACATCCTGGGGACTGTGATTGGAGGTGGAGATATGGCGGGACATATGGAGGGTTGTGTCAGGGGCGTACATAACCTAAGTAGGCCGTAGGCAGCCATAGCAGTCACTTGGGGCCCACCCCTCAGTGTCAGGGGGGGCCCGTCAATCCGACTGACACAATGAAAGTGGAGGATGTTCACCTTAGATTCATATATGAACTGCACATGTCCAGATAATATGATATAAACATATCTGTGATGTATATATGCATATTAGCCTGATGATGCGGTGTATTATGGTGTCTGATACAATGTAGTGAGATGTTGCATATGGCACTGTATGTATGTGTATATGCACATGAGTGTATTTATATGATTGTAAATCGCAGTGTGTAGTATACTCTATGTATACTTTTTAAGTGGGAAGTGGGGCCCTCCGTAGCTGCTAGGGGGCCTGTCTCTCTAGTTTACGCCGGGAGTTTGTTTTTTTAAATTTGAAATTCGATTCATACATCAGAAGAGGTTTCCGAAAGCGTGGAGGGGACAGAAACACTCTGGCACACGAACCCAATCCCCAGGGACTGGGACCAGCATCATACATACAAAGAGGTACGAATGTTTTGATCTAATTTATCTTTTTTTTGGAAAAGAAAGTTTTGATACAATTAAAAACACTGTCTTGTGTTACACTATTCTCTATGGGGACAGGGGGAGCCAGAAGAGAGGCTCCTGATGACGGTTCCCTATAAGCCAAAACAGGATCTTATTTGCACTGTTACCAAATAAACTAACATAACGCACCAATAGCCATACAAATTTCAATGATCCCTCCAAAACTGACAACAACAACAGAAAATACAGCCAACAATACGAAAACACTAGACTCTATACAAATGACCATCTAACAATAATTTCACAACTACAAACTCACCTCAAGTGGGATTACCTTACCCCATTATTGTCAATTATAACAAACAACCGCCATGCAAAGGATAATTCACTAGTGTGTAACAGGACCTAAATAATAAAGCAACACTATGACATAACGCATGACCTAATAAATACGTAACCTATACAACACTGGAACCATGAGTACCATCATATAGTGAACCATATAGTATTCAGATACCAGTCCGTGCAGAGAGGCCACAGTATAATGCAGTGACTACTGAGGGATCACGTCCTTGATGTGTCTATTCCTTGGGTCTGATTTCCAGATGACTCTTTCTCAGCCAGGAAGTACTCTTCTGCGGGTTTTATAAAACAGGCATGGTATCATTCTATATTACTCCATACCACTGACCCCCATGTAAATTAATATACATCCCCCTCACACCACACCGACATACACGTGTGGACCCCTATAACCATTTACGAAGCAGTGTCCTCCCATTTTTTTAGCAGGCGGCTAACGGACTGTGATTCTGTCGCACTGAGAGAGCCCTCTTCTTGTTGGTCCGAGTGAATCCAGAAAATTTGATATATGTCAAGATGGGTTTTGTTGGTAGCCGTTGGGTAGCACCCAGGCAAAACAATTTCTTCCATGGATTCTTCTGGGGAAAACCTACTAGGGCCCCCCAAGCACCCCACCCCCCCCCCCCCAACACCACAAAAAAGTGGTGTGAACCACCCAAAAGCTCCCCCCACCCCCCTTCCCCTTGGGTTCCCCCTTAGCTTTTTTTTCCTCCCCCACCCCCCTTTTTCTTTGAGAAGGGGGGTTTCCCCCCGGTAACAAAAAACACATGGCCCCTGCTAACCCATCCCCCCCCCCCTTTTCCGTTGCCATTTAAACACGAGGCAAAAAAACATTAGCCACCCCGCCCCAAAGGGGGGGGGGGGGTCCCCCCCCCCCCCCTTTCCAAATTGGTTGGTGACACACAGAAACATATCCCCCCCCCCCCCCTCCCCCCCCCCCCCCCCCCCCCACAACCCAAAAACTACCCCCCCCCATTTGGCCCCCGGGAAATTTGGGGTGGCCCCCCCCCCGGCCAAAGTGGGCACAACTAAGTGGGGGGTTTTTCCCGGTTAAAGGGTGGGGGCCCAAAACAAGTTGTTTTGTTTTTTCTAGCCAAAAAAACCACCCCATGCCCCGTGGACAAGACCTCTTACACATCGGCAAACTTTGTTTTTTTTCCCCCCCCCCCTCTAAAAGTAAATTTTTCCTTTTCCCACCTTTTGGGCCTTATTCTTCCCCCCCCCTCGCTAGTTTTTGTCTGGGGGGTTTTTTTTTTTCCTTCTTGGGATAAGCATGCTTCCAAAAAAGCTATGCATTTGTTTTTTTGTTTTTTTTTTCGGATGATTGGGTTTTTTTTTTTTTTTTTCAAGAAAACATGGGGTTTTTTTTCATACTGCCCCATGCAAAGGGCCCAAAACCTGTCACAATTTTTGCCATTTCCTTTGTTTTTTAAAGTTTTTTTTTGTTTGTTTTTTTTCCTTTTTGGTTTTTTTTTTGATAATGTGGGGGGGAAGGGGGCCCCCCCCATAAAGGGTTTGGCCACAAAATCAATCAAGGGTGTGCCTCCCAGAAGAATTTTTTGGGGGGGGGGGCAAAAATTTAAGGGCTTAACCATCACATGTGCCCCCCGTCCTGTTTCCCCCCCTGCGGGGCAACGAACTGGCCCGGGCAAAGAAAAACGGGGCAAAATTTTAGCGGCCAACGGGGCCCCCCCGCAAGAATTACTTTGGGTTTGGGGGTTGGGGCCAAGCCCACAAACCCGATCCCTTGGGCCCGTCACACCCGCAAAAAAAGATCGAAGCCCAAACCAATGCCCCCCCCCCGGGCCCCCCCCCATACCAAATAAACACCCCAACCGGTTAAATGGTGAACCCCTAAGAGGGCAAGCCCCCAAGAGAAAACAGGGGCAGGAATAAAAGCATGGGTGCAAAGCCAAATGCAAAGAAGAAAAAAAACCATGGCCCAATAAACATAAGAGGGGGCAACAGAAAGAAGGGGCCAAGAAAAAAATAAGAAAGGAAAGTTTTCGAGGGAAGTGGGGACCCAATGGAAGGAAGGGGAAAAGGAAGGAAACAGAGAGGGGTTGGGTTCCCCCCATAATTTTAGAGTGCAAATTAAATAAAGTGGGGGCCCAATTGGGAAATAACATAAGGGTTCCCAGATGGGGGGAGAATTTTTTATAAAATCAAGGCCTGGTCTAAGGAGAAAGCAATTGTTTGGCTTTTAGTTTTTTTTGTTTTTGTCCGTGAAAACGGCCCAATGCGATTTGAGTTTAACCCCGATTGTCCGCAAAAATGGTTTTTTTTTTTTCCCTCCTTGGGACACCCACATATGGTGCGGGGACCCAAACCCCCCACCCCGTTGGGTGCGCCCTTTAGCCCCCCCACTCCTTAAGAACAGTTTTGTTTTGGTTTGTGAATAAATCTGTATTTTAAATAAAGTATTAATTAATTGTGGTGGGAATAAGGGGCCCGGGAAAAACCAAAAAAGGGGTGGCCGGGTTTTTGGGGTTTTTTAATTCCCTGCCCCCTCTTTTTCCTTTCCGCCCCCAAAGGGTTTGGGAGGTTAAATTGGAAAAACCACCACAGGGTTGGACAAAAAAAGCTCTGATATAACATGAAGAAGCCCCAACTTGGAAGGCCCGGGAAAAGCCCCGGTTAACAGCTATTGGGTTTTTTTATTTCCCTACCCTTTTTTTAGGAAACCTTTGAATTCATCTGAAAATGATTTGGCCCCCCCCACACCTGGAAAACCTTAAAAAAAAAACATTTTCCTCCCCCCCCCCAATTAAGAACCCGGGTGGTCACGTGGGGGGGGTGCCCGGGTCCAAAGAGCCCTTAATTCCAGCGCCCCCCCCCTTTTTTTTTTTTTTTCCCAGCCAATATTTTCCCCAACCCTTGGGGCCTTAAAAAACAAAAGGTTCCCCCCCCACGTGACAAAAGCCCCCCCCCGGGTGGTGGAGAAAGGAAAAGGCTGTTTCCCCATTGGGCCCGTTCCCCCCCCCCCCCCCCCCCCCCCCCCCTTTTCCCATGGAGCGGCAGCACCCTTAATCGGGCCCCGGGGGCCCGGCGGGGAGCCCCCGCACAGGGCCCCCGGGGAGCTTTATTTGCCCTTGGGAACCCCCCTGGTTTGATGGACCGCCGGGGGGAAGGGCCCCCCCTTGGGGTTAACCGTGGGCGGGGTGGAGCGGGGGGCCCTTGCCCGCTGTTGTGGGGGGGTAAAAAAAAAAAAACCACCCAACCCGCCCCCCCCCCCCCGGAGGGCTTGACCCCCCCTGCCCCCCGGCCCAAGTGCGTGTTTTCCCCCCCCAGAAGCGAGAACCCCCTTTTCCGTTCCTTCCTTTTTTTTTTGAACCCGGGGGGGAGGGGACAACGTGGAAGAGGGGTAAAAACAAACCGGAGTTTTTTTTGTTTCCTTTGTGTTTTTATGCCCCTGTGGGGGGGGTGACCGGGGCACCTGTAAAAGAAAAAAACGGCAGTCCCCCCCTACCTCCAAACTGGAAAGGGAAGGGAAAGCCTTTTTTTTTTTTTGGGCGGTGGTTTTTTAAAAAAAACTTACCTGGGCCGTTTTTAAAAAAATTGGTTCCTGTTTTTTGTGGGAAATTTACCCCCCCCCCAACAGTTTTGTTTTGGAAAAATTTGTTTTCCCCACGCCGGAACCCTTTTCCGTACTGGCCCCGGGGGTATAGGTTAAACGTTTTTTTTTTTTTTTTTTTTTTTATTTTATTATGCCCAACGGTTGGGGGGGTTTTTCAACACTTAACAAGAACCATTTTAACTGGCCAAAGCCCCTTGCCCCGGTTTTTCCCTGTGGTTCCCCCCCCAAGAAGTTTAAATCCCCCCCCCCACTTTTTTAAAAAAAACAATACAGAAATGAAATCCCCCCCTGGGTAAATAAAAGTTCTTTCCTTGGGGGGTAAATTTGTTGGGTGTTTTTTTTTTAAACCACTGGGTTTTCAACCCAATGGGGTTGAAGGGTGGGGCCCCCCCCCTTAGTGAAGGGTGGGGGGGGGGGGGGGGAAATGGTTGGTTTTTTTTGGGGGGGGCCAAGCGTTTTTTTTAACTAACCAAAAAATTATTTTGTTTACATTTTTTTTTGGTGGCCCCCTTCATTTTTTTCTGTTTTACAATTTGGGGAATTTTTCCTCCCCCTTTTTATTTCCAACGTGTTTTTTTTTTTTTTTTTAAACCTCTCAATACGCGCAAACAGTCCCCCCCCCCCCCTTTAAGTTGGGGGTTTTTTTTTTTTTTTTTCCCCCCTTTTTTTTCCCCCACAAAAACCTCAGGACCTTTTTTTCCCGGAATTCCTGTGTCGCTCCAAGACTTCCAGTTTATAGGAATCTGACGAGATGTTTTGTGACCTGCTTCTGCTAATAGCCACACTTTGGGCAATCTCTAGAGTCGTACTGTACCATGTAATCTATTTCCCTCTACCTAATTAGCTCATCTTACTGAACATAGGAGTGATTTTCTTTATTTTTCAACTCTATGCTCAAATTGCAGCCTTAAACTGAGCCCCGAAAGTCATGTAAAATGTGGTGGTACTTGAACTTCACACAGAAAATGCAGTCGGATCAGTAAGTAGCATAATGTTAGAGCAATGGAGCCGAGCAGTGTTCATGTGGTCCTATCTGCAGGCAGCATGTTTTTTTATAGAGCAGGAGGGAGCGAGCAACACTTGCTGGCAGCATGTAATAGCAGCAGAAGGAGGCGAAGCAGATTGTACATAGTAATATTTGCCTGGCAGCCATGTCATAGAGCGGAGGAAAAGGCTGAGTCAAAATTGTCCTAGTATAATATTGCTGGCAGCATGTTCCATAGGCAGTGAGTCTGAGAGGTAGTTATTATAGTATCATATCTGCTGCCAGCATTGTTGGATTGATAGCAGAAGGAGCGCGAGCAGATTGTAACATAGTGGGGGTGCCTTATCAAGGAGTATTTAAACAACAAGGTATATTGACTAGACAAGTCCTGGATGCTGGCATGATGATAAAACGTCCATAGTTTTTAAAGCAGCGATGGCGAACCTTTTAGAGACCGAGCGTGCCCCACACTACCAACATTAGACCCCGCTTTTTATCGCAAATGTCAACACAGAAATTGAATGTGTGATAAAGTATTTTAACTTCCCTTCCTCTGTTCACAGTTTTTTAATTGATAACCAGCACCCTGTAGGACACCAATAAAACAGAAAATAGTCCCGGCACAGCTGTCACTTCACTTTAAAATAGCTCTCTGTGCACACAAGGTACCTGGGCTGTCTGGGGACTGCAGGAAGATACCTGGAGCCATCTTGGTTGGATTGGCTGAGTGCCCACAGACAAGGGCTACCTGAGTGCCACCTCTGGCACCAGTGCCAATAGGTAGCCATCACTGGTGTTTTAACAGACGGAAGACACTCCGGTCCACAGACGGTTTTGCTTTGCCTGAAATTATATCCCTAGTGCAGGGCAGAAGGGGAGGAGCAGGATCTCTAAGGGATACAATGTCCTCTTCTTCTCTTCGGCCCGACTGAACCATGTAGTCATTCAATGAATTTCGCTTTTGACAGGAGTGTCTGTCTAGTTCAAACTTTGGCACCTCTGCAGCGCTTAAGGTCATAGGGGGGACATATACAAATTCCATCTACATTACTGAATACATAAATTCATAGGAGCAGGCAACATGATGAGGGTCCTCTGCTCACAGGGCTTTACAAGTATATAGGAGATTCATTGTACTTTGTTGAGTCAGATGCCAGTCCCAGGTAGAGTATACTATGCATACAGAATTTAAGCAGTGCACACCGCCAATAAATGGAATGGGGAGGAGATGGGATGGATCGCTGACTTGGTGACCAACTTCAGACCACTGACTGCCTTCCCACATGGGTGTAAATTGAACAACCACCTAAATCTGCAGATCTAGGCTTGGTGAATAGGGGTGTGTGAAAATTAAGTATGGTTAACAGCCTGGAAGGAAAAGTTTACATATTTTATATTTTGTCATGGAACACATTTTTCCTGGTAACTTAAGAAAGCGTGCGACTGGAGGCTAGAGGGGGGCAAGAGACTGCGTATTTTCTAAAATACAAAAAGACACAAAGACAATGGAGTTCTCTTCGTGTGATTATTGTCGGGTAAAGGAATAGAAAACCCCTTATTAATTGAGGGGGGGGAGACGGGATTCATTCCTTAGGTTATTCCGGCGTACTGTTACATTTCATGTACAAGCTCCTACTCCGATTCCAACCTTTGTACTGTGGACATCTCAGTGTCCCTGTTGGTTTTCTTATGTCATTTTTTAGAAGAGAGAAATATTCTCCTGTATATTCGCATCAGATACATGTGTGGGGCATTTATAGTGCTTCTATTGGCCGGTTTCCTATAGAAGCATTGAAAACTTTGCAATTTTTTCTTCTTGTGTGCATACTGCATGCCTTCATAGTATCCGCAAGGTGGGGGGGTGGCTGTTATTTGCCGCGTAATGATATAAATTCCTCCCTTGTGTTTTGAAGTATAATACATAAAGCTTAGGGGGGGAGGATTGTCATGGAGGACTGTCGTTAGGCGCCCATAGATGGCAAACCCCCCCCCCCCCCCCTTGACATAAACGGCAATGGCCTGCAACACGGGGGGCACTGTGCGCTTGTACAACTGGGAATGATGATAGGACAGATTCCCCATATCTTTCCCATGTGTGTTACGGCGTGCTTGTGCAGCCATAACATCAGAGTGGCTAATGCAGCCCTTAGGCTTACATTCACACTGCCGTTGCCCGCTGTAATGGTAGCAAAACGGGGAGAGAGGAGAGTGAAGGCCGCTGCTGTCCCTGCTCCACTAGGGATGTATGGCGTACGGCGCTTTGCAATACGGGACAAGGTAGTGGACCTGGTCCTATTCTTTTTACCGCGGTTGCGGAGGCGGTAACAAGGCACGCACGTTTTTTTGCACCGAACAGCTTCCCGTATGCTTGCTGTGCCCCCATTGCAGTCTATGGGGGACGTTATATTCGGCGTAGATATGTCGTCCATATATTAACGTCCCCCTTGCTGCAGTGTTGAATACAGCCTTATTACCTGTCTTGAGAGATCGCTGCCCGTTATATAGCACCTCAAGCAGTGTTCTGTTTCTCTGATATGACATATAGATAACAAAATCTAGCCATGCTCTCCTATCAGATCCTCTATTATTCTCTATCGGCAGCCTACCAGGAATAGAGACTCCATGGGGAGGGGGGGGAAGTTTATAGCTGATCTTACATTTACATTGGGTGCTCATGGCGGCTGGCGTGACGACCTGACTGTTTACCAGGTGCGATGCACAACACTGTTTTTGGATTTCAAGTCTCACGAAAAACCTGGCAACCTGTATTCTAAATATTATTATTCTGATAAGTTTTGTGCTGTTGGGATTGTGATGGTAGAATGATTTATCCTCTTCCTGTAACCTCCCGCACAGCGTGAAGGATGGGAAATACTGACTCCACCCCGCCGTGTTATTCATTCTCAGGAGGGTTTTTTGGGGATTGTTCACCGGATTATGTATTTGTCATTCATTCCCTGAATTATTGAGTATGAATTACGGAGTTCTGCCATGGAATAATTGCAGGGTATTGGGATGACATAATATGCAAATTTGCAGGCCTTCTGGATAACCCTATACGTGTGGATGCAAGTTGGGGAGGTGGCAGAAGGTGAAGGTAAGTAGAGGGTAAGAGTGAGGCCCTGCAAATGTGATGACCTCTGGAAACTTTCATTAAAATCTTAAAAACGATAGCAGCACAAATGAAAATTTCCGCTGCACAAACCAGCACAAACGTAGCACAAATGTTTGACACCAATTTTGTTTGATTTGAACAAGGTGGGGGGGGGCAATTTCACTTAGGTGTTGTCCATAAGGGTCTCCAGGAGAAAGACTGTGAAAAATAGCATGTATGGATTACAAGATAAAAGAGTTCTGGAATACTCTTGGATGGACACAACCAAAGTGGAAATGTCATTCCAAAATAAACAGCTCTCCAGGGACAATACCTACTGTATAACCGCTGACTAAGTGGTTAGAAACTCTTAGGCTTTTTTCATACAACAGTGTGTTGTCCTTTGCTAATACTTTTAAATGGAACCATACACACAGCACATACACACACAGCACGTACACACACAGCACATACACACACCCAGCACATACACACACAGCACATACACACACCGCACATGCATAAACATAGCAAATACATAGAGGGACTTACTTGTATCTTTAGTGGGTCATCAGGCAGGTGTCTGTGGTAGTGAGCGGGTGGCTGGCCCGGGCAGGCGGATGGCTTCAGCAACTGGTGAACAGGCAGCTGTCTGTGGCATCCGGCGAGCAGGTGGCTGTCTGTGGCATCAGGCGAGCAGGTGGCTGGCTGTGGCAGCGGGCTGGTGGTGCGTGGCATTGGTTGGGCTGGCCAATGGAGTCAATACAGGTTTCGTTAAACTAAATGGAAGCTGTAAAAATAAAAATGTAGTGCAGAAGTTGCAGGAAAATACTAGAATTCAATAGAAGGAAGAGAATTTGACCAATTGGTTTCCCCTGTATCACATGCCCTATAAAAGTGCATGGTTTGCCTCCATGGTAAGTACTTTACACTGTACAGGTCTAAGAAGTGAGGGTACAGTGGTTGATTTCTGTTTATTTGTAAAGCTCTGCAGAATTTGATGTATAAATAAAGATTATTATTATTAATAGAGGGGGGGTGTAGCAGGGACATGGCTCTAAGGACAGTGGGTCATGTCTCCTTACTTTAAGGGGAACCCAAAGAACTTTCTGCCACATAAAAGGACACTGGAATTATAAATAGCACATATTAAATCATGTTACAAAATTTCCATTAGGTCTTGAAGACCTTGAAGGTAGACCTCAGGTAGTAATACCCACAGTCCTAAACAGAG
This sequence comes from Engystomops pustulosus, assembly GCA_019512145.1. Classification (NCBI taxonomy): domain Eukaryota; kingdom Metazoa; phylum Chordata; class Amphibia; order Anura; family Leptodactylidae; genus Engystomops; species Engystomops pustulosus. The sequence continues at coordinate 32,882,957 of CM033647.1, read as the reverse complement.
GTAATGACCACGAAGCTGTGAGTTTGGGTTCCTGCAGTGTGAGGCTGGAAAGTACAATACAGTACAGTGCCCCACCCCCCCAAGATCTTTGTAGAAGCCTGGAGCCCCTCTGGTTCATTAGCGTTGTTTTAAAAGTAGAAAGAAGGAGGCCATGGATAGCAAATAAGAAGAAGATTACCACTAGAGATGGGCGAATTTGTTGAAATTCGGTTCGACACGATTCCCCGAATTTTTTGAAAAATTTGATTCGACCCGAATCGAATCATGATGAATCATGCTAAAAAACAGGTATTTGCTGGATGCAGAGAGCCTGTTGGGTGTTGTAGAACGTTGTACCATGCTTAAATATGCATAGGGAGCGTGGTTTGGTCCTCAAACAATGCTGTGTTTTAGTATGACACGCACATGACAGCCGCGGCTCTTCGAATCGCTTCACTCTTCACTTCCATGTACACTTACAGAGGCCAACTTCACCAAATAAGCGAAGCGGGAACACAGCCTGACAAGGTAACATCTGTGGCAGCTCGAAAGGACCGAGCTCAGGGCCAAGATCCCACTATAACATCAAAGTGCACTCTTTTTTCACTGACATCAGATGATTCCATAGATTACGACAGAACCTGTTCTGTTAAACGCGGATACATGTAGAAACCCCCCAAAAGAGTGCAGAGGGTGTCGGCAGTAATTTTGCATTGACGTCACTGATCATTTTTCCCTTCATTTCGTCCACCAGTGTCCGCTTTTAAGCGGTCAACAATCCATCATCAGTATTGCTAAAGCCAAAAACAAACAGGAGTGGATCCAAAACAGAGATGACCAGCGAATGGGATATTTGCATGTCCTCTGTGTTCTGTATCCACTCCTGTTCTTGGATATCTATCCTGAGGCTTTTCTTTCCTTCTGACGGTTAAGGGTGAAAACAGCATTATAAAAATCACAGGGTGTTCCAGGGAGACAGCGGTCAGTTGGCTGCAGCATGACTAGGCCGCAGAGTGGCACAATGTCAGTGTGGAGGTGGCAGCAACATGGAAAGCCACAGAGTGGCACAATGATAGAGTGTGGAGGTGGCGTCAACAGCAGCAGGAGTCCACAGTGTGGCACAATGATAAAGTGTGGAGGTGGTGGCAGCAGAAGCAGCAGCAGGAGCCCACAGGTAGCAGCAACATGGAAAGCCACAGAGTTGCACAATGATAGAACGTGGAGGTGGCAGCAGCAGCCGGAGCCCACAGATGGCAGCAACATGGAAAGCCACAGAGTGGCACCATGATAGAGTCTGGAGGTGGCAGCAACCTGGTAGGCCACAGAGTGGCACAATGATAGAGTGTGGAGTTGGCGGCAGCAGCAGGAGCCCACAGGTGGCACTCTGTCTCCTGCTCCATGTTCTGCTGCTGCTGGTGGTGGCTACCCTCCTCACTAGGCGGTTGAAGGAAGTTGCTCAAGGACTCCAGACTTAAGCTGCTACTGCTCCTACCCCCCCCCCCCCCCCCCCGTGTCCCCACAGCAGCCGTGGCAGTAGTACGTGAGCGATCACTGCCAGGAATCCCTCAGTCAGACCTGACAGAGGATGGACAATGGCGCACAAAGGCAGTGTCTTTTCAGTATTTCTCAATAGTATATAGTATGCCAGTTGTTCCTCACTCTCGGCAGCTGGAAAAAAAGTCACACATTTTTGACCGGTAGCGAGAGTCCAAGAGGGTGGAGAGCCAATGTCACGGGTGCTCCCGCGATCCCTGTCTCGGATCGCGGGCGCATCCGTGCTCCCCCGTGTGCCCCCGCTGCAGCCCGGTCTCCTCACTCACCTCTCCCGGCTCCTGCTCTTCCCCGGACTGCCCTAGGAGGCGAGGACGCGTGCGCGGCTCCTGATGAAAATTTAAAGGGCCAGCGCACCGCTAATTGGTGCACTGGCTGAACACCTCACCTTTAAGAATCCTGCCTCTTCCTGTGTCCCCTGCCGGATCTTAGGAGCCCACAGTGTGGCACAATGATAGAGTGTGGAGTTGGCGTCAGCAGCAGCAGCAGGATCCCACAGAGTGGCAAAATGATAAAGTGTGGAGGTGGTGGCACCAGAAGCAGCAGCAAGAGCCCACAGGTAGCAGCAACATGGAAAGCCACAGAGTGGCACAATGATAGAGTGTGGAGGTGGCGGCAAACTGGTAAGCCACAGAGTGGCACAATGATAGAGCGTGGAGGTGGCGGCAGCAGAGGCAGCAGCCGGAGCCGACAGATGGCAGCAACATGGAAAGCCACAGAGTGGCACCATGATAGAGTGTGGAGGTGGCAGCAACCTGGTAGGCCACGGAGTGGCATAATGATAGAGTGTGGAGGTGGCGGCAGCAGCAGGAGCCCACAGGTGGCACTCTGTCTCCTGTCCATGTCCTGCTGCTGCTGGTGGTGGCTACCCTCCTCACTAGGCGGTTGAAGGAAGTTGCTCATTAAGGACTCCAGACTTAAGCTGCTCAGTGGACAGAGGGGTCTGTCTGTAACTAGTGGTCGTCTGTAAGTCAGGTGTGCTTAAGTAGGGGACCGCTTGCATAATAAAACTTCTTTACATGCTCACACTTACAGCTGATAGATAAGTATAAACTGATAACGTTTTTAACCCCTTGCTGCCAAATGGACTTATTTTGTTTTTGCATTTCCATGTTTTGCTCACCAACTTTTTTATTTTTCTATGTATGGCGCAGTATGAGGGCTTGTTTTCTGTTTAACAAATTGTACGTCCTAGTAGTGGTATTAAATAATCCATGCCATGTACTGGGAACTAGGAAAATTATTCCAAGTGCAGTGAAATTGGTGAAAACATGCTTTTGCACCAGTTCTGTACAATCATTGGGTTAAGTTTTACTTGGTTTGAATAGATTTTAAAAAATGAAAATCTTTCTATGGAAATTTTTTTTTGCAATATCTTGAAACAAATAACTTTTTCATACTTCGTAAAAGTTGCCAAGTGGTTAAAAAGTTGTTTCAGATATTTGGCTGCCATTTTTCATTATGGAGTTCACCGCCAGGAATAATGTTTTTTTATATTTTGATAGATCAGGACTTTTGGTCTATAACAATGCCTTACATGTTTATGATTTTTTTGTTGATTTTTATATGTGTTCCAGGGGAAGGTGGGTGATTTAAACTTTTAGGTTTTTTATTTTATTTTATTAACTGCCTATGTAGGCCCTATAGGGTATTTTTATCCCAGGGGGTCTAATCGCTCCTACCATATATACCATATACCAGTAGTATTGCATGTCACGGGTGGTCCCGCGACCCACATCGCGGGTCACGGGCTCACCCGTGCTGCCCTGCCCCCGCCAGTGCGCCGCCAGCACATCTCACCCGTCCTGGCTCGCTCCCCTCCGCTGTGCGCGCGCGTCCCCGACTGCTAGGGCGCACGCACGGCACCTTCTCCAAATTTAAAGGGCCAGCGCGCCATTAATTGGCGCTGCCCATATTGCCCAATTCTACATAAGCCTGCCTCTTCCTGTAAGCCTTGCCGGATCTTTGTGCCTCATAGCCTAAGAGAAAGCTTTCAAGCGAGTATTCCTGCGTTCCTGTGTATTCCTGCGTTCCTGTGTATTCCTGCGTTCCTGTGTGTTCCTGCATTCCTGTGTGTTCCTGCGTTCCCGTGTATTCCTGTGTGTTCCCGCTCCTGAGTCCTGTGTTGCCGTGTTACCCGAGTTCCTCCGTGTTGCTGTGTTCCGTGTGCCTGTGTTCCCGCACCCACCTGCCTGGACCTCCTGTTGTTGACCCCGGACTTGGACTTGACGTTGTATCTCTGCCGCCTGCCCTGACCTGACTACGAGATTGTCATCCGCGGGCTAGTCGCACCTGTGGAACGACCTGGTGGTATCCTGCCGCAGCAAGTCCAACCCGCTTTGCGCTTGGGCTCCGGTCCCAGGTGTCGGCTAGTTCCATCTCCTGTGGTGGTCCAGAGGATCCACTGATCCTGACATTGCAGTATATGGTGGATTCACTGAAGATCTGTTACAGTGTGCAGTATATGGTGGATTCACAATTCTCACTATTTCTCGCTTTGGCTTCCTCTCCATATCACTCTAGTTTCAGAAACACTGCACACTACAGGAGAAGAAAGTAGCAGAAAAATAGACAGAGAAGCTTTTTCCTTTAATGTTATGAGCTGTATTATTAATTTATGGAAAAATAGTTACTCTTTATGTTGCATTTACTATAAAGTGTCGCATAAAAAAATATAAAAGCGGTATGGTTGAAACATCAAAAAGTTAAACAATAGAAAGCAACGGTATTTTCTTTAAAGTTTTATTTCATCTCCTGCATTCATTTAAATAATTTACTTTTTATAAGAATTGTTATAAACCCATATTTTTTGATTGTCTTGACATTGATAGTATGTAGTTACTGGAAAACTCTGTGAAATGAATTAAAAGCTGAAAATTTCTTACAGTAAATACAATAAGAGTAACACGTTCAGTAGATAATGTATTCGTTTTTACATTTTTACAATTGCTAGATGTATTTTTATTTCATATTCATAGTATGTTTCGTAAGCTGTGAAATATGTATTTCAGGGCAATTACCTAGAATTTACTACAATTTTAGAACTTTTTGTACAAATATGATTGACACACAGCTTACCTATTGTATAAAACGTCCCCTACATTTTAGATATGTATGTAAAAATTCTACAATTTACAATATATCTTCTTTCTTGAATTTGTATACATCAATTTCTCTCTATAGTGAAGTATATATCAGGGTAGCATGGTGGCTCACTGGTTAGCATTACAGCCTTGCGGCACTGGGGTCCTGGGTTCAAGTCCTATCTAGGTCAACATCTCTGTGTTTGCGTTGGTGTACTACGGGTCCTCCAGTTTCCTCCCACACTCCAAAACATACTGGTAGGTTGATTACATTGTGAGCCCCATTAGGGACAGGGACTGATTTGGCAAACTCTGTGCAGCGCTGCGTAATCTGTGTGCGCTATATAAATAAAGGAATTATTAGTGTCTGTTATAGTTCCTACTAATTTTGTGTCTTTTTAAGATTTTGTCGGATTTTAACGGTTAGGGCACATGGCCATAGATTTTGGTGATGTGTGGATTGGACCTCTGGACCCGTTTTTCTAAGCCAATACACCCATTGAAGTCAATGGATCAGTGAAAACACTGGTGCACAAACCCAAGTCTACTGTACTGTAGAGGTCTTGATAAGAAGTGGTTCGATCTTGTTGACTCTTTGAATAATTTCTGTTCCAAGATTCTGCTATCCCAGGTATTCCTTCATCTGCCATACCAATTAACCCTTTTTATGTCTGCTTTTGGCAGTGACTTTCTTGTGAGGGAAGAGGTGTGGAAACTACAAAATAAAGCTTCAAAGTAGATAAAGGAAAACCAAAAAGCAAAGAGAAAATAAATTTTTTACTTCTGCCATTTATCATAACATTTCCCTTTCCCTGCATGAACTTCCACTTGTGTCCTTTTGACAGTACTATTGTAATGATGACACAGGACATAAAACCAATGAAAGTAAGGGAAGATGACTTTGCCTACTTGCCAACTCGACTCTAGATGGTAGATGACAACTGGCCGACATTCTCTTCCTGCACCAAAAGGAAACACAGAGAAGAGAACCGGACAGAATAAAACATAGTGGGAAGAAATAAAAAATATGAGTGAAAATAAAAAGGACTATGTGGAACAAAAAAAGAGAAAACGGAAGGTAAGCGGGTGAGAAAAGAACACAAAACGCAAATAAACTAAAACAGAATACACTAGCAAGCTACAGAAAAAACTAAAAGTACTAGGAAGAGGGCAGATTATCTTCTTATGCTGATGTCAGGTGTGATTGGACTGATCACAATTAGTTTAACCATCTTGAACTAAGAGCAAAATCAGCAGGAGACAGATGGGTGTGGTGGAGGAGTGAAATAGGACAGTGTTCAAACTAGTGCAAGACAGAATACAAAATAAGAACTAAATCATAATCAACAGCACATCGATCATAGGATCAGGGATAGCAGAGCAGCTTAGACTAGTACTAAATATTGCCTTGTGTTGGACTACTATACTGCGAAAATTATAATAGGCTATTAGTGAAAAAGTTAAAAAAAAATCTTTAATACTTTGGGTGATTTTTTTTTTACAGCTGCTCTCATTGTGGCTTTATAAAAGTTATTGCTGCTTTTCATGCCAACAAAAAACTTCTGTACAATACGGAAAGTTGGTTGAACTACCGACCCTTTCACCTAACAATCTGGTCTTCAAATCTTTTCTGCAACTCTGGAAAGGCCACGTACAAAAATATTACCTTCCATTGTCTCCTACTATGAATAATCCAAAGTACAAAAGATCAACATTTAGATTAAATAGAATCATTTAAACCCAAAAAGTCAGAAAGATTACTGCACTCAGGAAAATGTCAGCAAAAATTGAAATCCATGCCAGCCAACAATTCCAGACGGGAAGATGAGGGGGTTCATCAATACGGAACATTTTCACAATTATTTTACCTTGTGTCTATCACCACATAGTAATAATGGTTCCAAAATTCAGACCTTAAAGGTCAATGCATGAAATGAATGCCCACTGCGGAGCCTGGACCGAGTTTTGATATTAAATGGCACTTAACAGCAATCAGCTCCTACCGTAACAGGTCAGTAAGTGCTTGAACCACCAAGGCAGGAGATGAATAAGGTTTTTCCTTTCCTGTATATAAATCATTATCTTAAGTCTAATGTTCATAGAAATAAGGTGCATATTTCAGATTAGCCAATGGAATTATATGGGGGCAATATTCCTTCAAATACCTTTTTGATCTCTTTTTTAGTAGTGGCAATTTGAAGAATTTTTTTATTTCTGGGGGGATGTTACCAAAACCCCTCCATACTGCAGCTTTAATGGCTGTTACACTGTTCAAGGAGCACCTCCCCCGCCCACTGTTTGAGATTACATCAGGCAGAGGGAGGGGGGAAGTGTAAACTGTGTCTGCACCACATATGTGTTGCACGCAACCACTTTTGTGGCAAAGCTGCAGTAGCCACCATGCGACACAAACTAGAGGGCGCACTGGTGCTCAGTCGGACCGTGCGCCAGATTTAACATGCAAAGTCTGCCGCACGCCCTATGTTAAAGATGCACCTTAAAAAAGTTGGTGAACTCTGCCAGGCCACTGCAGGGAAGCAACACATTCATGAATTCTGGCGCACGATCTTAGCGAATCTGTCGCATCCAACAATATACACGGAAATAGCACTTTTTGTGCAATTTCCTACATTCTTGCTGGATGACTCATACACTGCAGCTGGTGCCTGTCGGGGACAACAAAGTAATTACATCAGCTTCATTATCATTGTTTTATAATTGTTTTTCAGCAAAACTATTAAACTCAGGGATTAAACAAGATATGTTTCTGCACCAGTTTAGCTACAGCGTTCTGAAGGTATGTTTGGTTCATAATACACAAAAAGCAAATGGTAGATTTCCTTTAAGTAAACAGTTGTATCCAAGAACAACTATCTTGTTTCTGAGGGACAAAATGGTGAAATTTATAGGAAATCATCTTCACACAGAGACATTTTTTAAAATAAAATGTAATTGGATACATGTATATAAATGGTGATAAATTAAAGGTCATTGATGTGATGTGTTTGGATTCTGTTCGGTTTTTCACTTAAAGAACATCTACTAGCAGATTACTGGTGGTAGAGTGTCCTAATTAGGCTGCTCGTTCTGTCTAGGGGATGGGGGGGGGGGGGGGGGCATTTACAAGTTTCCTGGCATCTTTAATAACGAAATATAAACTTTTTAAAACAGCCGGAGGGATTTAGGGTGACAGCGCCTGAGCGCCTCTCAGCTTCCCCTGCTTTTAATTTATGCACGCCCCTGCTGCAAGCCTCCTCCTTGCTCCGGGCCGGGGAATTAGGATCCGGGCCGGTGATGTCAGAGCTGGGGCGTAGAGAGATCAGGGCGTGTGCTCTCTCCAATTTCTCCAACCGGCAGCAGGAGGAGGCTTGCACCGGCGTGCATAAATTATAAATTATGGGCATCATCAGCCTGAGCGCCTCCCGCTGTTTTAAAAATTTAATATTTCATTTTATAGATACCACAAAACATGTAAAAACGGTCCCCCTATCCCCTAGACCAGTGATGGCGAACCTTTTAGAGACCGAGTGCCCAAGCTACAACTAAAATCCACTTATGTACCGTGAAGTGCCAACATGGAATTTTAAGCAGTAACTTATTGGTACTGGTTCTTCCACATATGTCAATCGTATCAACCCCTAAGGCCACCAATACAGTTGAAAGAAGGAGGGAAAATTCATTGTAGCTTCTCTCCAGAGGAAGAATGAAGGGTCCAGCAGGATGACCTCCAAAGATAATGCAGCCCCTTCCACACCTTCTTACTTTTCCTTCAAAGGAGCCTTCCATTCCTTGGCTACATTATTTCCGACAGCCATGGAGCGGTTCTTACTCCTGCGGCTTCTTCTCCAAAACTTTTGGATCGTGAGCTTCTTGCTATCAAGCTTGCCTTGGAGGAATGGCGTCATCTGCTGGAGGGAGCTCGATTTCTAGTCAGTATTTTCACGGACCACAAGAACCTCCAGTACCTACAAACAGCTCAACGGTTGAACCCACGTCAAGCCCGGTGGTCCCTCTTCTTTTACCGTTTTGACTTCCAGATCCATTTTCGGCCAGCCGAGAAAAACATCAAGGCTGACACCCTGTCACGTGCTTCCGATGTTATTGGGGAGGACTATGCTCCGAGACACATCATTCCTCCAGAGAGGCTTGTGCTGGCAGCGCCGGTGGACCTTCGGCAATTACCTCCCGGCAAGACTTATGTACGACCTGGACTTCGAAAGAGGATCCTGACCTGGGGACATTCTTCTCCAGTGGCTGGGCACCCAGGGGTGCAGCGCTCTGTGGCCCTGATTTCCCGTTTCTATTGGTGGCCTGATTTGGTCAAGGACGTTCGGGATTTTGTGCGGTCTTGTGCCTCTTGTGCTCGCAATAAGCCCTCACGACAAAAAACAGCTGGCCTTCTGTTGCCGTTACCCGTGCCTACCTGCCCGTGGTCTCATGTGGCTATGGAGTTCATTACTGATCTGGCAATACCGGTATCTGGGTGGTAACAGACCGCTTCTCTAAGATGTCCCATTTTGTCCCTCTACCAGGTTTGCCTTCAGCCCCACGTCTTACCAGTCTCTTCTTCCAGCATGTCTTCCGGCTTCATGGCCTTTCCCGGCACATCGTTTCTGATCGAGGTGTTCAGTTCGTGTCCAGGTTCTGGAGATCTCTGTGCAACCAGCTACAAGTGAAATTGGACTTTTCCTCTGCCTATCATCCTCAGTCCAACTGCCAAGTGGAGAGGGTGAATCAGACTTTGGGGTGCTATCTCCGCCACTTTGTGTCCACTCGTCAGGATGACTGGGCTTCTCTTTTACCATGGGCGGAGTTTTCCTACAATTCCCTGGACTCCACTTCTGCTCCCTTCTTTATTAATTAAGGGCCCTGCAAATGTTTCCACAGCTAAAATGGTCTAGAAAATCTGCAGATGACAGTAAGAATGGAGTATTTCTGATGGAAATGGCAATGGGTGCTACAGCATGTCAGCTTCCTGCTGCAGCTCCACATCTGACTAATCTCCTCTGTGTGGGATAGGAAAAAGTCCACTGAGTATCTGCAGTGAATCCTCTATGAATCTCCGTAAGTTACATGCAAATCCACACAGATTTCCATCCGGGTGTTACATGCACAGTTTGTGTGTATGTAGCCTAATATTTATTGAACACCTTCTCCAAATGAGGTTTACTTGGCCATAATAATTGGGTTGTTAAAAGCAGTTTTTAAGATAAGAAAAATGTTTCAGAAACTGTGCAGTCATTTTTCAAATATTATATGTTTCAAAAAATTGATCTCCAATTTTGGTACTGAAATTTCTTTGAAAATCGCTATTTAACTTGTAAGCTAAGTGGCCTACATAAAATGTATAAGCAGACCTATGGGAAATGTTAGTTACTATCTGTCAGAAAAGGAGATAATTTAGACTTTTGAAAATGAAAATATAAAAATTTTTGCTCAATGTACATATTTAACTTTTATATTTTTTACTAAAATTTACCACACTAAAATGTTTATAATGGGCACAAATTGAATGAAGTGGCAAGTGCTAAATGTTTTCCTAAAGCCAGGAAGTAAATATTGTAATGATATCATAGACCGGAGGATGTTTATCTCTGAGGCAGCAGTATAGGAGGATGGGATGTATACAGTCATGGTAATGTTAGCTGAAGGATGCTCATTCCACCCCGACTCCCTGCATCATCCACTAACCCATACATGCTACAAGATCAGCTCGGAGTGAATGGAAAGTTTATGTATTTACAGGCACGTGAGATATGGCTTCCATAAATGACTGTGTTGAAAATGTTTCAACAATGTTAAGTTTTTTCTCTCATTAATGTTCCCTCTGCAGGTGTTTATTTTGACAGGAAAAAAATAAATCTTTTTGCCAATTTAGAAAAACTGAAATATCTCATGGTGATAAGTTATTCAGACCCCTTGCTGTGACACTCGTATACGTATACAACTCACATGCTGTCCATTTCCTTCTGATCCTCCTTGAGATGATTTTAATTCTTCGTTGCAGTCCAGCTGTGGTTAAACTGACTGGACTTGATTAGTAAAGGCACACACCTGTCTATATAGCACATGAGAATCATGAGGTCTAAGGAACTTCTCCAGGAGCCGAGAGACAGATTTTTGGCAAGGCACAGATCTGGCCTGGGTTACAAAAGAAATGTCTGCAGCACTCAAGGTTCCTAAGGGCAAATTGGCCTCCATAATCCTTAAATGGAAGAAGTTTGGGATGAACCCTCACCTGGCCGTCCAGCCAAACTGATCAATCATGGGACAAGAGCCGTGAGAGACGTAAAGAAGAACCCCAAGATGACACTGACTGAGCTCCAGGAGGGAGATGGTTGTAAATTCCACAAAGTTGCTTATCACTACAGCCTCCACTGGTCGGGGCTTTATGACAGAATGTGCCGCCGGAAGCCCCTCCCCAGCGCAAGACATATGTAAGCCGCATACAGTGTGCAAAACGCATGAAGGGCTCCCAGACTATGAGAAATAAGATTCTTTGGTCTGATGAGATGAATATTGAACTTTTTGGTGTTAAATTTGAGCTTTATGTGTAGAGAGAACCAGGCGCTGCTCATCACCTGCCAAACACAATCCTGGTAACACATGGTGGTGGCAGCATCAGGCTATGGGGACTGGTCCACTAGTTACAATTGAAGGAAAGATGAATGTGGCCAAGTAGAGAGAGATCCTGGATGAAAGCCTCTTCCAGAGTTCTGGACCTCAGACTGGGCTAAGGTTCACCTTCCAAAGATACAATGACCCTAAGCACACAGCTAAAATAACAAAGCAGAGGCTTCAGAACATCTCTGTGACCATTCCTGACTGGCCCAGCCAGAGCCCGGACCTAAACCCAATTGAGCATCTCTGGAGAGACCTGAAAATGGCTTCCACCAACGTTCACCATCCAACCTGAGGGAACTGGAGAGGATCAGCAAGGAAGAGGCAGAGGATCCCCCAAATCCAGGGGTGACAAACCTTGTTGTATCATTCTGGCTGTACCAGCGCCAAAGCTGCTTCTACTCAATACTGAGCACAGAGGCTGAATACTCATCACCATGTGATATTTCAGTTTCTTGTTAAATAAATTAGCAAAAATATCTACTTTTTTTTCTGTCAGGATGGTGGGCAGAGTGCACATTACTGAGCATAAAAAATTTTTTTTTGATCTTGCCAATTGGCTTCAATGAAACAAAGTGAAAAATTTTAAAGGGGCTGAATATTTTGTGTATCCACTGTATATCTGAGGATATGGAGCTTTGTGTAGCAGCTGGGTTTCTCATTGCATGTTGCATCCAGCAGAGGGAGTATTGTGTATAGCAGTCAGACAGCCGGGTCCTACTGTTTCCACCAACATAGGATACAGTGGGATATGGGAAATGGAGTATAGAAAACCGGTTGTCAGTAGCATGACTGCTAAGGTGCGGATAGTTAAGGGTCATATTAAAGGGGCTGGACATTTTTTACATCATGTATTCTGTTATTGTGCAGTGGGACAGCTATTAGGTAACTTACCAATATATTTAATATATAATGGGTATATCTGTTTAAAGTTATGCACAAGTTTCCTGATCTGTAAAGAAAAGTTCCTGGGTCAGAAATGTCTTTTTTTTTCCTCATCAGCCAGACATAAGACCATAAAATGACAGCAACTGAAGGGTTATGTGATCTCTGTCCATGATCAATCCCCCTCCAGTGTCTTATGGTACTATCCATGAATACTTGCATAAGGTCCTGGAAGGCAGATCCTGCTCATGTACAGGTGCTGAGGCTGGCTTTCGGCATATATAATGTGACACAGTTGGGTTGTGTGATGTGGCCCTTAGTCTGTCAGTAAATAACTTTTGCTGTGTAAATCCAGATTTAAAGGGTTTGTCCAACATCTTTTAGGTGAATATACTGCAGCACTTAAATGGCCCTGGTTCCTACCCACACTATGTAAGTAGTACAGTGGCTTTGCTTGGTATTACATCAGTGTCCTAGTCATTTGCATGGGACGGAGCTGCATGATCTCACTCGCCTGTGAACCAGAAGTGGAGTTCTTGGATGCAGCCTGACCGGATCCTATAGGGATGTCTGGGGATTGAAAAACTTGGCTGCGTTATTCCAAAAATAGCGCCACACCTGTCCATGATTTGTGCTGATATTGCAACTAAGCTCCATTCATCTCTATGCAGCGGCGTTGCAATGCCAGCACACACCATGATCGTGCGTATTGAAGTTTTTTGAAGCAGTCATGTTTTTCGCTGTTATAAACCCAGAATTTCCCAATAAGGATATTTTGAATGTGGAAAGTGTTGTCCATTAGCTCTGGTCCACTTCACAAAACTAACTAAAGACCTGTGTATGGCAGAAATGGCAAGAAACTGTAAATTTCTGGAGGAATTGCCCTTTGATTTGATTTTCTGAGAAATCAAAGGTGCGACTTATAGTCCAGTGCGCCTTATATATGAACCGTACTTACAGACGACAGCTGCCTTGAACTGTGCACAGGTCTGCCACCTGCTGGTCATTCACCCTTATAATTAGGTGCGCCTTATACTCCGGTGCGCCTTATATATGAACCTAGACGTCATAGTAGACATTTATTGTCCGAAAAATACTGTAATCCCTACATCGACGTTATGTGCAGAAACCTAACCCAATCTGCTTTATATAACTTATACATAGACGTACATCTAGTGCAGTGGTGGCGACATTTATCAAGGTCATAGGTAGTTTTTCATAGTTGGTGGTTGGCCACTTGCTCTTAAATTTAAGAGGGTAACTAGAAGACCCTAATATTATACTTGCCTAGTTGAAATGTCTCATTTGTTGCTGTGATTTGTTGGGATAGGCGGTGTAGCTGTTTATCTCCTCCATAGACGTTGGCGTCCAGACTAGTCGTGACCGATTCGCTTTAGTCTGATGCGGCTTCCTATATCCATTAATCTCTGCCGCTCACTAATGCGTCCTCTTATTGCTCAGTAAACACTTTATCTAACAATTTTTTTTGATCTTTTTTTAGGTTTGCAGACAAGAGGGAAAGATTAAATCGCTTAAGGGAAACACAGCTGGATTTTCAGAAACAGTAAGTGGCCCTTCACATAAAACGCTTTACTTCAAATAATGACTGCAAACTGCGGTTATTAAAATTCCTGCTGAGGGTGGTAGTGTTCTCTGATCACTCATCTTCTCACATTTGGACTGTATTGTTAGAAACAAGAATTGACACGATGGGTTATGACTTCTAAGCCAGGAAGATGAAATGAATGGTTCTGGTATAGGAAAGGTGGCACCCCCCCAGTTGTAACCAAGAGTACAATAGCTGAAGTCAGCATTTCAGTCACTTGTCATGTGTTTTTAAGGAAATGCTTTGGGGAACATTTCTGGGACATTTTTTCTTAGAGCTTTAAATTTGTGCCCTTCTGCTGTTCTACCTATAAAATAACATGTGCTGACCCCCCGAATGGTTTGCTGTGACTGTATGACCAGGCTGCGCATGCGGGAAGGGGTGAGTGTACCCCCATTCTGCGGATAGGTGCTATAGGTGATCAATGTAATTGTGACCTAATCTGTAGATTGGAGGAAAAAAGCCATTCAGGACACATTTACGCTTGTGGTTTTTTTTTTTCTTCTTTGGCCTCCGGTATAGGGGTATGTTGCAGAGTTTTCTTACAATGGAGGGCTAGGACATATCGCACTGTATACACATACAGTGGGATGTCCGCCTGAAAGTGGGAGGAGGAGTGAACATCAGCAGCAGCCAGAGACTGACTGCTGACAATATTCAGGTTGTTTGACCCAGTGATGTTACGGTCTTTATATGGACGGTGTCATCACTGGGGTCTCCAGATTGTACGTTCAGAGGGTTGGTGTGGATGCCATGCAATCTCATCTAATCACTATAGACCTCAATGGCCGCAGTAGGATGGAAAGATGTAGCTTGCTGTAACTCTCCATCATGTGTTCCACAGACTATACAACGTATACTGTGCAGACAGCGGCAAAAAAGATGCCCTTCACCTGCCAGTGTGTGTATGTACAGCAACGTTTCGCCCTCTATGAATGTGTTACCAAGCCTGATAATTGCCTTCATAGAGAGGCCAAAATGTTGTTTTTATTTTTGTCACAATAGAATAAAATAAGAATAATTTTAAGTGCGACGTGAGGACATGAAATACAACATCAGATGTCAATATGCAGTGAATTTGTATGTTTTGGTGTTTATATCATGAGATGTGTGAAAATCCTTCTTGGTTTTTAGGGTGGCATCAGTCGTAGAGGGCAAGTTGGCAGCAGATAAGCTGGTGAGTTCTATTGACCTTTGTCACTGGAGAATGATCCTTTAGACTTGTGTAGACTGTGTATATTAGTATGAAGTTCCTGGTGATCATTTCATGACCAGGTCTCCTGGCCTTGGCTTTTCAGCCAGATCACCTGCTGTGAAATAATAACTTGTAACACTACATTGATAACCCAGAGATATAGTTAGAGATAATTTGTGGTGGTCAACTTTTTAGTCCCACAAGTTTAAAAGTTTTGGGACTAATTAGGTGCAAGAATGGGACAATTTGTCAACCAAAATTTGAACAAACATCTGGGCTACAAAGATGTGTATATATTATAGCACTGAATCCTTAAGGCAGCTAACTTTGAGACTTTTTAGGCACAATACTAAGCGTACCAAACTGTGAAAAGTCTCTCAAAAAGTTGCACAAAGAAAAAGAAAGCAATAGGACAAAAGGAGTGATACATGTATCTGGATTCCTTGACTTCTATATTCTGAGTCCAGTTGTCTGAAGAACCTTCTCTCTCCTAGAAATGGAAGATCATGTCTTGCAAGATGAGGATTGAGCATCTGAAGCAGAGCATATGCAATGGGAATGAGGAGATTGCAAAGAGTGAGTAGGTTTATGCTGCTCTTCATCTGGTTATGGGCATGTGATAAATGGCAACCGGACCCCCAGCAATGCAGACAACAGGGGTTCTCACAGGTGTCTGCCTACTCCATGCAACAGTGTGGGAATGATGGAAATTGCAGAAGCATACTCCTGCTGCTCCATGTTTTACTCTGGATTGCTGGAGGGGTCCAGGGGCTCAGCAATTCCTATAGTTGTTCCTTTTAACTATTTAACTAAATCTAGTGGGCCACTGAAAACCGAACCTGTCACCAGATTTTACCCCATTAAACTACTAGCCTCCTCAAGTAGGGTATGAAATGTCCTTTCCAGAATTTCCCCACTTTTTTATGTGAATCGCCTCCGCTCATTTACGTGCAACTTTGGCGAAGAGCCATTATGCTTGAGATGAGTCAAGTTTAGAGGCTTCAAGAGGCGTTTTAATTCTGATGCTCTTATCTTGCGTGTGTTTCTGTGAGTTACAGAACCGGAGATGGACTGTTAGACATTGTTGGAAGTGTATGGTAATTGGACTTTTAACTTTCTTATTTTCTTTATCTTTGTAGCTCACAGTGCCAGAAGCCTATTGCTATCTGAAAGATGAGATTCTTGTCTTTAACATGCCGTCTGAAGTGTCTCTCACCCTTTAGCTTTTAAATGGGTTTTCCCACAAAGAAAAGTTAAGCCCTATCCACGCACAGGTCCTAACTTGCTGATCAGTGGGGTCTCAGTGCTAAGACCCCCACAGATCACGAAAAAAAGGGTCTCGATGGGGTCCCACGTGCCTCCGTCAAACCCCTTGTCGATCTGTCAGACTAATGGATCAGACGGCCACGCATGACCGTTCTGCTCCATTAGAGATCGGTGAGTGCGCGCTCAGCAATTTCTGTCAGCTCTATAGAGATTAATGGAGCAGAATGGTCATGCTTGGCCGTCTGCTCCATTAGTCTGACATGGCGACGAGGGGTCCGACTGAGTTTTCATGGTCTCTAAGGGTCACAGCACTGAGACCCCCACTGATCAGCAAGTTAAGCCCTATCCCTAACTTTTCGTGGTGGGAAAAACTCTTTAAATTTAACTCATCTCAGGCAAATCTGACTCTTCTCGCTTTCACATTTATGAGGTTTTGCATAGAAAAGGGAATTCTAGAAAGGACATTCTTGATGCCCTACATGAGGGAGCTAAGTAGTTTAATGGGGTTAAATGTGTGGACAGTGAGTTGTCTACATTCTATCAGCAGCAGATGGAGTAATGTCTATCCAGCTTTGTATTTGAGGACCTGGGTTCAGTCCTTCTACAGACATGACACGCAATGCAAACATGCCTGAAATCTGCAGGGCGGAGGTTACAAGAAGCCTCTTGTTCCTTATTATGCGGCTTTTTTTTTTCTTAAATCTTCCGCTTTAAAACGACTATTTGCAGAAACTTTCTGAACTTGTGGAAATTTCCCTGCTTGATGAATGAGCGGAAAATGTCTTTTTATAAATCTAAATTCATTTAACCTAAGATTCAACTCAAATATTTATCTGCGCTAAAATACACATCAGATGATGTCCCCACAGAACATTAAATGAAGGCGGCTTGTGGCTGGAGGCCGCACTCTGATTAGAGGCGCAAATCCGACCTATAAACCTGCAGTGTGATCCTATGGGATGCAACCCCCCCCCAGGAGGTACAAGCCAAGGGGAAAAGGTCCTTTCCGATGAGTTTATCAACAATCTCAACATTTAGTGTTGTCTCTTTTAGAATGGAATTTTGCCAATTTTCTCTGGTCATGTGCATTACATTCAGCTTGTATTGTAGATTATTGGTTACTGTCCTATTGTGTCGTTTGGTATTAACTGCAGAAGTGGATATTTCCAGCACAAATCTGAGCTGATGTACAATATCAGACTGGACTGATCCTCGCTACTGATACTGTGACCTGTAATTTAGGTTTCCATTGTGATTGTTGGATACATGGAGATCATTTGCGCATTCTATATTATCATGAAGAAACCTCAGCCTTTATAGAACTTCCAGTTTTGGCCACAGCCTTCTTTGATGAGACCGGGCAGTAAATGGGCAGGGTCTCCTAGCATTTTGATCATTTTTGCTTTTCTTTCAAAGATTCTGAACTTCTTTCCAAGTCCAAAAGATACAACCAAGATCTTTACATCAGGAGTCAAAGGCATCAGGAGAAAAAGGAGAAGATCCAGAGAAGGAACCATAAGCTCAGTGCGGTAGTAGAGAAAAGGAACAAAGATCTGAAGAGCCGACACGCGGAGCTGGCCAGTCTACGGAGGTCGCATATACTGGAGCTGACTTCTGTTATATTCCCATTAGGGGAAGTGAGAAATGTGACCAGGTAACCCAAGACTTTACCTTCTTAATGTTGTGTATTAAACCACTTCTGTCTGTATGATGCCAGTTCTAGCTGGTGCCAGTGCAGCAATCTTTAGGCTCTGGGGCTCCAGTTATCCTCAAGAGAGTGCAAAGCGTACTACCACTTTATAATATACAATCCTAGAGTGTAATGATAAAATAATGAACACTTCTATGGCTCAGTAATGTATCTTTTGTAACATTGTGTTATCAGGGATCCGGCTGACGTTTCATTTGAGAATGACAATGCAATGACCTCTAGCACTGTGAGCAAGTTAGCTGAAGCCCGCAGGACGACTTACCTTTCTGGGAGATGGGTGTGCGATGATCACAATGGAGATACAAGCATTAGTATAGCCGGACCATGGATCACTCTGCCCAACAATGGGGATTATTCTGCTTACTATAACTGGGTGGAGGAGAAAAAGACCACGCCAGGACCAGGTGATGCTCTGGTGGATGCTGTGATTTTCCTATTTGACTGTTTGCCGATTCTGGCACCAGACGCAGATTGCTGAGTCCACTTTGTACTGACTATGCTCTGCTACTGCAGTGCTCCAGTATGGCCACCATTTAAGTAGTTCACACTCAGTTAGTTGTCTGAACACTTTCTCCCCAACCTCGCCATCAAAATGTTGGCATGCCCTTTTAATGGGATCTATGAATTAGGCGTCTACAAGTGACTGTACATAGAATTCTTTCTTTTTTAATATAGAATTTTTTTTTTTTTTTTTTGCAGAAATGGAATATAACAATCCGGCGTACACGATCAGCGCTGCATTGTGCTATGCAACTCAGCTTGTCAACACTCTGTCACACATACTGAATGTGAACCTTCCAAGAAAGCTTTACAATAGGTAAGACCTTACTAGGCGCTGGGACATCTTGTGGATCTATTCCGGCTTACTGTGTTTTTAAATAACCCCCACATGATTTGTGACCGAGCACAGGAGGCCGGACACTTATTACTCCTCTTGTAAGGGACTATTCAATACTTCTGTCCGGGTCTCCATCCGCTGCCAAAATAGGACCGTGACAGATACAATAGACCTTTGCTCACTCCCATATTATACAGTCCTATGAAAAAGTTTGGGCACCCCTATTAATATTAATCATTTTTAGCTATCTAAATTTGTGTTTTTGCAACAGCTGTTTCAGTTTGATATATCTAATAACTGATAGACACAGTAATATTTCAGGATTGGAATGAGTTTTATTGTACGAACAGAAAATGAAATATGCATAAAAACACAACTTGACAGGTGTAAAAGTATGGGCACCTCAACAGAAAAGTCATGTTAATAGTTCCTCCTTTTGCCTCTAGTTGCTTCCTGTAGCTTTTAATGAGTTCCTGGATGAAGGTATTTTTGACCATTCCTCTTTACAAAACCATTCCAGTTCAGTTAGGTTTGATGGTCGCCGAGCATGGACAGCCCGCTTCACATCATCCCACACATGTTCAATGATTTTCAGGTCTGGGGACTGGAATGGCCGGAGCATTGTAATTGTTCCTCTGCATGAGTTCCTGGGTAGATTTGGAGCAGTGTTTTGGATCATTGTCTTGCTGAAATATCCATCGCTGGCATAACTTCAACTTCGTCACTGATTCTTGAACATAATTCTCAAGAATCTGCTGATAGTGAGAGGAATCCATGTGACCCTCAACTTTTAACAAGATTCCCGGTGCCGGCATTGGCCACACAGCCCCAAGCATGATGGAACTTCCACCAAATTTTACAGTGGGTAGCAAGTGTTTTTCTTGGATTGCTGTGTTTTTTGGCCGACGTGCATAACGCCTTTTTGTATGACCAAACAACTCAATCTTTGTTGCATCAGTCCACAGGACCTTCTTCCAAAATGAAACTGGCTTGTCCAAATGTGCTTTTGCATACCTCGGGCGACTGTTCTCGCCATTCTTCTTCTCTGCCTTTCTGATATAATAATAATAATAATAATAATAATAATTCTTTATTTATATAGCGCACACAGATTACTCTGCGCTGCACAGGCATGTCAAATTGGTCCCTGTCCCCATGGGGCTCACAATCTAAACAACCTAACGGTATGTTTTGAAGTGTGGGAGGAAACCGGAGTACCCGGAGGAAACCCACGCAAACACAGAGAGAACATACAAACTCTTTGCAGATGTTGACCTGGGTGGGATTCGAACCCAGGACCCCAGTGCTGCAAGGCAGATGTGCTACTCACTCAGCCACCGTGCCGCCCTAGTGATATTTTTCTTGGCCTGCCACTCCTGGACTTAACAAGACCTGTCTCTGTGGTCTTCCATTTCCTTACTATGTAACCCCCCAGGTTAAATCATGAGACAAATTTGTGTATCCTTCCCCTGAACAACTATGTTGAGCAATCTTTTGTTTTCAGCTCATTGGATAGTTGTTTTGAGGAGCCCATGATGCCTCCTCAGAGGAGATTCAAATAGGAGAACAGATTGAAAGTGGCTGCCTTAATACCTTTTCTCATGATTGGATACACCTGGCTATGAAGCTCATTGAGGTTACCAAACCAATTTAGTGCTTCACTAAGTCAGTAAAAATTAGCTTTGAGTAATTCAAATCAAGCAAATGATAAGGGTACCTATACTTTTGCACCTGTCCAAATTTTATTTTAATGCATATTGCACATTTTCTGTAAGTACAATAAACCTCATTTCAATCCTGAAATATGACTGTGTCCATCAGTTATTAGATATATCAAACTGAAATGGCTGTTGAAAAAACCCAAATTTTGATAACTAAAAATTATTAAGATTAATAGGGGTGCTCAAACTTTTTCATGACTGTAGCTTCCTCCGCACCATGGTAGATCCTTTCCTCTTATTCAATGAATGGGTCCATTTGGAGAATAATTGGTTGCGGCTGCTTCCAGCTATGTGTCATTTTTTGGTAAAATGTTCTTGTTCCTTCTGGATTTTCCGCAGTGAATTTTGCGGAGAGAATTTGAATCGGTGGAAGTTTAATCGAGCAGTGAACAAGCTGAACTCCAACATCCTCTATCTGTGTTTTTCTCAGGTTGGTATCATTGTATGATCTTCCACAACATCCCTATAATACAGAGAGGAGACCCTGCGTAGCCGTAACAACTGCCCTGTATCCTCTTATCACTTGTATTCGGGCCCCCTGCAGTAATATTTCATTCTGTGGAGAGCCAGATTGAAGTATTGGGGGCAAATGTGAATAAGGAATCCTAGTACCCCTTTAATAGGGTGACTAACATACATTTCTGGACCTGAACTTACTGTGACCATAACTGCAACCCTAGGGCTAGTTCTAACAACTGGCTATCTGGCGGACCTCCTCATCCACTCGTCTTGTCCTGCTCTCGGTGCCTGGCCTGGATGCCTCCTGTGTTGGAGAGAAGGGGGCAATCTTGGTTTTTGTATGGAGGCAGCCACTCTACCCACCCTGGAGAGTGAGAATTGCCCTGTTGGGGTGACATCTGAACTGGTTCTTGCAATCACACTGGGTCCTGGTCCGGAAGGAAGTTATTTCTCTAAAATAACCCAATGTATATACATCCTGCCAGAAAGATGGGGCGTCATTAAAAACTAGATCTCCTTGCTTGTATCTGGTAAATGGCTACACAGGAAATACAGTTTTAACCAAATCCTGCTACACATAACCATTTCTTATTGCTCCTGGAAACGCATGATTACACTGACCATTGGAGGTTACAAGCCACCCGATGGCAACACCGATCTTTACAGCAGCTGAATAATGTCCAGTCAGTGCTAATGGGATTGTCGTGGCTAGTGACACATCCTTTTGATGATGTGGGAACTCGGGCATTAGTTTAGTCATATACTTTCAGGAGGAATAACAGAGCAGTGTAATTCTGTTCAATGTGCTAAAATAGATGCGTCAGTAGTGTGTCATAGCTTTTTGTTTGGATGTGATAATATGTGATATCTGCTTCTTCTGCAGCATGTGGACTTGGATCTGCTGCACCCACTACATACACTCAGGAACCTCATGTACTTGGTCAGTCCAGACAGTGAAAACTTGGGCAGGTGAGCTGGAACCTTTCTGTTTCCATTGTGCAGCAGTGACAGCATTGTGTTGGCACAGAGTCTGTCCTTTGTACTCTGGAACAAGCCAGAGTACAGCAAGCTCAATCCTACTAACCACTCAACTCCATGTACAGCAGCTTTCGGCCCAGACATCCGAGAAGGTTTGTTAAAGGAACACTCCAGTCACCGCTGATTCTTTGAATTATACCTACGGAAGGGAGGAGCAGGTCTCTAGGGTCTAGCGAGGTTCTAAGAATACAATGAAAATGAGTCCTGCTGCTCCCTTCAGACCCTGCACTGTGTATTATTCAATGAATCTTCTTTGGCTGAAGTGTTCCTTTATTAGAGAATAGTAGTTGGGTAAGCGGTAGGACATATCCCACTGTATGATCAAATGGTGGTTCGGACCCCTTAGAAGCAGGAGGAAGTAGACACTGGGAGTATCGCCGGGGAAACTGACTGAACGTCGGTAGCTCATCTCTTGGGAACCTTCCTTTTAACGTATGCTCGGCAGAGGCTGGAGATGGATACAATACATTGCCTGTAGCGGCCTCTGCTGAACATATACAACATTCAGCAGGATGGAACGACAAAGCTTGTTGCAACTTTCCATCCCATTTTTTTTTTTTTTTTCCTGCAGGATGTGACTTCTACTGGTCAGAGGGGCACAAAGGAGGCCTCCACCTGCCAGTATGTCCATGTTCAAAATATATTGCTGCACATGTCAGGAAAAGAAATGAGAACATAGCCTAATTTGTGTTGTTCAATATTTATGTCCGTCCCATTGACTGTAATGAAGGCTTTTATATGGTATATCCATTACATAGGATACAAAGCTGAACAGTCCATGTTCTGTCCTTTAGGTCTGGACCCTTTGAAATAAGTGCAGATCTCGAAGACTCCATGGAATTTGTGGATCCCAGTGGTGCTGGTGAGAGTGACGAGAGCGGAGGCGAGCACATAAGTGATGAAGAAACTGACCTTGGCACTGACTGGGAAAATCTGCCTAGTCCCAAATTTTGTGACATCCCCTCTCAACCACTGGAGATGCAGGAGAGTGAGAGCACGATGATGTCTCAGCCCATCGCTAGCAGCAGCGCTGGTGGGATGATCTCCTCCGCCGCTGCCTCTGTCACCTCCTGGTTTAAGGCTTACACCGGGCACCGCTGATACACAGCCTGACTCATGGCGGAGAACAAACTTTCTATACATTTAGGCTTTTATTCTTTTGTGCACGGATAAAGTTTTCTACTATTGACAAGGATCACGTCTAGACTTTCCTATGAGTGTCTCCGTTCTGACCGCACCAAGCCCAGGAAATCTGGACATGCTATAGAGGGGTTTCCTCTCCATCCATGTGTATTCAGTATATAATGGGGAGTTTATATTTGGCTCCTATTTTTCATCATTTGTGATGGTGCCATGATATGATTTAAGATGTGCCAGGAATGCCCCCATGTGTATCTGTGTACGTCTTCCCTACTATTCGTGTCCTGGTCTTGGTCAGCACATGTAGTTTGTTCATAGATCAGCCTAGCAGCTTCCACTAGTCCATGCCCTGCACTATATATGGCAGCCAAATGTAATGTGAACTGGGCCCCAGACGTGCTGTATCCCCTCTTATAGAAGACCAGTCACATATAGCAGCCAGACCAAGAGATTTTACTCCTTAGCTAGATCCTTGTGCTGCCTATAAGCACCAAACCCCACTAGGAAAAGGGGTTGGTGGTCACCATGTAGTTTAGGAGATAATTCCTTTGGAGCAGGTTTAGTCATTTACTGACTACTAATGTCTAATGGACTAAAGGCCAATGATACTTTGAGATACAAATTTTAATTTTTTTTTTTAAGTGTTGCATGATTTTGAATAACACTGGTCAAAATCTGGAACCATGAATAACCCCCCCCCCCCCCATACGCAAATTAGTTCAGGATTTATCCGTTGCCCATTATGAAATGATTTTAACTGAAATGCCTGTATATTTTATTTTGTTTGACCTCAACTTTTTTTATTACTTCATGCTGTCTCTCGATGTGTGCTGAATACTGAAGTGTTTACTGAATGCGCCATACAGGGATTGTAATGACTGAGAGATGTTTGCAAAATAAAGGTTTTAACTTTTTGTTTTTATTTTTCTTAACTTCACAATAACTTGTTACCCCATTTATTTATGTGCCTCTTTCACTCGTGGGAGGAGTCATGGGCCATAAATTGGCTGGTCCTTCCCCTGAGGAGTCGGCTTGGTGAAAATAACAGAAGGGAAGATCCGTCTGTTTTGGGAGGCACATATTTCTTTTGATTCCTCTAGTAGATTTTTTTTTAAATTTAAATATCCTGATAAAAGGAGCAGATATTATAATTTTTTTTTTCTTTTAGCACAATGTCTCACAGGGATGGAATGAGTAATCTCTCTGCTATTCTGTAGATACTTTTATTTTTTGTCTCTGGTAGGTTGTAGCATATGGTGCTGATATCTTCACCATATCCAAACTTCTGCCTCAGGCACCAGTGCTCAGGGTTGTATATATCCGCCTAATGGCAGGTCCTAGTCTGGGAATTTTACAGCTATCATCTGTTGCTGAACTACTAATCCCACTACTGGATTCACCACAGTAAATGGAGCTCGACTACAGCGGAGAGGGGTGAAGTGCTAGATCTGTACATCACTGCTGCTACACACAACTCTAGTATGTCCTATTCACATTGCCCATTGTCCTGATAGTGTGACATGTCCTTGATGATGCTTCTGCTTATATAACTGGGCAATAAAGTATTTATTTCCACCTTTGAGAAGTGGCAATGTGACTGTCTTATTTGTGATGTGGTTTGTGTGATTACGGTTACGTGGATTATAGTAATGTTATTACAAAGGGAGCAGTCCCTATGAGAGACACCGGGACATAGTGACATCACCGAGCCAAATTCCTCTGGAGCTGATGGGTGACATTCTCACTGATATTCATGATCTAACTCTGGACTACAGTCAATTTCGGAAAGTGGTTTGTAGCCTCAGATTAACCAGAGGGGTACAGAACACAAATACAGGGGATCATCTCCGAAATACTTACTTTTTCTGCTAATCGTATTGGAGAAATGATGTAGACTGAAAAGCTTTACTAGCCATACCTGCTTTTTATTGCTCATCTAGCAGCCTCCTGTCCTCCATCTCTCCTCATATTGTGCCCCCCTTCCCTCATGATGTAGCCCCCACATCTTCCCCTGTTCCTAGGTATAAAAAAAAAAATATATATTTGCTATTTAGCTTTCCCTTCTTTCCCAGGAGCTGGGAGGGGACGGTCGTCCAATCCTCCTGCCAGGACTTTAATCTTCATGAATACTATCCTAATGGCAGGGTGATTGCTCATGAACTGTTCTGATCAGATGACCCTCCATCTGCAGTCCCTTATTACAAAATAAGCTTTTTTTTCCTTTGTACTTCTATACACATTTTTGGAATCACTTGGCCACCCAGCATGTGCAGGTCCATGGCTTGAGGAGACGACAAGTAGTTTGTGTAGAGGCAAAGCCCCTGCACCCAACAGCTATGTTCTTGAACCTAAGTGTGCAGTTTTAAGACCAAAACCATCTATCTACCTCCTATTCTTTCCATGCTTTGAAGGCAGCAGCTGCACACCATAGGGTTATTGGGTGACTGTTTATGTAACATAAGAAAACAGGCCAGAGCACATACACAGTGAGGTTAGTAAATTATTTATGGAAACCCTAGAACTGTAACGTCTTCTCAGCATCACTAGTTAAATTATTTAAACTGCTCACATTAGGATGTAAAAATAAAATCACCACCGTGTGATGCCCACCAGTCACATACTGACCCACAGGTTTCCTTCAACACTGATGGGATTTCCCATGAAATGATTTGGAATCAATTTTGTGCCTTAAAACTTCTCCACAGATTAAGGACGGGCGGTCACCAGTCTCCCTCATTACAGGCGTGAGGGTCAGGGATACCATGTAATTGAAAGGAACTTAAAAATTAAATGAAGGAATTGTGTTAGATAGGAAAATAAGCAGAATGAGATGTAATTTATTCATCAAAACCTCAGTGCAGTCTGGGATTGGGAGTCTGACAAGAGAATGAGCAAACATACTAAATATTTTTCCACAAAACGTACAATCTCCTCAGCGCCTCCTGCTCTATAACATTCTGCCTGTAGACAGGACACTATGTACAATCTGAGCTTCTCCTGCTCTATAACATGCTGCCTGCGTGATCTTGCCTCTGGCAGGGATTGAGTATAAAGTCCTGTTCCGTAGTCAGAGCCTTACTCATCGGCTCTACATAATTCCCTTCTATGTGAGTGCTCTTATTCCAGACACTGAGCTCTTACATGGAAACACTGCAGTGCTATTCCTAGAGAAGACCTTCTGAGGACACAGCTGCCTGTGCTCTGTGCAGTCATTCTCACCTCCAGCCACAAATACAACATTTTCTCAGGTCCCGCAGAAGCCCCGGTTTGTGAGGGGCAGTGTTAACCATATGAGACCATTGCATTTTCCACTAATACTCTGATGAAGACCTTAAGTCTAATCCTACATGACTGAATAAGCAGAAGAACTTAAAGGGATTGTCTAGTCAGGAGATGCAATGGCCAATGCTCTATTTTTAAGGAGCCGCAGTGAAATCTTTTGGAGCTTGTTCATGAATACACAGAAGTTCTGCCATGTCTCTGGATACAGTAGAGCAGCATCAGGTTTTATACAAGTAAAGATTCTTTATTACTGGGGCAAACATTAAGCAGGATTCTAATTATCATCAACACTAGAAATGTTGTCTTGTTGTCCTCAAATGGAATCCCAGTTCCTGATCCTGAACTATTAAAGGGAGTCTTCCACCTCCAGCAAGTAATATAATCTGCTGGCTGCATGAAAATGTACAACATATCTTTACTGTCTATTATTCCATTTCCATATGTGGTACGGATGTCCACAGCATTTCTATGCAAGTCTGCCAGTGTCAATCTATGTTTCTTAAAATGTGTCCCTTTGCCCATTCTCAGACTAAATTCCCAACATGCAGGAAGGAATTGGACCCATTCCCTGCCCTTGTGCCACCTCCATGCCGATCCGAGGTTAAGGTGGTTCCTCTAGCGCAGCATTTTTGTACAGCATCTGCCTGTTCAGACAGAACTGCCCACTGCCACAGCTATTTACCCAATATTTGACTCTGTGGGGAGCACTACAGCCTTGCAGCGCTGGGGTCCTAGGTTCACATACTATCCAAGTCATAGTATAGTTTACATGGTTGAAAAAAAAGATATGTCCATCAAGTTCAACCAAAGCAGGAAAACAATTCCATCTAACATAAGCAATGTTATTTAGGTGTAAAAAGGCATCTAGACCCTTTTTGAAGCTCTCTGCTGTCCCTGCTGTGACTAGTGCCAGAGGCAGGCTATTCCACAGATTGACAGGTCTCATAGTAAAAAAAAAAAAGCCCTGTAAACCTTGTTTTCTCCAGACGGAGACAGTGCCCCCTCGTCTTTGATTTGATTTAACCTGGAACAACTTTCCACCATATATTTTGTATGGACCATTCATATATTTATATAAATTAATCATGTCCCCTCATAGTCACCTCTTTTCCAAACTAAATAAATCTAGTTTTCATCTTTCCTCATAACCAAGGCCTTCCATACCCCTAATCATTTTGTGGCTCTTCATTGTACACTCTTTCCTTTTTATGGACTGGTGCCCAGAACTGGACAGCATATTCCAGGTGTGGCTATCACAAGTGAGTCCATACCACTTCTGATACATGACAATATTTTGCCAGCTTTAGAGGCAGTGGATTGACATTGCATGCTGTTATTCAATTTATGATCTACTAGTCACCCAGGTCCTTCTCAACAAGGGACTCTCCAAGATTTACTCCTACAGGGACATACACTCACCGGCCACTTTATTAGGTACACCTGTCCAACTGCTCGTTAACACTTAATTTCTAATCAGCCAATCACATGGCGGCAACTCAGTGCATTTAGGCATGTAGACATGGTCAAGACAATCTCCTGCAGTTCAAACCGAGCATCAGTATGGGGAAGAAAGGTGATTTGAGTGCCTTTGAACGTGGCATGGTTGTTGGTGCCAGAAGGGCTGGTCCGAGTATTTCAGAAACTGCTGATCTACTGGGATTTTCACACACAACCATCTCTAGGGTTTACAGAGAATGGTCCGAAAAAGAAAAAACATCCAGTGAGCGGCAGTTCTGTGGGCGGAAATGCCTTGTTGATGGCAGAGGTCAGAGGAGAATGGGCAGACTGGTTCGAGCTGATAGAAAGGCAACAGTGACTCAAATCACCACCCGTTACAACCAAGGTAGGCAGAAGATCATCTCTGAACGCACAGTACGTCGAACTTTGAGGCAGATGGGCTACAGCAGCAGAAGACCACACCGGGTGCCACTCCTTTCAGCTAAGAACAGGAAACTGAGGCTACAATTTGCACAAGCTCATCGAAATTGGACAGTAGAAGATTGGAAAAACGTTGCCTGGTCTGATGAGTCTCGATTTCTGCTGCAACATTCGGATGGTAGGGTCAGAATTTGGCGTCAACAACATGAAAGCATGGATCCATCCTGCCTTGTATCAACGGTTCAGGCTGGTGGTGGTGTCATGGTGTGGGGAATATTTTCTTGGCACTCTTTGGGCCCCTTGGTACCAATTGAGCATCGTTGCAACGCCACAGCCTACCTGAGTATTGTTGCTGACCATGTCCATCCCTTTATGACCACAATGTACCCAACATCTGATGGCTACTTTCAGCAGGATAATGCGCCATGTCATAAAGCTGGAATCATCTCAGACTGGTTTCTTGAACATGACAATGAGTTCACTGTACTCAAATGGCCTCCACAGTCACCAGATCTCAATCCAATAGAGCATCTTTGGGATGTGGTGGAACGGGAGATTCGCATCATGGATGTGCAGCCGACAAATCTGCGGCAACTGTGTGATGCCATCATGTCAATATGGACCAAAATCTCTGAGGAATGCTTCCAGCACCTTGTTGAATCTATGCCACGAAGAATTGAGGCAGTTCTGAAGGCAAAAGGGGGTCCAACCCGTTACTAGCATGGTGTACCTAATAAAGTGGCCGGTGAGTGTATGTTTCCCGTGGATTATTAGCCCCCAGGTGCATAACCTGACTGTCAACATCTGCAAAGTTTGTGTGGGTGTCCTCCGAGTCCTCCAGTTTCCTCCCACACCCCAAAAATATACTGGTAGGTTGATTAGATTATGAGCCCCATTGGGGACAGGGACAGATTTGGCAAGCTATGTACGCTTTTGAAATAATATTTCAATAGTAATTCTTTATTATACAGGGAAGGCAGAGCCTCCCAATAGATCCAGCAGGTAGGGATGACATCAAGCCAACACACATACTGCCAGCAATTGATAAATCTATACCTAATTTCTTATCTGACTGAGAAGAGTAGTTCAGGCAGGAATTTCACCAGCGGCACCAACTGCCTCATTAGCATATGGATTCAAATGGGAGTTTTTCAGAAACTTAAATTTAAAAAGAAATAAAAAATGTTGCAAATCATAGTGCATTCATTTATAACATACTGAATAGTGATTGCAGATCTTCAAGAAGGGAAACGTCTGTGCATAGTACTGTACAGAGTATTGCATTCAGAAAAATCCTATAGCAATGAAACCATTTACCTTTACAAAACCACTAAAACTATTAACTATACCGTGAAAGATTCGTCGGTGTTTCTGTAGTAAATGTCATTAGACTTAGTGATGAGTTATCACATATTTAATTTTTTTTTTTTACTTTGTTTTTGTTTTTTTAAAAATTGCTTCAACATTTCCATAAATTGTACATCTAAACTCTACTGAAAACATTGCAGCTTTTAAAGAAAATCACACGCAAAAAGATCAATGTACCAATATTACACATCATATATATAATATATATTAAAAAAAAAGTGCAAAGTAGAAGTAAAACAAAACAAAAAAAAAACCCAACACACAATGAAACAAAGGTCAAGGCCAATGCGTTCAGCGAGATTCAGGATGCACATTTTTATTGAAGTAAAGCCAGACAATATCCTCCGCTCATAGTTTGCCACTATACAATAAGTCACAGTATGTCAGACGCTTTGTGCCAGTTCTCAGTACAACGCTCTCCAGTTAAACCAATGATAAACATTTTAAATGCTTCAAGCCCTATATATTTTAGAGGTTTTTTTTCTTTTATAGAAACATTGTACAGGATATACAGATTTAACAAGACACTTAAAATGGGAAAAAAAAGAACAAAAAACAAAAACAGCCACGCACAAAAAAAAAAAAACCTCCATCCGTACACACGCACAACAATAGCCAAGACAACTTCCATAGCTGCATTGTGAAGATTAGGTGGCTTCAGCTAGCAATAGATTTCTCTATGTACATCTATTCGGCGGTATTTACATAAAAGGGCGAATATCCAGTTGAATAAATGAAAAAAGTAAAGGCTCTTGTGTTAAAGAATGTGCAGTTTCGCGACCCCAAGAAAAAAACAAAACAAACAAACCTCATGATTATATACAATGTAAACAGCATGGGGCATGAAAATCTTTATCTACGAGACCAGTACGATTCCCGCTCACGTTCTTAGTCGTCTTCCAGCTCGGACTCTCTCGACTTCTTGCAGACTGTTCGGTTAAAGCTGTGAAAGGCGGGCACCCAGCGATTGTCGTGCAGCCCCACCCTACAGCCACGGCTCTCTTTTTGAGACATGTGACAGCACATCCAAAAACCCGGGCCGTAAGGTAAAGCTTGGCAGTAAGGTTTGGGATGCCATAGGCATAAGGACACGTCGCCTCTCGCATACTTTTTCTTACACTGCTTGCAAGGGTCGTCTTTGTAGCGCGGATCCCGCACCCACAGCGAGTCGCACGGGCGGATGTCGTAATGTTCGATAATGAATTTGAAATAGCAGGAAGTGCATTTAAGGGCGGCAAGAGATCGGGTGGGAAGATATTTGAATATCTTCACTAGGATGTGATGGGGGAGGAAAGCCATGTATTGTTGAGGCTCCAAGAGCTGCTGGATCTTAAATCTGGTCTCGAGAAAATCGTGAGACACCTGCCTCTTTACGGAGGATGCGTCAAGTACCTGAGTTACGTTTCCGAGTGAGGATATAGAGACAGCGTATTGTGCGATCACAGAGCTATTGTCGTAGGCATGCTTCCCCGGGCCTGCGCCTGCCTGCGACTTTACCTCCGGGGTAATCCGTACATGTGCATGGTTTGCATCGGTTTCATCACTTTGAAAGAATAAGACCCCCGGGGAAGGGTCCCCTGATAAAGCTTTGTCCTGTGTGTGTCCTACTCCGGGATCAGAGATCCTATCTGAACGCTCCACCTTTTCCTCAGCTGCACCATCATTCACCTTCTGACTCTCATAAGAATCAGGGACACATTCAACAGCTTTTATACAGACAGAAATAGATAATTTACAAGGATCCACAGTTATTGCAATATCACCCCTACACCTCATTTTCATATACGTCTCCCTCACAAGTTCAAGGTCTACGTTGGCCACAAAAAAGTCTTCCATGGCTGGCAAAGACTCCGAGTCTAGAGGCTTAGGTGGAGCACAGTTTTCCTCTTCCAGGTCTCCCTCATCCTGAGGGACATCGTTCTCCACCCCAACAGCGGCCGAGTGTTGTTCGGCATCGGACGTGTCATTGTGAGGATGACCGGCTCCTTGCTGTGAGCCACTAGCAAGCAGCATCCGCCCAACGTTTCTTCGGAAGCTGTTGTTCCTTGAGAGTCCCCCGGCCTCGCGATCATTCTGGCGCCTCAAGCATTCGGACTCCAGTTTAGCAACCATTTCCAAGACGCACACAGATTCCAGTTCAGCTTTCTCGCCATTGTCTTTATCAGAAGCGTTTTCGCTACCTCCAAGTGACATCAATGATACAGTGGGAAGGGCACATTTAGACGTTCCAGTAGATTTAGAAGGACAGGAGTTGGAAAAGGGTTTAGCACAATCTGAAAGCAACGCACTTGCTCTCTGCTCTAGAAATGCCACCATCTCTATGACAGAAGGGGGTCTTCCAGGAAGAATGCCATCGCCATCAGTGACAAAACTGATTGAACAGTCTTCAACGCCACTTGAGAAAGTCTCTGAGAGGAGGCACTTCTTCTGTGCTTCCTGTATCTTCTCCAGGTGGTTCTTGACACGTTTAAGATCCACGGATTTCTTTCTCCTTTTAGCAGCTCTGCCGCTCATATCCCCAGTGTTTTTAATCTTCATTGAGCTGTTCCTATTGTTGCTGCAGTGATGAGAGGCAAAAAAGGCAATCTTCTCCTTGGTGTTTCCAGGCTTGATGAGTGCACAGCTATCCAACGGGACGTCTCCTTCCTCACCCTGATGGATGGTTGCAGGTGGAACATTCTTCACTTTGACCTCGAAGCTGTTGTCAGGGCTCATCCCCGCTGTATTGCACATGGTGTTCTGAGACAGAGTGCCCAGCGGCCTGCGGGGTGGATTGTCCGTACAGGGTAAACAATTCTTGGTGGAGACATTACACTTCTCTTCTTTAGCAGAGCTTTGGTTGTTTAGATGCATGCCTTTGTTTGACCTGGTTTCTAGTAGAGATTCTTTCTTCTGTATCTTGTGATATGGCTTTAGATGCATTCCAGAAGCCCTGCAGGAAGATACAGACACCACAGTGAGTCTCACCTTGTCACATGCAGTACATCATATGTAAAACTAGAAACCATTCAAGCCAAGTGTGTGCCTCACAGAGGTCTACTGCTGACCAAGACACCTCCAGCCCCCGCAGTAAGAGTATGCAATATTACTTCTAGCATTGTCACACTCTTTTGGCAGAGAGGAGTTAGGCTCATAGGTTGGTGGGGGACATCACTTTAGTCATCTATAATTTGGAGAATTATTTGTGGTTCTAGAGATTTTGGGCAGGTGAAGTCATGGATGGGCATGTGAGATGCAGATTAAGATCCAATTCCCATCTTTTTCTTTTAACTGCCTATATCTACAGTTCTGGAGCCCACAGAATCACACACCTGTGATTTGAAAGATGAGATTTTCCTCTTTAATCTGAAATCAGAACCATGGTCTGGGTGCTATAGAATGCAGGAGTGTCTAAAGTGACATCGGCCTTGTTCTTTATTTGCAAAAATGTCACTTGAGCCATTATACAGCCTGTGTATCAGTATGTGATGGCAGAAGATGCATCCAAATGCAGAACAGGCAATTGTGTGAATGACATGTACACGAATCATAACAAAATACACAATCTCTTCATTTTGGTCTTATTTCAAGAATTAAAACCAAGACTAAGAATTGTGTGTCCCATTCTGGGTCCTTTCCATGCCCCCATCCCCTCCCATGTGTGCACAACTGGCTTGATCAGCAAACTCCCACCCCTGTCTGCAGTAATAAGCCCCTCACTCCACAGAGCACTGCTATGCTCCTCGCAGGATCAGGGGTCAGCTAAGGGGTCTGGGCATATACACCATAACTATACGGCCATTAGTGTGGTTAGCATTCAGCTGTCCTGTTTGGGTTCATTGTAAGAGAAAGACATAACCAATATAATTATTTTTCCCTTTGAAAGCAAACAAGGATGTCTGACCGCTCCTTGGGCTTAAGACACAACAGAAAGATCGGCAGAACGTGTGAGACTTTGGCTTATTGCCCGTACCTGACTAATAGGGGAACCAAACAGAAATCACAGTTCACTAGTAGGTAAAAGGGAAAATAATCAAAAGATATAGGCGCTGACAATCCCCCGCCATACATATCCAGGCCAGGCATCTGCACAAGGGGTGGCAGTATAACAGTATATCCACTATAATTTGGTAGAGACCCAGCATTTGTAGAGGGTTGTCTATCAATTTTCGCTTTTTGGGCATAGCTCAAAAATGACAAGTTTCTATGAAAAAAATAAGTCAACAAGAAGACTAATTAAGAGTAACAAAATAGCAAAGAACAAATTCATTATTTTGCATCAATTTATTTTACCATAAACAAGGTTAAAATTTTCGATAGGGAACCTGTCAGCAGGTTTCCACATATCAGGTTGGGGTCAGCTGCTGCAGCTCACACTGTACACAATACAAGAATTTATTAGTCCAGGATATTGGCTGGTTGGTTGGTTTTTTAAGAAATCAAATTTAGAAAAGCTTCAACTTCTGTGGCAGAGACACGTGGGCGCATTTTCAATGGTGACCACTATGATTTGGGCTGCTCCTTGAGACAGCCCACATGACTGGGGTTGCAGAAGTTGAATAGAGATGGATACCTTTTTTAAAAGGAACAATCAAGTGACAGCTAAATCATTAATTAATGCATGCTGCAGGGCCTGAAGGGAGGAGCAGGACTCATTGTCATTGTATTCCTAGAACCTTGCTAGACCCTAGAGACCTGCTCCTCCCTTCAGACCCTGCAGTAGTTATAATTCAATGAATCAGCGGTGACTGGAGTGTTCCTTTAATGGGATTTCCTAAAAACAAACCTGTGTTCAGTTGTCCAAGACTGTCCTTTAACTCATTTTTCTGCTGAAGGGGCTCCTTGTGTCATATCACTATGATGCTCGGAGTCTTATCCTCTGCACTGTAGTCGGTACATGAAATCCGGCCACTGTAAAGTCTAATTCACACACCAAGCACAGTCGTCCGAAATTCCAATAGGACCAATGTACGAAACATTGAACCTCTTAAACTCCTCACCAATCTAAAGAGGTGCAAACAACAATCCAAAAACCACTTACCGCTTGACATATTGATAGGAGTGGTATTTTAGTGGTTCCCTGTGGAGGCTGGCTCTGCTGGAACTCATCCTAGCTGCCTGCACACAAGGCGTGTCGTCACAGCCAGTCCATGGTGCTTATGGGGGGCCGCACTGTCCGTCACAATGTGGGGGTGACCTGTGGAAACACAAATAGAAATGAGACCTTCAATAAGACCAATCAAAGGGATACAAAGACCTGCTATAGTGAACAATCCCATTACCTTTAATGAAACTATCCAGAAATAATCACGATACATGAAAATCACTCATATACTGGCTACATATAGGAACACAGCTCTGCCTATATAGCGTGAGGTGTAAGTGCCGTGTAGTGACTGCTAGCTCTTTGTTTACACTCTGGGATCTATTTTTGGGGAAATCAGAAAACAAGTTTAAAAATATCCCCACTGAAGATTTCCACAACTCAACACTTGTGACTGCAAGGAATCTGCCAGGGGCCTATAAATACAGCCGGCGAGGCTGACACTTCACATTCCTGTGACACTCAGATGAGGAGCCCAACGCTGCAGGATGGGGGATGTCTCCTGCAATTCATCACACCTGGTCAGCATGCACACAGCAGGATCCCGACGCTGGGAGAATATGCTGCAGCATGAATCAGGTTGCAGAAGGATCTCTGCACTGTGTATAAGGCCTTTACAAGAAAGCAAGTCAGATGTCATAAGGAATTAGAGGAGTCGGGAGCAGATGTGGGTCACACAAACCTCTTCATCACATGGTTATCGGGATGCCGGCTCCGCGGGACCTACACTGAGTTTCCAAAGGCCGGGAGAGTTTCCAGGGAAATCACAATCCCGCAGAACACAGGAGCGGCCACGGTGCTGCTCAGGACCACAAGGACAACGACAACATGGTGACTGCTGCCATGTAGGGCAATGAGCGAGGAAGGGAGGATTTATAATAGGCAATTCATCTGGTGAGGTGCAGGTGTATTATAAAGGAGGGACTAGGAAATCATCTTCAAGAGCTGGCAATCATTAATAGGTTATGAAATGCAGTCATAAACTGTCTCAAACCAGTGGACAAGCTCTTAAAGGGATAGGACAAATTAAAAGGCACAAAACAGACCACAGGGAGATCAGCTACACAGCACTTGTGTTTTACACCGGCGCATGTACACCCTGCCTACTAGAATCTATAGCAGTGATGGTGAACCTTTTACAGACAGAGTGCCCAAACTACAAACCAAATCCACTTATTTACCGTGGAGTTCCAACATGGCATTTTAAGCAGTAACTTATTGCTACCCGTTCTTCCACAACTTTCAATCGTATCAGCCCCCTGAGGCCACCAATACAATTAAAAGGAGGGCAAATTCATGCTCTCATTATAGCTTCTCTGCAGGGTCTCTCTGTAGAGGAAGAATAGTGGGTCCAGCAGGAGGACCTCCAAAGATATTGCAGTTCTGTCAACACCTTCTCACTTTTCCCGCAGTTACAAACAGCCAATGAGGTGTCGCTTTAAAATAGCGCCGAGATCAGCTTCTCTTAAGTTGCCTGGGACTGCAGGAAGATTTGGTGGATCTGGTCATATTTGGTTAACTGCGGCAATGGTCTGAGTGCCCACAGAAATGGCTCAGAGTGCCACTTCTGGCACCCGTGCCATAGGTTTGCCACCACTGATCTATAGGAATAGATCAGGGCAAAATTTAAGACCTTATAGGGACAACCCAAAGCAGGAACACAAAACCCTATAAAGAGGAGGGGAACCAGTGCAAATCCTGAAAAAAGATATTGCTGTGCTGAGGGCAGATGTACAATGTACAGGGTTGAAGGTTACAGACTGTATGTAAGGGATTAGCAGTCACACCCTGAAGCCAACTTTCACCTCAACTCCCATTTCATTTTTACTGATGTCACCGGACGATCAAGGACCGGTTTTTATTGTTAGTGAATTATTAATGTGCAAGTGATGAACAAGAGTAAAAGGAAAGGTATTAACACTCAAAGGGTCATTGCTACAGTTCGCCGCACTGAAGGGGGGAAATACAGAATAAACGGATTTCTAGGACCCTGTGTCATGCAGACAACCCCTCAATCACTAACTTACACACATTATAGATTGCAGTCTCTTAGTAGTCAGGAACAGGAATAGTTTACACATACTACGGATAACCATTCCCACTTACACTCAATGATTGGTCACAGCAGTGGGAAGCCCCGGAACCGGAGCAGAAATTATGGATCGGTACAGGACAGGTTAGAATATGGGAATTTACAGAAACGAAACTGGTCAACGTGCTCCTCTCACCTATATACACTGATCCAAACTGATGAGGATTTATGAAGCCAATAAACCCATTAAATCTGCGGTTGGCCAATAAATAGCGACTTTACTCCTATGACGCATCACTTGGATTGATCATTAGGAATTCATTGGCGCACCTGCAGTATCTGGCACCCACACAAATTGGCGGAGCACAGCAGCGCTGGGGTGCAGATACTGTATGGTATGAGAAGAGGCAGGGATCAAATTCAGGAGTAAAATCTACCATAAACCAAGCACGAGCTATACTTTGATTCTATATCAAAGATGGGCGCTAGTAACACCCCCAGGAGCCCTTCTGACTGATTAGCATAATTTTAAAAGTTGATTTTAGAAGGAAGGAGGCCATAGCCAATTTCTGGTCCACTTTATTATATCACAATTTAGCAGTCCAAAGTGAACATACAGATGTAGACATGAGGATGCTTTCATATATAACACACAGCTACATCCGATCCTAGCGACACGGGGGAAGTGAAGTGTGGAGCAGATAGGGCGAGCCTCTACAAAATGCTGTACTACAGAAGAAATCGCTTGATCCACAGTCATACAGCATGCCTCCTCCCTTATTTACTGCTCGCTATCACCTATAAAGAAGTACTGAATAGGTGTACACACATCCAAAGGTCACACAGTCTAGACAGTGCGGTGACAACGTCACAAGACAACGGCCTTCTAATATCTGGCTTCATAGGAGACTTGTTTTCAGGCAGGTACCATAACACTGGACAGGAACCGCAGAGGCCTATACGAAAATCACACTTACCTATGTTCTGAATAACATAAATATCCATGTACACAAAACTACACATCCAAACATTTCCACTGTTAAACGCCACCATAACGTGTCCAGATAACAGTACAGCTCTGACTACTCAGCGCCAAACTCCTATCACAGAGAATAGATTTTTGTATGTATAGATCAATAGTGACAATAGTAAACTTTAGTAACGAAATCAGTTCCTGTGGCCTTTCTCCTCTGCATCTTTATTTATTTAAGCAGTTTGTGTAAATCAGCTTTCTGTCCTGTATCCACTGACAGCTGAGAGAGAAAGGAACCTGAGAAAGTGTCTAATGACTTCACTCAATACAGACAGTTCCTGGATAGTCTAGGTATGGAAAGAGTTTGTCTTTAGCCTCCTTATCTGTCTGAAGAGGACCGACATCAGATACATTGCTCACTGCAGGAAAAATAAGCATAAAAATGGCACAGCGTTCTTTATGGCAAAATATCTGAACGTCTATGGCATGTGCCTGTTCCAAGTTGCTCCAGAGCGAGCCTTTGTAAACATTTAAGTTGCAAACAGGACACCATTCACTTAAAAGTCTCTTAAAAAATATAAGCAAGAAGTAATCTTAACATTTCCAAAACTCCCTGTGTGACTGTACAATATGCCTATCCATTACCGGTCAAATGGAGGCATCAGCTATGTCACACTACCATTATGCACATAGCTGTAGAAGCCAAGCCCAAATTTTACTTCTAAATCCATGGATACAATGAGCCTACAGTTTTCCCCTTTATTACTCCTAACCTTTATCCTTATACTTAAAAGTGGATCGATCAAAGTAATCCAAGTACATGGTGAAATTACAAACAATGGTTGACCATCTAAAATTCAACTAGTATGAGAACTGGAACCTCGGCTATTACATTTGGCTGATCTGCAATACCAGTCTCAAGCTATGTAAAAGGGTGGTGCCGTTTATGTTCCTTAGTGAGGAAGACCGTATATATAAATATTATATATATATTTTACCCATGTTAATAGACACAATATTTTTACAAGTTATTAATTCTATCAGACGCTATAACAAACAGGCCAAAAGACCACGGCTGTATTATTATTATTGGTACTCACAGACTCTGCCAAAGAACATACACACTGATGAGAACAATCCACTTTATTTTCATGGCAGCGGTGAAGCCGGCCAAATAAAATGGGTGTATACCACATTAAACAATCTTGGAATCTGCTACTAGGATATAGGAAAATCTGAGTTATGGAGATGCTAACTTTCTCTTTGCTTTTAATAGAGTTAATGGCCACACATCCTGGAGAGGCGTTTCACATGGCTGATGTACCAGGCACATGATATAACACTGACCCCTGATGTGGCTATGGTGGACTGAGGGTGCCCATAGGGTGACATGTTATATGCTCCCTACTTTGTAGCACCTTGCAGAAATAATGCAAATAAATTACATTAAATATAACTTTTCAACAGTTTCCATCCTCCTCCTGGTATTTATAAAGATTATTTTAGTTAGGGAGGAATATATAATTTATGGAAATGTACACAGGCTAGACAAGCCTTGTATGACCATGTATGTATGCGCTGTGCCGCACCCTCCGCTGTAAACATTGTGGTCACATTGTAGACTACCTGACCACAGCAGTAACTTACATGTGCAAGACTTTATTCATCGTCCTAGAGAGACCAGAAGCAGCACAGCTGTACTCAGAAGACAGAAAAGGAGGAAGGCAAGGGAAACATAGGAAAGCTCTGCATTCTCTGTAATACTCAAGTTCTACCACAAAGCTTAGGTAATACCGAGCATTAAAGGGGTTGTACCTAGTTTAAATCTTATCTGCTATTAACAGTATAATGGGGAAAAAAAGATTTAGCGGAACCCCCTACCCCCAAGCACGGGCGGGCACGGGCGTGGGGGAACCCCAAGCAAACATTAGAACAGATCTGCCACTCCATGAAATATTATGGGAGTGTCAGAAATTATGGTTGACCTCGAAAGTCAAGCCACCACCAATTAGCTTGTTACCCCCTGTGGATAGAGGATAACTTGGTACAATACTACTACTATTAATAATAATTCCTTTATTTATACAGTGCTCAGAGTTTACGCAGCGCTGCACAGAGTTTACCAAATCAGTCCCTGTCCCCAATGGGGCTCACAATCTATTCAACCTACTAGTATATTTTGGAGGAGTGTGGGGGAGGAAACGGAGGACCCGGAGGAAACCCACGCAAACACAGAGAGAACATGCAAACTCTTAACGGGTTTATTGATGACCTATCCTTGGACAATGTGCTCATATGCTAATAAACACTCATCGCACATTGTTGTGGCCTGGTTATACTCATGCAAAGTGGCCTGGGGACAAAGTAAATTACCAATAGCTCCTGCTACATTTCTCTGCAGTGAATTATCTGCAGCACATCTCTACATACACAATGAGATGTGCTGCAGACAACTGAGCATCTCTTATGCACCAACCATCTACATGTTATGCAATTTTCCAGGTAATCAGTATAAAGACATAATTGAAGGCTGCTGAAGGACACATTTTGGACAATGGCCAGTAACATCTTCTGGGCCACTCCTCAGAGGTGATCATTTGCCTTATTCACTTTCTAACACCAGTCTCAATGACACGTCTGAAGCTGTGGAGCAGCATGAAGATAGGACATTAGCAGGAGGGTGTGGTGACAGCGCTTGTTATCTGTAACCAGAGCTACACAGGAGTATGGAGGAATGACATGAATGTACATTGTGTAATGTAATTAGGTGTGGCACCAAGTGCACGGCAGGAGAACATTTCACCCTAGGAAGAAAACCTTCTAGCTTTATGACATAGTAGTAAACATCACTTATGTCATCAGAAAAGAAGCCGAGCCTCCCCAGAGGAGGATGGAGAAGGCAATCCCAGAGACCTGTGACCTCTTATGTAAGCGATCAGAAGATGGAAAGGTGCTTTACAATCCTGGCATTATAAAGTTATAACCAGAACTAGGGACTCAGCAGAAACACCAGACACTATATCATATCAGGGCTCTACTGGCCGGGACATACAAGGGTCAGTGAATCTGGGGTCTATTTGGGTGGACAATTAGTTGGGACATGCGCTACCACTCCATTACTCTCTATGGCCTGAGTACTGAGCTCACCTACCTCTGTCAGCACCATACAGATGACTACAGCTGCTCTGGTCATTTTAGGGTACAAAAAAACCCTATTCTCATCAACGGGACATCCACAAATCAGCAAGTTATCCCTGGTATTGAGGAGGTCATAAAAAACTCACTCCCTAGACATACATTGTAATTCTGCCCAACCACGGGTAAGTTTCCAACCCAGGTAATCATAGTTTTTAAAATCCATGCTTTATGTAAAAAGGATCCCCATTTAAAAGGGAACCCATCATCACATTATTCCCAAATACAGCTAGTGACAATTCAGCACTTCATATCATGTGACCAGGGTGATCTCATCTAAGGTCCTTTTACCCACTACCATTTGCAAAATCTACCCCATGAATATATCTGATCACATGACTTCACAGCATGGCTCCATCCATGTTCTACCCCTTCCCATCCTCCATGGAGGCATGCTGCGATTTCATGTGATCAGATATACACACGGGGTAGATTTTGCAGCCAAGCAGGACACACCCTCCCTGACTCCTGGCCGTATGCCAGGTAATATAACAAAGTTGATATTAAAGAGGACCTGTCACCTATAAAAATAGCACTAG
The DNA here is from genome assembly GCA_019512145.1 of Engystomops pustulosus. Lineage (NCBI taxonomy): Eukaryota > Metazoa > Chordata > Amphibia > Anura > Leptodactylidae > Engystomops > Engystomops pustulosus. The sequence continues at coordinate 32,841,514 of CM033647.1, read as the reverse complement.
GAGCCGCTTACTAAAGTAAGCGGCTCCTAGTGCTAAAACTGATGCAGCAGTGTTACACTGCTAGCATTACTGGAGACCCCAGATAAAGCTAGCAGACACTGCCGCATTGTACACTAGAAACGCCAGACCGCGATGGAAGCGGTCCAGCGTAATCATGAGGGGGCGGGTTTAGGAGCGGTGACTGCCACATGACGTACTGCAGTCACTGCTGGCCTATGGAGAGGGAGGGACGATCCAGGGAAGAGGAGGACCTTCCTTTCATGAATACGCCGGACTGCTATGGTCAGGCATTTCCAGTGTAATTTGCAGCGGAGTCTTCTAGCGTTGGTTTTCTTACTTTAGTAAGCAGCTCCTAGTGCTGTTTTTATAGGAGACAGGTCCTCTTTAAGGTGATGTGAGGGAAGCAATTTTTAACTAAAAATAACTCGCTGTAAACCTGTCACTAGCTGTATATGTGAAAAATGTGGCGACAGGTTCTCTTCACAGGGTTTACTTTTATTTAAAAAAAAATTTAAAAGTTTGAAAATCACTTCCTAGCTTTTTTGTGGACCTTTTGTGGAAAAAAAAAACAAGTTCACCTCCCATGCAGCCTTGCAGAGTAGGCATTTTACCTTAAGAGGAGGGCACCATTTACCTGAATTAACTACTTATTGCACCTATGGCGGCTGTCATCACGGACCAGGAATGGTAAACCCATGACATACCCATATTTGTTATCCAGCCTGATGTGTGACACGTTACAGATCAGCAGTAAAACCTTTCCCTTCTCCCTACATTTGACATGACAATGCTGAGATCACCTGCACCATTGTCATGCTGCCTGTTATCTGCTGATACACCATCATAGCCGTGGCTCAGACCTCATGGAGGCACATGCAGCCCCTGCAGCTTTCTTTCCATGTCCCTGTAGAAGTGTTACAAGAGGTTTACTCAACACTAACACAGAGCAATCCAAACACTAAACAGTTGTATCACACGAGGCTGACCCCATCCTGTAACATTATCACATCACAGTGCCATTTGTAGAGATTGTCGCCTATAGAGTCTTTCCTGTAGCCCCATGGGATCCTGTACAACTTTGGACGTCCTATTCACAAGCGGTATAGATGCACATTAAGCAATAAATCCGCACCCCCCTCCATTACTAAGAGCTTGGCTGTTACTCTCTGTACTACACACATTATTTATTCTCCAAATTCAGTCCCAGGCTCCAGATGCAGTTACACAACTCGCTTTTCATGGGTGTAGTAACAGGTTGGAGAACCAGATACAGATCTCCCTTTCCCAGTCAAAGACAGATCTGTGTAAGTTATTCATGTACAACGCGCTCTGCTGCCAAACCTTACTTCTATGTTACATATTACATCTCATCGTGACCAGCAGCAGCGACAAACACGACGTTATAGTAAAAGATCCTCCTGATGGAGATCCATCCTTATGGCCGTGTGTATAACACTAGACACATACAGTACAAGTACCTACTCTAAATGATAATTCCTTTATTTATATAGCGCACACAGATTACACAGCGCTGCACACAGCTTGCCAAATCAGTCCCCAATGGGGCTCACAATCTAATCTACCTACCAGTAGGTTTTGGAGTGTGGGATCTTATACATTAACCCCTTGCCGACGGTGCCCGTTTTTTAACCTTGTGTTTGTTTTTTTGCTGCTCTACTTTCAAAATCCATCACTACGTAAGGAGCTGTATGAGTCTTACTTTCTGAATAACAAATTGAACTTCCCAGCATCAGCATCTACTATTCCATGTACCTGGAAGCTGGAAAAAATGTCAAAGTGAAATTGATTTTAGCCATTTTATTGTAGGTTTTGTTTTGAGGGCTTTTACTGTGAACTCCAAACGACACTCACCCACTTTCACACTGAACTTTGCCAGTTTGGTTCACCTTTCTCTCTCCTCCCCCCCCCCCCCCCCCCCCCAATGCCAGGTAACGTTCACAGAGTTAACACTATAAAAGGGCATGCAGGAAGTGCAGGTGGCCACCATTTTGGGAAGGATCATCAGTGCATGGCCACAGTTTCAAAAAAGTGTGGTGCCATTTTCTGTTACCGGGTTCACTGCAGGGAATAACTTTTTATATTTTGAAAGTTCAGACATTTTAGGAGGCAGGAATACCCAACAGGTTTAGGATTGTATATATTTTCATAGCAGTTCCAGGAATGGGGGTGATTTGAACTTTGATCACAGGGATTTAAACCTCGGGGGTGGTCTTATTACTCCATATAATACCTCATACTGCAATATTACTGTACTTCAGTATACAGGCGGTCCCCTATTTAAAAACACCCTAGTTACAGACAGACCCCTCTCACCACTGTGAGCTCTGGTGAAGTCTCTGGATGTTACTATAGTCCCAGACTGCAATGATCAGCTGTAATGTGTCTGCAATGAAGCTTTATTTATAATTCTTGGTCCCATTACAGCATAAAATTTTGAAACTCCAATTGTCACTGGGGCAAAAAAAATGTTTGTCTGTTACTACAATTATAAATTATACAGTTTCGACTTCCATACAAATTCAACTTAAAGGGAACCCGTCACCACTATTTTCACAAATACAGGTAGTGGCAGGTTCCTATAGAGCTCTAGTAACTATCTGACACCCTGCTTGTAGCTAAAAATTGTTCCCCTCAGATCCCCATAAAATCAGAGTTATAATCTTGCCTGGTATCTATGCAGCTTTGGGAGAGAATCTACGGGGGAGTGGCCTAATGTCATGTGACCAGGGTGACATCAAAGGTCCGTGAGCTACTTAATATGAAAACTATACACCATATGCATATCAGACAACATAAAACAATCACAGCAGTCTCCATGGACTTCTACTCCTCTGCATGCAGGCTGCTGTGATTTCATGTGATAAAATATGCTGTGATTTCATGACATATGTGCTTAGTGTACAGTTCCTAATGCTACAAAAGCTATAGGACCTGCGATGAGGTCACCCTGGTCACATGACATTATAGCAGCATACAGCAATAGGTATGGAGAAAAGCTGCTAGACTCAGCCTGAGGAGGCCACGCCCACCTGGACTCGCTGTAGCCATGCTTAGTTACCAGGTAAAACTATAAAGTTGAATATATGTGAATCTCAGTGGAATAATTTTTAGCTACAAGCAGGGTGTCAGATAGTTACTAGAGCTCTATTGGAACCTGTCACCACCTGTATTTGTGAAAATAGTGGTGACGGGTTCCCTTTAAGAACAAACCTATGGTCCTATCTTATATGTAACCCGGGAACTGCTTGTATTGGGATTTACTGTTGATCTGTTACCCATTAAGGATCAGCCTGACTTGACAGGCTTGGGAGTCTCAGTAAGTATGAAAGAGACCGCTTGTTACCGGATGTACATCCATTTTTAGTGGTTAAGCAAGATTAACCAACCTTGGTAGGACCATGTAGTGCAGCAGTTCTCAACCTGTGAGTTGAACACTCGACAAGGGTCGAACGATAAAAACAGTGGTCGCCTAAAGCCATCATAGCCACGAAACTGCAGCAAAAACGTGATAAAAAAAGTGTGCATTATGCACACACTAGTTGCAGCGGGACCTTGAATGACATCATCTGGGGTCCCTATACCAGCTGTATCTCTAAAGAAATACAGGCTCTACAGCCTGCCAGCTAAAGGATCTGTGATGATGTAATCATCACATGACCCTCCGGCTTCTCAATCACATACAGCAGGGCTGATGACAGTGAAGAGGAGGAAAAGGATGGAGGACTAGACCTGTGGGGATCCTTGGTAAGATCTAGGAGGGAACTTTGCGTGGGGGAGAGGTGAGGGGGGGGGGGGGGGGGAAGACGAGGGGGGGGGCAAAAGGAGGGGGGCAATACCTGGGTGGAATTCTGTGTGAGGAGGGGGTAGCAGACATGGGGGGGCTGAGTGAGGTGAAGAGGAAGAGGAGACTTGCGGGGAGCAGTATTATAGTAATTATATTGCTTTACATAGGGGGCAGTATTGAAGTAATTTTCTTGTACAAAGGGGGCAGTACTGTAGTAGTTATATTCTTGTACATGGTTTGGGGTGACCACAACATGAGGAACGGAATTGCGGGATCACAGCTTTAAAAAGGTTGAGAACCACTGATCTAGTGTGTACAGGGTGTCCAGACTTCCACACAACAGCAGACCCTAGGACAGTGATGGTGAACCTTTCAGAGATCGAGTGCCCAAACTACAACCAAAATCCACTTATTTACCGTTCAGTGCCAATATGGCATTTCAAGCAGTAACTTATTGTTACCTGTTCTTCAACAACATTCAATTGTATTGGCCCCTGAGGCCACCAATGCAGTTGAAAGAAGGTGGGCAAATTCAGACCGTAATTGTAGCTTCTCTCCAGGAAGAATAGTGGGTCCAGCAGGAGGACCTCAAAGACAATGCAGTTCAGACAACACCTTCTCACTTTTCCTGCAGTTTCAAACAGCCAATGAGGTGTCACTTTAAAATAGTACTGAGAACAGCATCCCTTAATTTGCTTGGTACTGCAGGAAGATTTGGTGGATGTGGTCCTGTTTGGTGAAATTAGGGGGATGGCCACAGAAAGGGCTCCAAGTGCCACCTCTGGCACCCTTGCCATAGGTTCGCCACCACTGCCCTAGGACAAGGAAGGCAGCACCAAATATTCACACTTAGTTGAGCATTCATATGTATGGTTGAAGGACAACAGAAAGGCATAGAAATGCTGCCACTACCCATGTCACAAATGTTAATGTATGAGAGTATGAGAGTGTTTGTTTTGGTTTTCTCTGGGTCCTCCGGTTTCCTCCCAAACTCCAAAACATACTGTTAGGTTGTTTAGATTGTGAGCCCCATGGGGGACAGGGAGCAATTTGACAAGCTTTGTGCAGCCCTGCGTAATCTGTGTGCGCTATATAAATAAAGAATTATTATTATTGAGAGTCTTCAAACTGGAGCCTGAAGCATGTGAACATAGCCATAACAAGGCTGTGCAGGGAATGGGGAATTAAACTGTAATATGGGTCATGGCAGCGAAAAACTGAGCCATGTCCAAACTGCTCTAATAATTCTTCCACATTATACACTGTGATGGCACATAAACACAGACTACATTTACACAGGACTGACATCACCCAAGGAAAAAAACATCTTTTGATGTCAATCTATAAAAGCTGCTCTTATTTACTATGGAAACATGACAAACCCAGCAGAAGACATCAGATGCACTTGTAAACTTCCTCCATTACACCACAACATGACATTTCCTGCGTGAAACCTTACATAGGAAGCCAGGGGACCCCGTCCTCAGTGAGTGCAGCACCGTGTCCTGATTCCAGGGTCTGCTGGGGGTCCGGGTTATACAAGCGCTGTGCTAGGAATGCTGGGAGAGAAATCACATGCTGGGACATGCTGCACACAGAGGCTGCCGCCATACTAAACCTGTACAAGAAGTCACTGCAGACCTTATCTTCTACAGCACGGCACAACATTGTCAAATTTCATGTCCACAAGGTAATAGGTGCGTGAAAGCACACGTACACACAAGATATTAAGGGTCCCCCTACAGAAATAATGCACAGCATCCAGAGGATTTTACTCACATTACAATGCCCGAAAATAAAGGTGCTGACCCTAGTCAGTATCAAGCAAATTTTATTCCATTGTAAATGCTTCACTTCCCAATCACATGAAACCTTTCTCTGAAACCTTCAATTATTGTTCAGTTATCTACTACCACTATAATAAAAAGTTAGTCCATATTCAGCTGCAGACAGTGGAGAGCTGTGTACCTTTGTGGGCGTTGTGAGAATCCAGAGATCTGTGAAAAATTATTTGCATTTAAGGATTGTAACTGGACTTTAAGCAATCTAAAGCACTGAACACAGCACAGCTCTTCCCCCCCTGTTGTAATAGTCAAACAGAAGTGACAGCAGGGGGAGGGGCTGTGCAGCAGAACAGTAAAAAATCTCATACACCAATGCTCAGGGTCCAGCTACAATCCTGCTGCTACCACACCACACACATCTTTGGTTACAGCTCTGACTTTAGCTCTATATGGTCCAAACTCTGACACATTCCCTTTAAAGGGAACCTGTCACCAGGGACCTTCATTTTTCACTAAAGACAGATTGTAAAAGCCCATGACACCTGTAGTGCAAAAATGCCTCTCTGCCTACAATATAATTGTGTGTTATAACTTACTCTTGCATCCTGACAAAATCCTGGGGTAGTCCCAAGGGCTGGACTTTGGTTTGAATGCATTCAAAAAACAACATGCGACTTGTCTGAGCTACAGGCTGCCTCCATCTTTGTGCTCCCGTACAGCTTGTCCCTCACCCACTGATGTCAGGCTGACCAGGCTGTGACCTCTGAAGGAGCAGGAGGAGGAGCTGTACAGGAGAACAAAGGTGGGGGCTAAAATCTGAGGAGGGAGTAACACAGACAAGCCACATGTTTATTGAAATGCATCTAAACCAAAGTCCAGCCCCTGGACTTTTGTCAGGTTGCAAGGTAAGTTATCACACACAATTATATTGTAATGCAAATGCTTAGAAAAGGCAGACAGGCATTTTTGCACTGCAAGTGTCATGGGCTTTTACAATCTGTTTTTAGTGAAAAATAAGGTCCCTGGTGACAGGTTCCCTTTAACCAAAATAAATTGCACTGAGCTGCAATAAAATAACAGTCTGTGGACACAAATGGAACAAATATTATTGTGATTATACTCAATATTTGCAAACTGAAAATGAATACATTTGCATTGGACCTGGTGCGCGTCCGGCATGGATCCAAACACTGAGGCGTGTGACAGACCCCATGGTTATTGGCATAATGTCATTCACACAATGTTAGAAAGTGATTGTTCCCTTTTGAACACACAGATGTAAATGGCCGAGTCCTGTGAGTCACCTAGACGTGAAGGTCATGGGTAGAGCGGCTCAGCAATGTGACCGCCTACCTGCAGTGCGCTGAATGCCTGACCTGCAAAGAGTTGAAGGCTGGGAGTAAAATTAGGGAACAAACATTAAGAACAAATGTAGAAGCGGCACGTTTGTAGATATCGGGTAGAAATGTATGCCGCTGACCAATGTACTTTTCCACAAATAGAATAGCTGGCACAGCTAACAAGGCTGGCACTTCCAAAGCTCTCATTAAGAATCCAGACAAGTAGAAAGCTTTGTGCACACAAGCTCTGATAATTCCTCTAATAATGGGCACATATAGGGCAAGACTGGATTTGTGGACTTACAAATTTCCTCTTAGGTTCATAACTTTTTGGCTGATTTCCACGGCAGGGTCACAAGGAGCTCCAGCATAAGGCAAGGCAAAGTTTTATATTACAAAGCCCCCGGCGCTCCATATGTTACTTTATTTTGCCTCCATCGTTTTCTCTGCTCGAAACCACTGCCAAAAAAACCTTTTCCCATAGATCCCTACGTTAAACTGGACACACGGGGAGGTAACCATGTGAGTGTTGTATTATGGATCTACAATATGAAGATGTCCACATGACTCACAGTTGATTTGTAAGTGTTCTCTATAGAAATATGATTATAAGAAGGTGCCAGACACTAATGGTAGCCGCTTATCTCCAGTGAGAACAAAGAATTTCTACATGGCAACAGTGGAGAGCCCAAACACTCCCTGAGGCCAGTTATAGAGGAACACATTACAGCCGCAAGCCCACGCTAAAAAACAAAATAATGTGTATTGCCCTGTTATGGGGTTTTGGTATGGTATGAGAATGATCACTGCAGAGCTATATAAATGTAGTGAATGCTGGACAGCACAGATCTCGCACCAGGGTATATGGACAGTAGCAGAACCGCTGTTCACACAAGACGCATTTGGGAACAATACTAATAGTGTCACAACTTATGGTGGAATCATATTTTATGTGCAACATGTTAGTATAGGCTCCAAGAGTCTTTCCCAGGTGCAGAAGTGTAGCTTTGTGATCAAGGCAGAGAATTATCTCTATGTACAGTACCCAGCAGTCCCCAGGTTACATACAAGATGGGTTTCATAGGTTTGTTCTCAAGTTGAATTTGTATGAAAGTCGAAACTGTATATTTTAGAATTGTAGATCCAGAAAAAAAAAATGTTTGCCCCAGTAACAATTGGAGTTTCAAAATGGTAATCCATTACAGCAAAAAATTAAAACTACATTACAGACACTTTACAGCTGCTGATCGTTGCAGCCTAGGACTATAGTAAAGCATCCAGAGAGCTTCACCAGAGATGGTGGGGGCAGAGGGGTCTGTCTTGAACTAGGGGTCGTCTAAGCCAAGTGATCTTAAGTAGGGGACCGTCTGTATATGTAAATTATGAATGCAAGTGCCCCAGGGGGATCCTGCAACCACAAGTGCTCCGGTTCTACTAAGGAGAGAGCCCAGGGCTTCCTAGGTAGAGACTGAAGATCCTAATGAGAGCTAGGGCATCTGTAGCAAAATCTACCACATCGGATATGCCCCCTGTGCACCTACTGGTGCATTTGTATATTGCTTCATCAATTTGAGGATATTTCTGCTTCTGTAGAGCCCCTACACAGCACTTATAGGTTTGGATGTTATTTTACACCTGACTGACTCCCTACAAAGGTAGATGGCACTTGTTATAGAACTACACAGGGTATCACCCGGCTTTCTCACACTCCTGACTGGTAAAGCCTCCTAGACATAAAGGTGAACCCACAGTGATCCTTACTTTACCGCAAAACTAAGTAAATTATTGATTTAGTCATAAAATATTGTGGGAGTTAAACAGTTACATCGTTTTCCCAGGAGCAGATTTACCCAAGAAAATTCTAGATTGCATTTTCTTTTTTAAACATGACAGATGGTAGAAACACTTAAAAGGAAATCTACCACAAGGTTGTAAACCAAGCTTTTATGCGGGTGTGTGTCCCCTCTGGCAGGATCTGCTTTTCTTTTCGTTTCTTATGCCCTGGTTTTCAAGGGAAAAAGGCTTTGAAAATTATGCAAATTAAGGGGTCCGGGCAGCTATGGAGTAAGGAGATCCTCGGGATCATTTGCATATTGTTTAAAACTTTCTTTTTTTTGCAAGAAGGGGCACACACCTGCAGGTAAGTGTGCTTGGTTTACAATCCTCAATCCAGGTGGTAGATAATATTTAAAAAGGATTGTACCACGAATACAACTTCTCAGCTATCAGAGCCAGACTAGCCCTTGTTAGAATAACAAGGGTTCCTAGTGCCATATAATGAATGGAGCCACTTCAATTGTAAGGGACTGACAGAAAAACCCAAAGACTGTACTCTTCAGCAGTCCAACAGAAAAGTACACATATCCGAGTCAAGCAAGATTGGCTGCATAGTGGACTGCATTCAACTGATTCACACGGTCATGGTCAGTCCAAGAATAACGCTAGTGTCCGGACTTCACAGACCGATCACAGTGAAAAGGACTGGACTTTAAGCACCTTAGTGACATATGATGCAAGGAGCCCCTTCTTACTGGTTGGATCATGATTACGCTACAGGCAGGGAAGCAGAGACTCCATGTACATCACTATGATGCTCAGAGTGCTATACTGTGCACTGGGATCGGTCCTTGAAATCTGACAAGCACAGGGTCAGTGATTCAGTGTGAAACAGCGCTCACCTGAACAGCCAGCTACAGATCCGGTATAGGGAGAAAAATTCTGCTAGTTGCTCCTTGGCAACAGACTACAAAGCACAAAGTGACCGTCTACAGCACCTTCCCAGGTGTCTGGACACTACACTGCTGTCAGGGCATGCTGGGATATGTAGTTCTACCAAGAAGAGGAGAGTCACAGGTTGGAGAGCAGCACTAGGGGGTCCCACAGTCTGGAAGATCCTAGCGATGTATTCATTAACCTGGATGGATCCTTGCATCATCAGACATGGATCAGACACGGCTCTCCTGTATATGAAGGAGCGGAGAGATGACAGCACACATCCCCCAGGTGCACGGTAGTCTGCCCGGGCCTGCCGATTAGAAAACTCCGAGGCTGCGGCCTGCACTCCGCACCGGCTATGAAGGAACCGTATAACGTCGCCGGGCCCGCTCCTTCCCTCCCTGCTCCCCGGGCAGCGCTTACCTTGTCTCTCAGCCCCTGGCGGCGGCGTCTACAGGCGGGAGAGGAGAGGGGACGAGGAGGGCAGCGTCTCTCCCGCGCCTCACGCACGGGCCTCCTCAGGTCGGTGTGGCGGGGTAAATCCTCCGGTAATGTGATCCTCAGAGGAACAGACAACAATATAATAACGACCCAGCGACACCGAAACCAGAGGAATGGGGTGGAAAGGAGATAAGCGCTACGTCACCAGAACAAACCCAACTGCCGCTTCTCATTGGTCCGGCTGAGCTGCCACTCAAGCGTTATCCCGCCCCTTTCCATCGCCCTCTTGACTTGAGCGTACCTGTCCGCGGGAGCGCGCATTGCTGCCATAGCTATACATGGGCACGGGGGCGCGCCTCCTAGCACTCAGTGTCATGTCCCACCTCCATCATTACTGAATTATCATGTAGTCAGGCCCTTAACAAGACACATGGCTCCCAGAGGGCAATACTAGATCTGTGGTGACTGGGAAAGTAGTGTATATACACAATTGCCCCGGTATTAGGGAAGGGGGGCAGGAAACTGCAACTTTAGGCTACATTCACACTACCGTATGGGGGACGTATATATGCCGTATATACATCCCCCATAGACGGCAATGGGCGCACAGCCCCGTACGGGGCAGTCCGCTACCGTTCCGTACCCGGGGAAAAGATAGGACATGTACTATCTTTCCCTGGAATACGGCATCGTGCACTATATATCACTATGGAGAGGGGCGGGGGTGTGATAAACCACAACCCGTCCAACAACATCCACTTTCGGGCAAGTTTTGTGTAAAGCCACGTGGGACAAATTAAAATTACTATTCAAAATTTGGAGTTCAGACTACCGGCACACGAACAAGGCAAAAATCGAAGAATAACGTATATAATGATATCTTCACACATGATTTGCATATATCTGGCATCCCTTTTACATGGATCCATATAAACTATAGTCTATGGGATACATGTACCTTATTTTTGGCTTGGCTTATTTTTTTCTTTCGACTTTTTGGGGCACATGTAAACTTTTGCGACTTTTTTTGCGCCTAAGACAACCTCCTTTCAAAGTTTCTGCAGTGTTCCCTGAGTTATCAACCTGATTGCAGTTGTAAAAGTTGCAACTTTTTGTAAAGTTATAATCCTATACCTGCTTTTGCTAGGCAAAAGAAACCTGTTTGTAATTTTTAGGGGACTTATGTTTAAAAGTCGTAAAAAACTCCGACAAATCTGACCAGCAGACCAGTCAGGAGCACTATCCCAAAGAAAGGTACATGTGCCTCTATGAGGGATCTGTGAAAATCGGTTCTCATTAGGACATCCTTTTCCGCTTAACAGATAATTCATATGTCCTGTTAAAATAACAGCTATGGGCAATGATCCATTAAAACACAATGGGGCACATTTACTTACCCGGTCCTGCCGCGATCCCCGAGATGCGTTGTCCGACGAGGATGAAGTCCGGCTCGATCCACTAAGGTCCGCCGGAGTTCACCTTCTTCTTCCCGGTGTATGTGAGTGCATTGTCTTGCGACACAATTTCAATTTTAAATCCCGTGCTTAGTCTGAATCAGTCGGGTTGTCCTGATTTGTGTCGCATGAAAGTCGACACAATTGCGCCAAAATCTGATCGCGTGCGCCATAAACCCGTTAAATGCGGCACAAACTGGAAATAGTCCATCCAGAAACCTGACCATGTAATTTTCTCTACTCCATCTCTGATCAATGAGGATCTGTCATTTATTTGACCATAGGCCCACGATCAGATATTGAATTTTTTCATAACTAAAGAGTGTAAATGATTTATCAACATAAATTTTCCAACAATCATTGGGTGCTCAGTAGTCAGGACGTATATAGTTCAGCCATTACTGCACGTGCGCTTGTCATGTACATAAACAGGGGTAGAAGTGTTGAACAAATACACATTTACAAGCATTACACATTTCCCAGTCTGAAGAGGAATACAATGGATGAATAAATCCACCCTTGTTGTTGTTGTCCAGTGCATCCTACTGTGAGCATGTCTGGAGGAGTCTCCCAGCCTTTGCTCTGCCCTGTACCTGTGAAATTCAATTGAAATGATCAGAATTTCTGAATTTTTGGTATTAATTCGCTCGGCGATCTCCGTCAGCTGCATAGAGATGCAGGGCCGATTCTAGCATATTTGCTGCCTGAGGCGAATATTAAAATGCTGCCCCCCCCCCCCGCTCCCTGTTCAGTAAATGCTGAAAACTTTAGTTACAAGTAAAATCCCCACAGACACTGACACTGTGTGACTGAATACAGGATCTGAGAGGCATTAGTGGCATCTAGTACCTTATAGATGACAATCTCTTCCATCAGGAGGACTTTATTCCAGGTTCTCCAATCCATGACGTATCACGGCTGAATTCACGGCCAGATATCTTCAGCTCCGTGCCGCATGGAATTATAGCATGCACAGCACACCAATCAGTATACAACACCCCTAGTTTATTAATACAACCCCCCACCCCACAAACTTTTGGTTTACATGATGCAAAGGATAATCTATTGTATCCTATAACTAATATATCCCACCCTGTTACATATGATTTTATATACAGTGCTACCCTGACCAATGTAAATATATAGCACCCCCTAATATATGCTGTATATATATAATAATTTCTTTATTTTTATAAAACCCTGCTCTCATATATTTAAAGGCCTCGTTATTTACCCCCCAATTGAATTATATACAGCTCCCATATAGTTCCTCCCAGTTTAATTAATATCTTGCCCCCATATTAAGATCCCCATCAGTTTGACTATATACATCCTCCCATATAGCTACTGGTTTAATTAGTAACGTGCCCCATATATACAGTAGATTTCCCCATTCCAGTTTTATTATATTTAGAAGCCCCCCAGTTTTATACAGCTAAACATATATAAATATATACAGCTCCACACTGTATAATCAGAATCTGGCGCCATATAAATATATACAGCCCCCCCTGTATAATCACAATCTGGCCACATATAGATATATACATCACCCCTGTATAATCACAATCTGGCCCCATATAAATCCATACAGCCCCCCTGTGTATAATCAGAATCTTTCCCCATATAAATATATACACCCCCCCCCCCCCAGGAAAAAAAAATGAATGTGACCCCATATAAATATATACAGCCCCCCAGTATAAAACTAATCTGGCCCCATATAAATGTATACAGTCCCCCAGTATGAAACAAATCTGGCCCCATATAGATGTATACAGCCCCCGAGTATAAAAGGAATCTGGCCCCATATAAATATATACAGCCCCCAGAGTATAAAACAAATCTGGCCCCATATAAATGTATACAACCCCCCTCCCCCCACCAGAATAAATGGAATCTGTCTCCATATAAATTTATACAGTCCCCCAGTATAAAAGAATGATTCTGGCCGTATATAAATATATATAGAAGCCCCCCACATCTACCCCACCATAAAAGTATTTACCCCTTATTAGCCAGATTTAATTAATAAGTGTACATGAAAAATAATAACACTTACCTCAAGGCAGGGTGCTCCCATGGTGCGCGTCTCCTGTCCTCCAGCCAGACAGATGCTGCATCGCTCCGCATGTATATCGCACCTGTGTCTTAAAGAGACAGGTGCGATTTATTTATCAGGTGGGCGATTCGAGCGTCCAATTGGTCCACATTAGAGCGGCAACTGAGGTAAATGGAACCCTATCGGACCCCTTGTTTTCGTGATCTGTGGGGGTCCCATCACTGAGACCCCTACCAATCAGCAAGTTAGGCCCTATCCCATGGATAGGGCTTAACTTTGATTCATGGTAAAACCCCTTTAATACCAGCAAGAACCTGTGAAAAATGTATAGGGTTGTGTGTAGGATTAGTTGAATGAATATACTTTTTGTCTGAGATTTTATTAACCGCTACTTGCTCCCATGCATCCAAAAGCAGGCTGAAATCTGTCTTACCATAAGGGCATTTTTGAAAAATGCATGCGTGTTTTTGAAAACGCATCCATTTTTGACCCATTTTAATTGAGATAATTGTTAAAACTGTTCAAAAACGCATGCGTTTTTTAAGACTGCTTTAAAACGGCCTAAAAACGTGTTCAAAACACCATGGGGGTCATTTACTAAGGGCCCGATACGCGTTTAAGCGACGTGTTACCCGAATATTTGCGAATTGCGCCGATTTTCCTTGTATTGCCCCGGGATTTTGGCGCACGCGATCGGATTGTGGCGCATCAGCGCCGGCATGCACGCGACGGAAATCGGGGGGCGCGGCCGAGCGAAAACCCCACGGATTCGGAAAAAACGCCGCATTTAAAACAATCAAAGTGTCGCTTGGGACGCGCTTACCTTCACTTGGTCCGGCCCGGTGAACTCGAGTGCGTTCAGATGCTTTTCAGCGCAGCAGCGCCACCTGGTGGACGTCGGAGGAACTACCTTGATGAATCCCGGCCGGACCCGAATTCACCGCAGAGAACGCGCCGCTGGATCACGAACGGACCGGGTAAGTAAATCTGCCCCCATGTGTGCCGCCGGCCTAAGGGTTACAAACCTTATGCTTGTTTCTGATGTGTTTTTTACTGCTATTTTGCAGTATGACGGTGCTTGCAATGTAACTGTTAATTTCCGCAGCTTATTTCATTACCTTATGTTATTCCTAGCCCAAAGCTGAAAAAAACTCTTTTCAACATTGGATTGCCCCCTCCCAAACGCCTGTCTGTTTCTAGAAAAACTGACAGTCATATTTCACATGGATTGGACTCACATTAGTAAAGAAACAATGGTGAAATGATATTTTGAGACATGAAAGAATTTTATTTAGATCTTACCAATTAGAATACAAGAATTTGACAACAGTTCTGCCAAACTAGCCCCCTGGTAAGGAATGTACGGACCAAAAAATCTCTTCCTTGGGATGCCTGGAGCACGGGACCCCCAGGATTTTTGGTGGTTGCCACTGTGCGACAATGACCGCTCATTTGTTTTATTTTGTGTTCCTGACCTGTTGCTATTCTCTGCATGAGCACACTAATGCCAAGATGCTTTTCCATAGGATAACACCTGAAAAAACTATACTATACTATGAATTTTTACACATTGTCACGTTTGCCAATTAACTGTGGCTTTAAGTGATACTATTGCTGTTTATTATGCCCTATCATTTAAATGCAACATTTGTTTGTCTGCTTTTTGACTTTCTTGTTATCTATGTTTCATAAAAGAAACAAATAAATAAAAACTTTAAACAAAAACATTTTTACTTTAGGTCTGGGGTAGATGCAGATGTCTGAATTATGAAAGGGGTTAGTTGGATGATCCTTGCCTGGGGTCTAAATGAGTGGTTCAGTCTTGGGAGTCCAGTTTTTTGGTTTACACCCTGTTCTTGATGTTTCTTATCCAGGCATGTCTCATGTATGACACCTGCCGGGAAATCCTGCTCCTGCTAATTCTCTGGGTCAAATCACATCTATTTTCTATCAGCCATGACATGTCCAGCCTGCCTGCAGTTGTGGGTCCTTGTTGCCACCTGCACTTCTGATGCATCTAACTACTCTCTCTCTCTCTGGAAAATCCTGTTCCTGTGGAAGCTCTAGGTCAAATTATGCCTGGTTTCCCACAGCCACATCAAGTCCTGTCTTGTCCGGGAAAAATATTCTTTGAGTAGCATTAGGTCCTTCTTTGACGCGTCAGATTTTTTACATCTTTTCTTAATCAAACTGGGTAAAGTCCATCAAGGGTCCATTCACCAAACAATATTTGACTTGGAAAATCTGGGTCAAATACCAGGTCATTATCCATGTCAGTCTTTTCAACCTGCCTGGAAAATCGGCCTGTCACTTCTTTTTCTCCCAAAGCGGACTTCATCACTACAGACAGTAAAAATCTGTGGTTAATTCACTAATTCACATTTGCACTGAAATCAATGAAGCCACATTTAATAATAATAATCTTTATTTATATAGCGCCATCATATTTTGTAACGCTTTACAAATCATGGGGGACATATACAATACAGAGTAAAAACATAGTCATATGGAAACAATAGGAGTGAGGGCCCTGCTTGTAAGAGCTTACAGACTCAGGGAGCCACGGATTTTACCTTCGGAAGACCCCTTAATGCCTCATGCACACAGATGGATGTTTTCCCTGGCTACGGCTGTTTGCAGGAGAGAAGAGGGGTAAGTGCTCCTCACCCTCCCCTCTCCATTGAAAGTTAAAAGGCCAGCGATATAATACAGCAGAATATCGGACATGTCCTATATTTTTCCATGCTCGATCACAGTGCAGTGAGACGTGTGACACGGTGACTGGGGACCTTAGACGTCTATAAGGGCCATGATTGGATAGGCCTCCTGTATATGAGGCTTAACTCTGATGCACGCAATTCTGACTTAAAGGGATAATAATTTACCCCACTAAACTAGAAGCAGGGTATTTAATGTCCTTTCTAGCATTCCCCCTTTTATGTGAAATCTCCTCCACATAGGGACTAGGGAGTCATCATTTCAATTGCCTCTATCCTCGGTTCTGTAGTACCTAATACCTTATGCTTCACATCACACCACTTGTGGTTTTGTGAGCTACAGAAGGGGAGATACAGGCAGGTAAATACATGGTTGGTAATGTAAGCTGTAGATAATTTCTTTAACTGTCTGTATCTCCAGTTCTGTACATCACAAAATAAAAATCCTGCAATGCAATCCATAAGAAGAGATTCTTATCTTTTATGTTTCTAGGTGCTATATAACAAAGACCCCCTCTCCTCCAGTCTCTAGGAGTAACTTATGTCAGGCAAAACGTCTGATTTCCATATTACTTTGGAGGTGATTTTTATAGCTAAATGGGTGAAATTTCACATAAAAGAGGAAATGCTAGAAAGGAGTTATTTTAAACTGGGTTTTATGGCCTGCCCTGGGAACTCCCATTCACTTCTACTTCAATCTCTATTTTCTGGGTTGGAGGCATTTGGGACACGCATAGATCTGATATTGAGGACCTATTCTATGGACCTTTTTTGTTGTCATACTTAAAATCCATCATCTTTCTCGTGTGGCATTGTATAAAGCATCTGTTACCTAATTGATGTGTCCAGTTTAGTTGATGTGACAGGTTTCATGCGTGGTTGCCTAACTTGTGTCCTTGTAACATATGGTCCAGACATTGGGCTTTAATGTGAAAATGTTTTATATGTACAGGCAGTCCCCGAGTTACGTACAAGATAGGTTCAGTATGGTTGTTCTTAAGTTGAATTTGTATGTAAATTGGAACTGTATACTTTATAATTGTAACTCCAGTCAAATTATTTTTTGGTCTCTGTGACAATTGTATTTTAAAAATGTTGGCTTGTCATAAGAAGCAGGATTAACAATAAATCTTAATTACAGACACTTTTGATAACTGTTATAACTGTTTATAGTAGGCTAAAGTGAAGTAAATTACCAAAATCCAGAGGTCCATTTGTAACTTGGGGTCGTCTGTAAGTCGGGTGTTCTTAAGTTGGGGACCGACTGCATATGGGCTGGTTTATGTGTTTCATGCCTGATCAGGAGGTCCACAGCTCTTAGTTACACCAATGAACTGCAGAATTAAGACATTTATGATGACGAATGAGATCTAGAAAAAGGGCAGAACATGAAATACACCATATTAGGAATCACCCAGCAGACGGATAGTCCTGAGCCATCTGGACTTATAGTGGGGGGTCTGCTTCCAAAGTGACACAGAGATTGTAATAGGACTCTTTTAATTGGTGACCTCAACTCTCACGGTGCATTGGACTTTATCCTTGCTGAACTTCTGCCCCTGTAATGGATATTATTTACTAGACTTGCCGTGAAGGAACATGAAGGGCCTGAAGTCGCACATTCATAATGAAACAATAAATTCAGAAAGACTTTAGACCCATTGATTTTTACACATTGGGGGGATTCAACAATGTGTCTCAGGTTCCGCCAGTCTCTAGCTGGAAAACACTTGTCTTTCCCTGTGCCAGATTTATCACTGTAATAATGAATTATGTCAGTTCCTACTTTAGCCTTACTTTTAGTTGCTCTAAACTGTGTGCCAGAATTCTGGGAACACGGATGATTTCCTAAATAAGCCCTGCCCCATTCTCTTGAGGCCACGCCCATCTGATGGAGGCCACGCCCTCTTAATCGGACAAGTCGGGAAACTACCTAAAAGTCTTGACAACTTTGGTGCAAGGCATTTTAGACAGTGTTTTTGGGGCAAAACCACAAGATTTGTGACACAAGTGTGTTAATAAATCCCCCAATTATGTTATGTTGCGCTAAAATCTAAACTTCAAATTTAACCCATCACTTTGCCCCAGAAACTCTTAAACGGCAATGTGAAAGCAGAATTTTACATAGAAATATTTACTATCAGCACCAGTTTTCTGTCAGACTTTGCACGTTCTTTTAGGTGCAAACTGCTTGCACAGGTATTTAAGAAGTGTCTGGGCCACATTTCTGTCGCACGCAGCCGTTTTGTGTCGCGTCTGCACTAAGGTGGTGCACTCTGTCGGGGCAGATTCATGAAGAACGGGCGCTAGAAATCCTGAATCTGGCGCCCTCTGCAGCCTACACAGACAACTTGCATATAGTGCAGTTTTCACATTTCTAAGTACATGTGTATTCACAGATTGGAGGGAGTGGAGGTAAAGAATTCTTAAAGGACTTAAGGTGGTTTTTCCGCAAAAGGCATATATGTTTGATAGATGCCAGTCCCACCCTTGGGACCCTCAACTATCTAAAATTAAGCCACAATGTGGCTTATTGCAGCTTTTTATGTCCTGCTGACAGTCTGGAATTTTCATAAACAGCATAGGACTATTCTTCACACAGCCAGGTGCAGGAGGGAGGGGGGGAGCGCTCTTCACCCCTCCCCTCTCCATAGAAAGACAAGCGCCTACAATCCTGTATAATGTCCTATGTCCTGCGGTGCAGCTGCCTGGCCAGGTCATGGTGAGATGAAACACGGTGTGCTCACCACAACGTGATCGGGTCCCCATAGACCTCTATTGTGACCTTGGCCTAGTGGTTATGTGCATGGGGCCTTAAGGAAACAGAAGATCAGATTTTTTAGTTGCCATCACCAATAAACCTGACACTTGAAAGGCTTTGCAGAGAAGAATAGCAAGAAATCCCAAACATTAGGTCATCAAACCCAAAAAGACAAGAGACAATAATTGCTGCCAAAGGGGATTTGCTTAAACAAGAAATGGGTTAAATACCTATGTTAATGCAAGAATTTAGCTTCACTTTTCAATGCATTACTGAAAATTTATAACATTCATCTTTCACATTTATCTCAAGGGTTATTGAATGCAAAACAAAACGTGAAAAAACTTAAATTGTAGGAAATATTCTGCACTAAACTAATATAAAGATCTCAACTGATGAAGCCCCATGCATATGGCAGATCCATGATGAAGATCCCTGATCTGATACCTCCAATAAAGGTCCTTATATTTATGCAAGAAATTTGATTTGCTGCTGACGAACAACCATTTTTATGTTGCTAAAAGTTGAATCACCCAATAAATACTTTGTACAGGCCAGTATTTAGCACATACATGGGAATTTGAAGTTGTATTTTCCCCAGACTATTCTGCCACCTAGAGGTATCAGCAGGAAAAGAAAAAGGACAAAGTTTTGATGAGCTATTATATCAAGAGTCAAAACCTGAACTTAAAGTAATTTAAGATGCCAGTAAATAATCCATATGTTTGTTGTGAAGTGGAGAGTAATTTGTGAAGAACTGCTTAAAACTCTTGGGGTATACCAAATATCATTCACTTCAGTGTTCAATACTAAGGCCGGCTGCACACACGCGTGTTCAGACAGTGGAAATGGACCCTTATGTGGTACGATTCCACCAGTGGCGTAACTAGGAGAGGCTGGGCCCCATGGCCAACTTCTGCATGGGCACCCCTCCTCTTAAAAAATATATACATATTTGTACACATATCAGTACAAGGATCTCTCAAAGATCTTTTTATACCTAGGCCTGTGACCAGGACAAGGGGGCATCCTCTACGCCTAGAGGAGAGGCGATTCTACCATCACCATAGACAAAGGTTCTTTACTGTACGAGCAGTGAGACTATGGAACTCTCTGCCGCAGGAGGTTTCCGCCTCTTGATGTATGCCGCTGTGAATATGCAGTGGCGGGGCCAAAGTACGCTGGCACTCATGATAAATGTCCCCCATATAGTATTTATACGAACATGCTGCATAGACATACACATAACACATATACACACATACGTACAGTATATGCAGCACATACACACACCACGTATACTCACACCATATGCACTCACACAGAACATACAAACACACCATATATACTCACACAGCACATACACACACGATATAGGCTCACACAGCACATACATACACAGCACACACACCGTGCATACACACTCTGCACATGCACACACACCACACACACACAGCACATACACAGACCGCAAATACACACACAGCACATACAAACACACACAGCACATACATACACACACTGCACATACACACACTGCATATACACACACACAGCAGATACACACATAGCACATACATACACACACACAGCACATACACACACACAGCAAATACATAGAGGGACTTACTTGTATCTTTAGTGGGTCATCAGGCAGGTGTCTGTGGTAGTGAGCGGGTGGCTGGCCCGGGCAGGCGAATGGCTTCAGCAACGGGTGAACAGGCAGCTGTCTGTGGCATCAGACGAGCAGGTGGCTGTCTGTGGCATCAGGCGAGCAGGTGGCTGGCTGTGGCAGCGGGCTGGTGGTGCGTGGCATTGGTCGGGCTGGCCAACAATGGAGTCAATACAGGTTTCGTTAAACTAAATGGAAGCTGTAAAAATAAAAATGTAGTGCAGAATTGCAGGAAAATACTAGAATTCAATGGAAGGAAGAGAATTTGACCAATTGGTTTCCCCTGTATCACATGCCCTATAAAAGTGTATGGTTTGCCTGCATGGTAAGTACTTTACACTGTACAGGTCTAAGAAGTAAGGACCTGAGTGAAGTTGCACCCCCCCCCCCCACCTTGTCCAAATCAAACAAAATTGGTGTCAATCGTTTGTGCTAGGTTTGTGCTGGTTTGTGCAGCAGAAATTTTCGTTTGTGCCTCTATTGTTTTTAAGATATTCATGAAAGTTTCCAGAGGTCATCAGAGGTCAACCAGCCCCCCCACATTGCCCAAACCCAACCAAACTGGTGCCGCACAATTCTGCTACGTTTGTGCTGGTTTGTGCTGCTCAATTTTTTGTTTGTGCTGCTTTTGTTTTGAATAAATGAACAAAAAATTAAAGTACAAAAGTTCAACTAGCCCCCCCCCCCACATTAACCAAATCAAACAAAACTGGTGTATTTGTGCCGCTATCATTTTTAAGATATGTTCTGGTGTTTACATAGGTTAAAGGTGGTTAGGATGAACTGGTAAAAAACAAACCTAGTGACACTTCCCTGGTTTGATCACCAGGGGGAGCTAGCAAACACATTGTACTTTGGAGAAATGAACTCTGATGACCTCTGGGAAAAAGTATGAATATATTAAAATGATAGCGGCACAACGCAAAATTTTTGCTGCACAAACCAGCACAAACGTAGCACTAAAATTTGACACCAGTTTTTTCGATTCGGTTAATGTGGGGGGCGCTTGAACTTTTGACCTTTAATTTTTTATTCATATTCAAAAAAAAAGCACAACAACAAAATTGAGCAGCACAAACCACACAAACGTAGTAGAATTGATTGCACCAGCTTTTTGTTTGGGCAATGTGGGGGGGCTGGTTTGACCTCTGGAAACTTTCATTAAATCTTAAAAACATAGTAGCGGCACAAACAAAATTTTTTGCTGCACAACCAGCACAAACGTAGCACAAATGTTTGACACCAATTTTGTTTGATTTGAACAAGGTGGGGGGGGCCAACTTCACTCAGGTGAAGTGAGAGTACAGTGGTTGTTTTCTGTTTATTTGTAAAGCTCTGCAGAATTTGATGTATAAATAAAGATTATTATTATTATTAATAGAGGGGGGGGTGTAGCAGGGACATGGCTCTAGGGACAGTGGATCATGTCTCCTTACTTTTAGGGGAACCCAAAGAACTTCTGCCACATAATAGACACTGGAATTATAAATAGCACATATAAATCATTTTACAAAATTTCCATTAGGTCTTGAAGACCTTGAAGGTGACCTCAGGTAGTAATGCCCACAGTCCTAAACAGAGTTAATGACCACGAAGCTGTGAGGTCGGGTTCCTGCAGTGTGAGGCTGGAAAGTACAGTACAGTACAGTGCCCCACCCCCCCAAGATCTTTGTAGAAGCCTGGAGCCCTCTGGTTCATTAGCGTTGTTTTAAAAGTAGAAAGAAGGAGGCCATGGATAGCAATAAGAAGAATTACACTAGAGATGGGCGAATTTGTCAAAATTCGGTCTTACACGATTCCCCAAATTTTTTGAAATTTGATTCGACCCGAATCGAATCATGATGAATCATGCTAAAAAAGTATTGCTGGCTGCATAGAGCCTGTTGGGTGTTGTAGAACGTGGTGCCATGCTTAAATATGCATAGGGAGAGCGGGGTTTGGTCTTCAAACAATGCTGTGTTTTAGTATGACACACACACAGCCGCGGCTCTTCGAATCGCTTCACTCTTCACTTCCATGTACCTTACAGAGGCCACTTCACCAAATAAGCGAACGGGGAACAAGCCTGACAATGGTAACATCTGTGGCAGTCTCGAAAGGACCGAGCTCCAGGCAAGATCCCACTATAACATCAAGTGGCACTCTTTTTTCCTGACATCAGATGATCCATAGATACACAGAACCCTGTTCTGTTAAACGGCGTATCATGTAGAAACCCCCCAAAAGAGTGCAGAGGGTGTCGGCAGTAATTTTTGCATGACGTCACGATCTTTTCCCTTCATTTCGTCCACCAGTGTCCGCTTTCAAGCGGTCACCAATCCATCATCAGTTTTGCAAAGCCAAAACAAACAGGAGTGGATCCAAAACAGAGATGACCAGCGAATGGGATATTTGCATGTCCTGTGTGTTCTGTACCACTCCTGCTCTTGGATATCATTCTGAGGCTTTGCTTCCTCTTCTGACGTTGAGGGGAGAAAACAGCATTATGAACATCACAGGGTGTTCCAGGCAGACAGCGGTCAGTTGGCTCAGCATGAAGTAGGTCGCAGAGTGGCACAATGACAGTGGGGAGGTGGCAGCAACATGGAAAAGCCACAGAGTGGGAATATAATGTATAGAGTGGAGGTGGCGTCAACAGCACAGGAGCCCACAGTGTGGCACAATGATAGAGTGTGGAGTTGCGTCAGCAGCGGCAGCAGGATCCCACGAGTGCAAAATGATAAAGTGGTGGAGTGGTGGCACCAGAAGCAGCAGCAAGACCACAGGTACAGCACCATGGAAAGCCACAGAGTGGCACAATGATAGAGGGTGGAGGTGCGGCAAACTGGTAAGCCACAGAGTGGCACAATGATAGAGCGTGGAGGTGGCGGCAGCAGAGGCAGCAGCCGAGCCGACAGATGGCAGCAACATGGAAAAGCCAGAGTGGCACCATGATAGAGTGTGGAGGTGGCAGCAACCTGGTAGGCCCGGAGTGGCATAATGATAGAGTGTGGAGGTGGCGGCAGCAAGCAGGAGCCCACGGTGGCACTCTGTTCTCCTGTCCATGTCCGCTGCTGCTGGTGGTGGCTACCCTCCTCACTAGGCGGTTGAAGAAGTTGCTCATTAAGGACTCCAGACTTAAGCTGCTACTGCTCCTACACCCCCCCCCCTGTGTCCCACAGCAGCCGTGGCATTAGTATGTGAGCGATCACTGCCAGGAATCCTCAAGTCAGACTGACAGAGGATGGACATGGCGCACAAAGGCAGTGTCTTTTCAGTATTTCTCAATAGTTAAGTATGCCAGTTGTTCCTCACTCTCGGCAGCTGGAAAAAAAAGTCTCGGTAGCGAGAGTCCAAGAGGGGGAAGAGCCAATGTCACGGGTGATCCCGCCATTCCCGTCTCGGATCGCGGGCGCATCCGTGTCCCCCGTGTGCCCCCCGCTCGCCCGTTCCTCCTCACTCACCTCTCCCACCTCTGCCCCAGGAGGTGGGGGCGCGCGCGCGGCTCCTGACGAAAATTTAAAGGGCCAGCGCACAGCTAATTGGTGCACTGGCAGAACACCTCACCTTAAGAATCCTGCCTCTGCTGTCCCCTGCCGGATCTTTGTGCCTCATAAGCCTTAGGGAACAGCTTCCAAGCGAGTATTCCTGCGTTCCTGTGTGTTCCCCTCCTGACGTCCTGTGTTGCCGTTGTTACCGAGTTCCCCGTGTTGCTGTGTTCCGTGTGCCTGTGTTCCCGTTCCTACCTGCCTGGACCTCTGTTGCTGACCCCGGACTTGGACTTGACGTTGCATCTCTGCCGCCTGCCCTGACCGGACCTGACTACGAGATTGTCAATCCTTAAGTGTACCTCGACCTTGGCTGCCACCGCGGGCTAGTCACACCTGGGAATGACCTAGTGGTATCCTTCCGCAGCAAGTCCAACCCGCTTTGCTCGGCTTCTTCTGCCGAGACTGCGTGTTGAACCTGCGCCAAGGTCAACTCATCTGTGGGACAGTAAGCAGTTCGTTCCGCACCCTGGCCTTGAACTTGCCTGGAACAATGCAGCTCTCATCGCCACCTTTAAGAAAGGACTATCCGCCGCAGGTCAAAGATGCGCTGGCCGGCTCTGGATCTAACGTCACACTCTGGTTGGGTCTCATCACACTGGCCACTGCGATGTAGTTCCGGTTTTAAGGAATGTGCCAAGGAACTTCGCTCTGAGCATCCTCAAGCTCAGGTAAGATTTTCCTCGCCTAGCACCTGCCTTCCAAGGCCGCCTCCAGCACCGCCTGTATTGTCTGCTGAGGAACCCACGCTCTACAAGAGCGTTCCAGAAGACGACAGGGAACCTTTGTCGTATTGTGCCAATCCAGGGCACTTCATCGGGACTTGTCCTGTTCGTCCCCACGTCCGGGAAACACCAGCACCTAGGGCTCTTGGAGAAGCGTCCCTAGGTGTGTGCCAAGCTTTCTCACGTCTGATTATCCTGCTGCTCCTCAGCATAGACAACGGCACCCAGGTGCAAGTTTCTGCTTTCCTGGATGGCTCTCAAGCGACTTTATGGACGCACGCCTGGTCTCCCGGCATCACTTCCCAGTTGTTCGTCTTGAGAAACCATTGTCCATTGCCCAGTCAGTGGCCAGATTATTCCGTGCCCATCCGTTCGCACAAGACCCCTGCTTCTTTCGCAAGTTGGACCTACATAAAGAAAGACTTTATTAGAGCACTTCCACCCTCTGTTGGTTCTCCTCTGGTTGCAGCAAACTGCCCTGTGCTGGACGGTCCTCTGGGGAGATTCTGCGTTGGGGCCGGCTTGTTATTCTCATTTATGGAGATCCCTTGTCCGCTCCCTGTCTGGACTTCCACCTTGTCTCCAAGCCCCTGGAGGGGCTCTCCTCTCCAACTCTGGACTTCGCAGATGTGTTCTCCAAAAACAGGCTGAGACTCTTCCTCCACATCGTCCCTACGTTGCCCCATCGACTTCTCCGGCTCTTCTCCTCCACGCGGTGGGTGTAGTACCCGCTCTCGGTACCGAAAACAGCCGCCATGTTGAATATATTAGGAAAATTGCAAGAGGTTTCATCCTCCTCTCCGCTGGCGCAAGCTTTTTTTTTCGTCCCTGTAAGACTATCGCGGTCTTAACAAATCACCGTTAAGAATCGCTACCACCTTGCCGCTGATCACGGAGTTGTTTTGATCGTCTCGGGGCGCGAGAGTCTTTACCATTGGATCTTCATGGGGCATACAATCTATTATACACATCAGAGGTGACGAGTGGAGAACCGCCTTTAACACCCTGATGGGCATTTGAATATTTAGTTATCCTTTGTATGCGCCAGCCGTTTTCCAGGAATTTTGTTATGATATCTTCAGGACTTATTGTACAAGCTGTGTTGTGGTTTACCTGGATGACATCCTCGGTTTTCTGTGATCACTCGATCCCATCAGTCCCACGCTACGGCAAGTGCTCAGTCGCCTCAGGACTAACCATCTCTATGCCAAACTGGAAAAATGCCCACTTCATCAAAGGAGCCTTCCATTCCTTTGCTACATTATTTCCGACAGCCATGGGCGGTTCTTACTCCTGCGGCTTCTTCTCCAAAACTTTGGATCGTGAGCTTCTTGCTATACAGCTTGCCTTGGAGGAATGGCGTCATCTGCGGAGGGAGCTCGATTTCTAGTCAGTATATTTCACGGACCACAAGAACCTCCATACCTCCACCAGCCAACGGTTGACCCACGTCAAGCCCGTTGGTCCCTCTTCTTTTACCGTTTTGACTTTCCAGATCCATTTCGGCCAGCCGAGAAAAACATCAAGGCTGACACACCTGTCACGTGCTTCCGATGTTATTGGGGAGGACTATGCTCAAGACACATCCTTCCTCCAGAGAGGCTTGTGCTGGCACTCGTGGACCTTCGGAATTACCTCCCGGCAAGACTTATGTAGCACCTGGACTTCGAAAGAGGATCCTGACCTGGGGACATTCTTCTCCAGTGGCGGGCACCCAGGGGTCAGCGCTCTGTGGCCCTGATTTCCCGTTTCTATTGGTGGCCTGATTTGGTCAAGGACGTTCGGGATTTTGTGCGGTCTTGTGCCTCTTGTGCTCGCAATAAGCCCTCACGACAAAAAACGCTGGCCTTCTGTTTGCCGTTACCCCCGTGCCTACCTGCCGTGGTCTCATGTGGCTATGGAGTTCATTACTGATCTGGCAATACGGTATCTGGGTGGTACAGACCGCTTCTCTAAGATGTCCCATTTTGTCCCTTACCAGGTTTGCTTCAGCCCACGTCTTACAGTCTCTTCTTCCAGCATGTCTTCCTCCGGCTTCATGTCCTTTCCCCAGCCCATCGTTTACTGATCGAGGTGTTTCAGTTCGTGTCCAGGTTCTGGAGATCTCTGTCAACCACTCAAGTGGAATTGGACTTTTCCTCTGCCTATCATTCCTCAGTCCAACTGCCAGATTGGAGATGGTGAATCAGACTTTGGGGTGCTATCGCCGCCACTTTGTGTCCACTCGTCAGGATAACTGGGGCTTCTCTTGTACCATGGGCGGAGTTTTCCTACATTCCCTGGCTCCACTTCTGCGCCCTTCTTTATTAATTACGGACTGCACCCACGCCTCCTCTTCCGTTCCTGTGTGCAGATGTTCCGCTTGTGGAGGACTTGGTACAGGATCTAAAAGCCATCTCGGACACGTCCGTACCTCATTGCTAAAACCTCTGCCAAGACCAATCAAGCGGACAAGAACGTCAGCCTTTTCCTGTACTTAGCTCCTGGTGAAGGGCTGTTTATCCTCAAGGTACGTCCGACTGAAGATCCCTGGCTACAAATTGGGAACCCCGGGTCTTGGTCCTTTGAAATCCTCAGTCGCTCAACCCGGTGGCCTACAAATTGCGGTCTGCCTCCTAGCATGCGCATACCCTACCCAACCTTCCACTCCACGTTTCCCTCCTCAAGCCATCTCATTACTTAAAAAAACCGCTTCCACCCGACAAGTTCCTCTCCTCCGGCACCACAACGGACTCTACTGATGTCTTCGAGGTGAGGAGATCCTGGATCTAGAGAGTGGAGGTGAGGCGGTTGTTTCTGGTAGACTGGAAAGGATTGTCCTGAGGAGAGATCTTGGGAGCCAGAGGATAACAGCTCCTCCTTCGTCCAGTTCAGCCCCCCATCTACTCTGTGGCCATGAATGTAGTCTCCATCACCATGTCCCCTGACCAGACAGATTTTGGCAGCATGAGTTCCAGGACATGAAGCAGTGGAATGACGTTATTCGACTGACAAAATACTGGCCTCTCAAAGGCCCTGACAAAGACGGCATGAGCTGCCAGTGGCTGACATCAAATTACACAGGGTTAGTCTCTGGTCCGCTTTGCACCATCAAAAAATCAATTACTGGCTTTTCTCTCTGTTCATAAAGGTCCAGTCTAAAACATAACGGCTGAATTCCACCACGGGCTTGGGGTGGAGAACATCGCTTATCAGACTATGTGGGGCAGGCCGTTCTGACGCTGCACTCAGGAGGTGTGCTTGGCTTATGTAAGAATGGCTGAATTGCAATGCCAGTTTTCCTGGCCAGTTTTGAATGTTCTTTCAGATGGGTGGAATGACTTGAGGAATCGTTGACAGCCATTTGAACCTGCAACCATTAAGGGTTCATGGGCTCATCGCCCTCTCGGTACAAAGCAAAGTGCGCACACCATGTTTCTCCCATTTCTGTCCACCATGTTTCTATTTTTAGTTGTCGCGGAGAAAGCCACACATATACTTCTTGTTGCATGACTGTAGACAGTTCCTCCCCGTGTGACTTTCATTCCGCCCAGGCAAACCAGGTGTAGAAACTGCGTGACCAAACCGCTGCAACATGTGGTATGATGGAGCAGCACTTAGAACCTTGTGGAGGTGCTGAGTGTGGGAAGAAGGAGGACGGCGGACACTGGCCGCAAGAGCAGCAGTTTGGAGCAACGTGAGGAGAAAGCGGTCTCTTATTCAAGTGTTTGTGTGGCTGCGCGGGAGCACATTCACCCGTTGGCCGTAAGCGACATGTACTGGCCCTTACACCATAGTCTAACAGCACACACGTCCCAGCTTCCGTGCACCTTGGAAGAAACCGATAAAGCTCAGGTCTGGCCCACCTTTCTGTTCTACAATATTTGGGAAGGGCTGGCTCTGCCTTTTGGGAAAAAAATTTGCGGCTGGAACTCTCCACCTTGGTTCGTCGGCAACCATAAGTTCTCTGAGGGTGGAGAGTCCATATTTGGAATGGAGGGACTGCATACCCCAACTTCGGTCAAGAGCCCGTAGCTTCTGCACCTTGCAGGTTGCCTAAGTTGTTCTTTGTAATAGCCTCTCTCAACGACTGCTGATGCCAATGCGTACGCGAGGGTAGGACATCTCTGATCGGGAGATGATTCAAAGACAAACAGCTCCTTTTTCGGCCAGAGGTGCTGGTACCGTTTCACGGCGGGATACGGAGTTCCTCTTCTGAAATGATGCAGGTGTGCCACTAGGTGCTTGCTGCTGTTGCTGCAGCTGGCAGGTGAATGACCTCTCAACACTGTTCCGCGTTGGTCTCTTCTCGAGGCCTTTGGATGATATCGCTGATGTGTTGAAGCAGGGCCATGGGTGTCAGCGTACTCCCTGGCCACGCTGTCACTTTCTGCAACTCGATTCTACATATTACACCGCCACTCCTCGGTGTCCTTACAAAAAAAAATGCACACACCTCCGAGAGTGGTGAATTTTCTACTTGCCAACCACTTCTGCACTGATGCTACTAACACTTGCGCCTTGTGAGACACCTGTACCACTGCTCTACTGGACCACCGAAGCGCTGGCTTGTACCCCCGACCGTTGTGGCTCCCGTCCTCGCACTCGCTGCCACCCCTCGACTCACGTCCACAAGCGACTTGCTGCCTGCTTCCTTGCCTGACGCGCAAGCTGACACTCTCCTCGCGCCCCGAGTGTTTTTTCATCATTTTCACTGCATTTAGAATTTTTTTCCCGCTTCCCAGTACACGGCATGGAATATTTAATACCATCACTACGAAGTGAAATCACACACAATTATATCTTGCTCTGGGCAGGGTTAAAGCTACATGGCAATTTTGCCAATGATCCCCTTTGAGCCACCAAAAGTTTTTGTGACTTGTGTAAGTGAATAGTTATATAGTTATTAATTGTGCTCAATTTCTTTGCAATGAGAAGTCACAACATAGCGGTATTTGATTTTACAATTCTACACCATACGGATACAATCGTAGAGCTCCCGATAAGTTTAGATTTTTTTCTATGAAATGTAATAAATATACAGTAACTATGATAACTATGAGTAGAGGTTCTTCATTAGGACCACACCGAAAACGACAGCTTTTGCTGCTTAATGAAAAGATTGGATGACTTTCCAAAAAGAGGAAGGTCTTATGGTACTGCATTCTACAAGCTGTAACTTTTTATTTTTCTTTCACTATAGATGTATGGGGTCTTGTTTTTGTGGGATGAAATGTAGTTTTTAAACAACACAATGTATTGTTTCATATATTCTACTGATGAACCTCCATGAACCCTTTCTGTACTGTACATACAAGAAAGGGTTACATACAAGATAGGGTCCGGAGGTTTGTTCTTAAGTTGAATTTGTATGTAAGTCGAAACTGTATATTTTATAATGGAAGTTCTAGACAATTTTTTTTCTTTTGCCCCAGTGACAATTGAAGTTTCAAAATTTTTGGTGTAATTGGACCAAGAATTATCAATAAAGCTTCATTACAGACACCTTACAGCTGATCATTGCAGTCTGGGACTATAGTAAAGCATTCAGAGAGCTACAACAGAGGTCACAGTGGGCAGAGGGGTCCGTCTGTAACTATGGGTTGTCTGTAAGTCGGGTGTCCTTAAGTAGGGGACCGCCTGTATATTAAAAAAAAAGAATATAAATCTGACTTTGTTTTTTATAATAAAAGCTATCTACATTTATTGTGGAATCTAAATAAGATAAGCAGGCATAGATCAAGTAGTGTACAAAAAACACATTACTACATATGGAGATGAAAAAAAAATGTTTTTTGTACTCTACTTGATCTTTGGTTGTTAACAAACTGCTTTAAGGGTATTAGTTTTACTAGCTGTTTTCCTATGGTGGCAATCAATAGCCAACTGCTCATGTGAAAATTGAAAATTGGCTATTTTGTTTTGGATTGACAGGCAGTCCCCAACTTAAGGACACCCGACTTACAGATGACCCCTCTGCCCACTGTGACCTCTGGTGACCTCCCTGGAGGTTACTTTAGTCCCAGGCTGCAATGATCAGCTGTAAGGTGTCTGTAATGAGGTTTTATTGAAAACCCTCCACTTTGTGTCCACTCGTCAGGATGACTGGGCTTCTCTTTTACCATGGGCGGAGTTTTCCTACAATTCCCTGGACTCCACTTCTGCTCCCTTCTTTATTAATTACGGACTGCACCCACGGCCTCCTCTTCCGTTACCTGTGTCTGCAGATGTTCCTGCTGTGGAGGACTTGGTACAGGATCTAAAAGCCATCTCGGAACAAGTCCGTACCTCATTGCTAAAAACCTCTGCCAAGACCAAGCATCAAGCGGACAAGAAACGTCAGCCTTTTCCTGTCTTAGCTCCTGGTGACAGGGGCTGGTTATCCTCAAGGTACGTCCGACTGAAGATCCCTGGCTACAAATTGGGACCCCGGTTCTTGGGTCCATTTGAAATCCTCAGTCGCATCAACCCGGTGGCCTACAAATTGCGGCTGCCTCCTAGCATGCGCATACCCAACTCCTTCCACGTTTCCCTCCTCAAGCCAGTCATCTTAAACCGCTTCACCCGACAAGTTCCTCTCCCTCCGGCACCACAAGCGGACTCTACTGATGTCTTCGAGGTGAGGGAGATCCTGGATACTAAGAGAGTGAGAGGTAGGCGGTTGTTTCTGGTAGACTGGAAAGGATTTGGTCCTGAGGAGAGATCTTGGGAGCCAGAGGATAACAGCTCCTCCTTCTCCAGTTCAGCCCCCATCGGACTCATGTGGCCATGAGATGTAGTCTCCATTTCACCAGTGCCCTGACCAGACAGATTTTGCAGCATGAGTTCCAGGACATGAAGCAGTGGAATGACGTTATTCGACTGACAAATAACATGGCCTCTTCAAAGGGCCTGAGCAAACGGCATGAGCTGCCAGTGGCTGACATCAAAGTTACACAGGGGAGTACTCTGGTCCGCTTGCACCATCAAAAAATCATTAATGGCTTTTCTCTGTTCATAAAGGCAGTCTAACATATGAAGGCTGGAATTCCAACGGGTGGAAACATCGCTTATCAGACTATGTTGGGGCAGGCCGTTCTGACGCTGCAACTCGAGGAGGGTGTGCTTGGCTATGTAAGAATGGCTGAAGTGCATGCACAGTTTCCTGGCCATTTTTAGAATGTCTTGCAGATGGGTGGAAGACTTGAGGAATCTGTTGACAGCCAGATTGAACACGTGCACCATTAAGGGTGCATGGGCCATCTCTCCTCGGTACAGCGTGCACACCATGTTTCTCCCATTGTCTGTCACCATGGTTCTGATTTTTAGTTGTCGCGGAGAAAGCCACACATTGACTTCTTGTTGCATGACGCGGAGCAGTTCCTCCCCTGTGTGACTTCATTCGCCCAGGCAAACCAGGTGTAGAACTGCGTGACACCGCTGCACATGTGGTATGATGGAGCAGCACTTAGACCTGTGGAGGCTGAGGTGGTGGTGAAGAAGGAGGAGGCGGACACTGGCGCAAGAGCAGCAGTTTGACAACGTGGAGGAGAAAGCGGCGTCTCTTATTCAAGTTGTTTGTGTGGCTGCGCGGGAAGCACATTCACCCAGTGGGCCGTAAAGGACATGTACTGGCCCTTACCATAGTTACAGCTACACACGTCCACGCTTCCGTGCACCTTGGAAGAAACCGATAAGCTCAAGTCTGGCCCACCTTCTGTTCTACATATTTGGGAAGGGCTGGCTCTGCCTTTTGGGAAAAAAATTGCGGCTTGGAACTCTCCACCTTGGTTCGGCACTGTATTGTGCCAATCCAGGGCACTTCATCGGGACTTGTCCTGTTCGTCCCCAACGTCCGGGAAACGCCAGCACCTAGGGCTCTTGGGAGAAGCGTCCCTAGGTGTGTGCCAAGCTTCTCCACGTCTGATTATTCCTGTGCTCCTCAGCGTAGACACCGGCACCCAGATCCAAGTTTCTGCTTTCCTGCATTCAGGCTCTACAGTGAACTTTATGGACGCAGCCCTGGTCTCCCGGCATCACTTCCCAGTGGTTCGTCTTGAGAAACCATTGTCCATTGCCTCAGTCAATGGCCAGATTCTTTCCGTGCCCATCCGGTTTTCGCATTGAACCCCTGCTTCAGCAAGTTGGAGCCTTACATAAAGAAAGACTTTGTTTTTTTGTACTACCCCAAAGCACTTCCACCCTCCTGTTGGGTCTCCCCTGGTTGCAGCAACATGCCCATGTGCTGGACTGGTCCTCTGGGGAGATTCTCCGTTGGGGCCCGGCTTGTTCTTCTCATTGTATGGAGATCCCTCGTCCGCTCCCTGTCTGGACTTCCACCTTGTCTCCCAAGCCCCTGCAGGGGCTCTCCGCTCCATACTTGGACTTCGCAGATGTGTTCTCCAAAAAGCAGGCTGAGACTCTTCCTCCACATCGTCCCTACGATTGCCCCATCGACTTGCTGCCCGGCTCTTCTCCTCCACGGGGTCGGGTGTACCCGCTCTCGGTACCCGAAACAGCCGACATGTCTGAATATATTAAGGAAAATCTGCAAAGAGGTTTCATACGGAAATCCTCCTTTCCAGCTGGCGCAGGTTTCTTTTTTGTCACCAAGAAAGATGGCTCTCTTCGCCCCTGTATAGACTATCGAGGTCTTAACAAAGTCACCGTTAAGAATTGCTACCCCTTGCCGCTGATCACGGAGTTGTTTGATCATCTACGGGGCGCAAGAATCTTTACCAAGTTGGATCTTCGTGGTGCATACAATCTTATTCGCATCAGGAAGGGTGACGAGTGGAAGACTGCCTTTAACACCCGTGATGGGCATTTTGAATATTTAGTTATGCCCTTTGGACTTTGTAATGCGCCAGCCGTTTTCCAGGAATTTGTTAATGATATCTTCAGGGACTTATTGTACAACTGTGTTGTGGTTTACCTGGATGACATCCTCGTGTTTTCTGCTGATCTTGAGTCCCATCAGTCCCACGTACGGCAAGTGCTCAGTCGCCTCAGGACTAACCATCTCTATGCCAAACTGGAAAAATGCCACTTTCATCAAAGGAGCCTTCCATTCCTTGGCTGCATTATTTCCGACAGCCATGTAGCGGTTCTTACCCAGAAGGGGCCTAGGGGCCGAACTCTCTCCTGCGGCTTCTTCTCCAAAACTTTTTCCTCCGCAGAGAGGAATTATTCTATTGGGGATCGTGAGCTTCTGCCTATCAAGCTTGCCTTGGAGGAATGGCGTCATCTGCTGGAGGGAGCTCGATTTCTAGTCAGTATTTTCACGGACCACAAGAACCTCCAGTACCTACAGACAGCTCAATGGTTGAACCCACGTCAAGCCCGGTGGTCCCTCTTCTTTTACCGTTTTGACTTCCAGATCCATTTTCGGCCAGCCGAGAAAAACATCAAGGCTGGCGCCCTGTCACGTGCTTCCGATGTTATGGGGGAGGACTATGCTCCGAGACACATCATTCCTCCAGAGAGGCTTGTGCTGGCAGCGCCAGTGGACCTTCGGCAATTACCTCCCAGCAAGACTTATGTACGACCTGGACTTCGAAAGAGGATCCTGACCTGGGGACATTCTTCTCGAGTGGCTGGGCACCCTGGGGTGCAGCGTTCTGTGGCCCTGATTTCCCGTTTCTATTGGTGGCCTGATTTGGTCAAGGACGTTCGGGATTTTGTGCGGTCTTGTGCCTCTTGTGCTCGCAATAAGCCCTCACGTCAAAAACCAGCTGGTCTTCTGTTGCCGTTACCGGTGCCTACCTGCCCGTGGTCTCACGTGGCTATGGACTTCATTACTGATCTGCCGCCATCATCTGGCAATACCGTTATCTGGTTGGTAACAGACCGCTTCTCTAAGATGTCCCATTTTGTCCCTCTACCAGGTTTGCCTTCAGCCCCACGTCTTGCCAGTCTCTTCTTCCAGCATGTCTTCCGGCTTCATGGCCTTCCCCGGCACATCATTTCTGATCGAGGTGTTTAGTTCGTGTCCAAGTTCTGGAGATCTCTGTGCAACCAGCTGCAAGTGAAATTGGACTTTTCCTCTGCCTATCATCCTCAGTCCAACGGCCAAGTGGAGAGGGTGAATCAGACTTTGGGGTGCTATCTCCGCCACTTTGTGTCTGCTCGTCAGGACGACTGGGCTTCTCTTTTACCATGGGCGGAGTTTTCCTACAATTCCCTGGACTCCACTTCTGCTCCCTTCTTTATTAATTACGGACTGCACCCACGGCCTGTTCTTGGGTCCATTTGAAATCCTCAGTCGCATCAACTCGGTGGCCTACAAATTGCGGCTGCCTCCTAGCATGCGCATACCCAACTCCTTCCACGTTTCCCTCCTCCAGCCAGTCATCTTAAACCCCTTCACCCGACAAGTTCCTCTCCCTCCGGCACCACAAGCAGACTCTACTGATGTCTTCGAGGTGAGGGAGATCCTGGATACTAAGACAGTGAGAGGTAGGCGGTTGTTTCGGGTAGACTGGAAAGGATTTGGTCCTGAGGAGAGATCTTGGGAGCCAGAGGATAACAGCTCCTCCTCCTCCAGTTCAGCCTCCATCGGACTCATGTGGCCATGGGTTGTAGTCTCCACTTCACCAGTGCCCTGACCAGACAGATTTTGCATCATGAGTTCCAGGACATGAAGCAGTGGAATGACGTTATTCAGCCCGCATTCCTGGCGACTGACAAATAACATGGCCTCTTCAAAGGGCCTGAGCAAACGGCATGAGCTGCCAGTGGCTGACATCAAAGTTACACAGGGGAGTACTCCGGTCTGCTTGCACCATCAAAAAATCATTAATGGCTTTTCTCTGTTCATACAGGCAGTCTAACATATGAAGGCTGGAATTCCAACGGATGGAAACATCGCTGATCAGACTATGTTGGGGCAGGCCGTTCTGACGCTGCAACTCGAGGAGGGTGTGCTTGGCTATGTAAGAATGGCTGAAGTGCATGCACAGTTTCCTGGCCATTTTTAGAATGTCTTGCAGATGGGTGGAAGACTTGAGGAATCTGTTGACAGCCAGATTGAACACGTGCACCATTAAGGGCGCATGGGCCATCTCTCCTCGGTACAGCGCGGACACCATGTTCCTCCCATTGTCTGTCACCATGGTTCCGATTTTTAGTTGTCGCGTAGAAAGCCACACATTGACTTGGAGCGGACGCGGAGCAGTTCCTCCCCTGTGTGACTTCATTCACCCAGGCAAACCAGGTGTAGAACTGCGTGACACCGCTGTGCCCTGCACATGTGGTATGATGGAGCAGGACTTAGACTTGTGGAGGCTGAGGTGGTGGTGAAGAAGGAGGAGGCAGACACTGGCGCAAGAGCAGCAGTTTGACAACATGGAGGAGAAAGCGGCATCTCTTATTCAAGTTGTTTGTGTGACTGCGCGGGAAGCACATTCACCCAGTGGGCCGTAAAGGACATGTACTGGCCCTTACCATAGTTACAGCTACACACGTCCACGCTTCCGTGCACCTTGGAAGAAACCAATAAGCTCAAGTCTGGCCCACCTTCTGTTCTACATATTTGGGAAGGGCTGGCTCTGCCTTTTTGGGAAAAAAATTGCAGCTTGGAACTCTCCACCTTGGTTCGGCACAAGCCATAAGTTCTCTGAAGGGTGCAGAGTCCATGATTTGGAAAGGGAGGGACTGCAGTACCAACAACTCGGTCAAGAGCACGGTCAGCTTCTGGACCTTAGGATTGCCTAAAGTTGTCTCTTTGTAATAGCCTCGCTCAACGACTGCTGATGCCATGCGTAGCGAGGAGTAGGAGCATCTGGATCGGGAGATGATGTCAAAGACAAACAGCTCCCTTGGGCAGAGGTGCTGGTACCTTGACTGGCTGAAATGGCATGTGTGCCACTAGGTGCTGCTGCTGTTGCTGCAGCAGCAGGATGGACCTCCACATCTTTTCCACGTTTCTCCCAGGCCTTTGGATGATGACGCTGCATGTGTTGAAGCAGGGCCATAGTTTCAACGGTAGCTCCCTGGCCACGCTTCACTTTCTGCCCTCAGATTCTACATATACACACGCTCAGCTCCTCTGGTGTCTTAACAAAAAAATGCCACACCGCCGAGGTGGTGATTTTACTGCCAACACTCTGCACTGAGTGACTACTAACACTGCTGCCTTGCTGATCCCCTGTACCACTGCTTACTTGGACCACCGAAGCGTGGTTTGTACCCCACGACCGTTTGGCTCCCGTCCTCGCACTGCTGCCACCCTTCTGACTCACGTCCACAGTAGCGACTTGCTGCCTGCTCTGCTGCCTGACACGCAAGCTGACACTCTCCTCGCCCGACGATAATGAATCCTTTGCTACACCCAGCTCCCAAGTGCGACCGGCTACATCATCATCAATTTGCGTTTCCCTGTCACTGCTATTCTCCTCAACCATGTCAGTATGCACAGCCTGCCTACTGCAGGAAGCAGCGGAAGTCTGCCCCACCTCTTGACTGCCAAGCAGCTGCTGACTGTCCTCAAACACTTCGTCCTCACTGCATAGTGGCGCTGAGCCCAGACCACCTAGTAGCTCTCTGGCTGAGGGAAATGAACAGGACAGGCTGGTTGAGGACAACGGACTCTAGGCTTGGGGTTGTCAGATGTTATACCAACACACTGCCTCTAGATGACAACGGCAGTTCTGGCCTCACGGCGCCACTTGCTGCGACGTCCTCTTACTGTGCTGCAACCTCTGCCTGCTCCACCTGTCACCTTTCTGTCTGACATAGTGGTTAATCAACTACATGTGGAATTGACACGTATTTCTTGCTCTTAACTTAAGCAACACAAAAGTATGGGAATTTGCGTTATACAGATACCCAATGGACACCCTGTAATTGGAGCTAAAATCACTCTATAAACTACGTGGATTTGTCACATATTTCTTGCTCTCAACTTTAGCAACACAAAAAGTATGGAAATTTGCGTTATACAGATACCCCACAATGGACACCCTGGGAGAGAAGCAGAAATCAGTACAGCAGCTGTGCGAATATGACACAGATTTCTTCCTAGTGGCTTCAGTAACAAAAAAGAAATACTATTTGGGGTATACAGATCCCCCTAAACGTACACCCTGGGAAAGGAGCAGAAATCACTACAGTAGCTGTGTGGACATGAAACAGATTTCTTCCTAGTGGCTTCAGTAACAAAAAAGAAATACTATTTGGGGTATACAGATCCCCCTTAACGTACACCCTATCTTCCGTCTCATCCCATCTGCGGCCGACCTGCCCACCCAGACCATGCACCCGCCAAGCTGCCCTCCCTCCTGCCCGCACAGTCGATCAAACCTCCCTCCTGCTTGCCGGCAAACTGAGTGGGGGATTTAACATTTAAATTGTGTTGCAAGACAATGCACTTACATGCACCAGGAAGAAGAAGGTGAACTTCGGGCGCACAATCTTAGTGAATTGCGCTGGAGTCCATGATCGTTGGGGAATGCACAGCGGGGATCGCGACAGGACCGGGTAAGTAAATGTGCTCCAATGTTTCCCATCAGATCCAAATACATTTTCATCAATAATATGCACTGTGTATCACATCTCTGTCCACACAACATGCACCTCAGCAAATGTGAGTCTATCCTTTTGATTCTTTCTGCTGAGAGGTGTGGGAACTGCAGAGTGGGCTTTCAGATCAAATGCTCTTAAACGTCGTGACGTATGACGTGACAGATCCTCACCCTGTTCACTGATGAACTGGGGAGCAATTCCAGCTTCAGTGTTGAATGATTACCCATGGAGATTCTCTGCATTATCTTGTCCTCTCCTTCTCCTGCCTGTACCCACTTATTTCCCCTTCTCCTGCCTGCACCCCCTTATTTCTCTTCTCCTGCCTGCACACCATCTCCTGCCTGCACCCCCTTATCCTGTCTGTATCCCCATATCTCCCCTTCTCCAGCCTGCACCCCCATATCTCCCCTTCTCCAGCCTGCACCCCAATATCTCCCCTTCTCCTGCCTGTACCCCCATACCTCCCCTTCTCCTGCCTGCACCCCCCATGCCTGCCTCTTTCTCTATTCTGTCCCCAATGCTCCTCTATGTTTTACACCACGTATAACATTACCGATGCCACAGTGTATATAACTGCGGTCACATAACCTCCAGTAGCACGTGACCAGTGACATCACACGGCTTCCGCGCTCACCCCGCCCACTGCAGCCGTGACGCACTTTTTGAAAAGCAAATATCCGCCTCCTAGTGGCCGCACGCCAGCCAATCAGAGCGCTGCATCCTGTCCAATGGAGTAGAGCTTCCGGCTATTTGAATTTAGAGAGTGCGGGAGCGGTGCGGGTCTGGTGTCGCGGAGTCGGGTGAGTGTACAGCGGCTGTGTATTGTTGTTTAGCCTCTTCTCGCTCAGGTCTTTAGGACGCTGTGCAGACGTGCTGCGGCTTCTGCTGTATGTGCTGCAGGTGATGAGATGTCGGTTACCAGTGTGTTGTATATCTATTAGCTGCATCCCCCGGTGGTGAGGGTCCTGTGTAGAGGGACCTGTTTATGGGCTCTCATACTCAGGGAGTTGTGATCATCCCGCAGAGCTGGATCCCAATGGTTCTATTTGCTGGAGGATCTTGTGGTGTGTAATAACTTGTGATCATGGACTAGACCCTGTATACAGAAGATGCTGCACTGCTGTATCATCTATTCCATCTGTGTCTCATCAGGATGTTCACATTTCACTTATCTGACATATTCAAAAACGTCTTCAGTTACATAATATTTAAACAATATAACTGTATGCAGTTAATTCCCCATGTCGTCCATGGATACGACCACACTGGCAGCGGTTGTGTCAGATTTGCTATTGAATTCTGTCTGACCACCTGGATTCAGTGTTCATTCCCTTTAGATCAACTTGTACTAACTGTAAAGGATGTAATTATCCTGGCAATCCATTTTAATGTTTATTTACCATTCACCCTACTGTTCCTAGTATATAGTTAGTCTGTCCACATTATATTTATTTATTTTTTTTTTTAAGCCCTTTTCTTTGGCATCTGAAGAGCAACTGGCTGCAGAGCCGCTGTTATGTTCTGCTTTATAAACTTGCCAGTTGTCATTGTGTGTAGCCTGGTTTTATTGCCATAGTACAGTAGTGGCAAACCCATGGCACGGGTAACAGAGGTGGCAGTCCCAAGCAACTTAAACGATGCTGCTCTCAGCACTATTTTAAAGCAACGTTTCATTGGCTGTTTGGAACTGCGGGAAAAGTGAGAAGGGGTTAACAGAACTGCAATATCTTTTGAGGTCCTCCTGTTGGACCCAGCATTCTACCTCTACAGAGAGACCCTGGAGAGAAGCTACAATGAGTCTGAATTTGCCTTCTTTCTGTCAACTGTATTGGTGGCCTCAGGCGGCCGATACAATTGAAAGATAGAATACAAAAAAGTTTAAAGAGCTGTCCGCTCGCTTACATGGGCCGCTATAGATGGGAGAGTGAAATCCTCTGCGTAGTCCCGGTGCACGAGTCTTGAGAGAGGCTTGTCGGAGACCCAAGTAATGCCCAAAGAAGGGAGTAGAATATGAGCGGCACTCAAACTTGCTTAAAAATTCTCTCTTTACTCCATTAAAACAAAAAGGTTACATTGCATATCACAGACGACCTTTGCGTTTTGAACGTAGATATTTAGTTCTTATCCATGAATAAGTGGATTTTGGTTGTAGTTTGGGCGCTATCCCTAAAAGGTTTGCCGTTGCTGCCATAGTAGGTACTTAAAGGAGTTGTCCAGTAACAACAACAAGTTTTCCCTTATCTTACTGATCTATGGGGGTTCCAGAGATGTAAATCCCCATGGAGTATGGAATCCAATCTTTCCCATATGAATTGGGAGTGGTAGGTTGCGTGTGCCCACTGCTTCTCCATTCACAGTCTATTGCACAGAAGAGCAGTTGCTCTAGTTATTTGGGGTACAACAGACTTCTTGATCCATGAGAATAGGAATAAGCTTGTCTGGACAACCCCTTTAACTTACACACAAATTTACTTTACAAACATGGACTGACTTGGAGCATTTTTGATTTCATACATGTCATAACGTGCCCCATTTTTACCAATCCAGGACAACGGCAACAGTTTTTTTTT
Organism: Engystomops pustulosus; assembly: GCA_019512145.1. Classification (NCBI taxonomy): domain Eukaryota; kingdom Metazoa; phylum Chordata; class Amphibia; order Anura; family Leptodactylidae; genus Engystomops; species Engystomops pustulosus. Next base: position 32,800,459 of record CM033647.1, on the reverse strand, counting down.
TTGTTTTTTTTTCTAGGTAACAATACAAAAATGGACGTTTGCTCTCAGTTTGCCGGCCGATATAAAAAAGATATGAGTGTAGAAAATTTAAGGGCCAAAGTTGCCAGACGAAAATCCATATCACAGAAGGAGAACCGGCACAAGGAGTTCAGGAAGAGCAGGGGCCTGGCGCTGGCCGACGTCAATGTGTCCCTTTCGAGGGATCGGGAGCTGACTGTTGTAGAGGAGGGGAATGAGTCCTGTCTAGGGAAAGGACCCGATAATCAGCTGGGTAAGACTGAGTGAACATAAGAATATAAACTCCAAACTCTCTTCTGCAGTAGATGTAAGGATGTTTTGAGCTATCTGTTTTCTTACTTGTAGCAAATCAAAGTAAAACTAAAGAGCAGATCATCAAAGAAGAGCGACGTGCGATGCTGCAGCGCTTCAAAGAGGAAAAACAGCTGCGGAAACTGAAGGAACAGAGAGAAAAGGCCAGTAAAGGCGTCTTCAAGTGTGGCATCTACAAGCCAGAAATCTCTCTGATTCCTAACGTCACTAAGCAGACTACAGCAAAAGTAAAGCCCCAAGAGAAGGTATTTCTTCTTCATGTCTTGTATACACCCGCATCTACTGCTGCAAATGTTAGTTATGGGGGACATTTAATTTTGTGACTTTGGGGCCTTCCAAAGCGAGATGACTTGTAGCTGTTTAAGGCATACCTTGTTATCCATGCTCAAGCTTCTTCCTTTAAATTCAAATTGCATTTCTGCAAATGGAGGTCTTTTGACCAAAAGTATCAAAGGTAAGTATAAAATTTAACTTTTATTTCTATTTTTCTAATAAATGATTCAGAACTCAGTCTGTAACTCTAATTTGAAATCAATATGCTGAATCGAAAAAAGTGTATTTAAAATATTTATGTGATAGCGGAGGGTAAGTATTAATGAATATTATATTTTCCATGGCGTCCCCCATGACGGCCCCAACTGGAGGATGGCTTGACCCTCTGTAGGGACAGGAAGCAGAGAGGTAAAAAGGCCCCTCCCCTAACACAACCATGGCTCCTGTCCCACACAGGGCGGGTAGAGAGAAGTTTCTCTGCTCGACGTACCACTAGTTGGGAACAGTGAGGGGGACACCAATTGCGCGGGACCGATCCCTTCCCAGCACAGCGTCCCGGGCCTCGACGGTGTCGCCCTTGCCTCTGCCTGTGGGATCTGTGTTTATAACCTGTGCCGGCTCGCCGGCAGCTCCTGGAGCTTCGACAACACCGCTGAACATGTGATTCTGGCTCACCGGCACTTCCGGTCCGACCCGGGGCGTCAACTTCCGGTGGAGTGACGAAAGGAAGTGACTCAAAGCCCGGCGCCCGGAAATATAACACTGATCGCGTGGGCGGTAAGTTCTAAATTCGCTCTAGTGTTAATCACGGTGATCTCAGGTCTATCTTCATACCGCGAAGGCACACCTCTAACCTGCGCTACGAGTTAAAGTGTTCCCCTTTGGCGTTTTTTTCAGGTCAGGTCTATTGCTTCAAACAACCCTGATAGTGTCAATAAAACTGTAATATATATGCTGGCACATACTGATATTTTATTGCACTGTTATTGATTGGGCCAAACGTTTACCTTTAATAGACCCTGGTGGATCTCTCCTCCCAGCATCTGCTACACCGGGGCTAGCCGAGGTAACATCCTACCCTTGAACCGTACAGTGCTGGATTTACCAAGCCTTCAATTGTTATATGATTAACATTCTCGGTGTCGGGCGGGTTATTGTTAGTTCCTCCAGAGCATGAACCCGCATTTAGAAGGGCTCAGGTCTGGACACTCATATCCCACACCTCCTGTGAGTAGGGTTAAGGGATGGGTGGTGGGTCCCCGCACCTCCGTTTATAGGCAGTTCCTTATCCGGGCTCTCCTTTGCCGTTGATAGGATCGCAAGGAAAAGAAAGGCAGTGCCTAAGGACATCCTCCTCTCGAGAGGAAGAAAACTCCTCATAAAAGTGCCACAGTCTTTGAGAATAGAGTGCATATAAGAAACCTGGTGCAAAAAATGCTGATAATTGTTCGTTGAAGAGAAAAAACCTCATCATGATAGATGACGTGAGCTTATCCAGGAGAAGGAACGTCAGAGCATCTGTGTCATCACCTGGCACTGCCTTTTGCCCCCAAGAACCACACAAATCAAGCAGACACATACGTGGATTCATACGTTGACCCGCTTAGCTCTGGATGGTGCTACGGTTCAGAGGATTCTTGGAAACGATACTTTCCTTCCACCTCTGACAAACAGGATGGAATCGAGTATCTGCTGGCTTTCCGAGACCTGGACCGCCCTTAAAAGCGGTGCGAGATACCTGAAGAAGAAGAGGTAGAGAGACGCAGTATCATTTCGGATGAAATTCTTTTGGGTCTGCTCAACCAAAAAAAAACGGCGCGTGTTCCCGGTCAATAATACTCTCAGTGGATCTGATTCTAAAGAAGAAGAATGGAGGGTCCGGAAAACAAAATTTCTCTTCAAAGAATTCAGAAATCGTCTTTCTTTTGATGAAGAGAAGCCAAGCTGTGGAACTCGGCTCCTAAGATGGATCCAGGTCCATAAAATGACCAAGAGAGACCGATTTGCCTTTTGAGGATCTACCCAGTTGAAAGATACCGCTGGATAGAAGGAACGACACCCTATTAACAAAAGAGCTGGGAATGTTCCATGGTGAACTTAAATCAACATTGCTACACAACGTCCGTGCTCGCCCCACTATTCCACTGGTAATGAGTTGGAAAAGCATGTAAGGGATGGAACCCCAAGGGAGCTGTTACTTATACCTTCCCGACCCTGAAAGCAGCCACAGCTTTTCAGTTGCTGGACGGGCCTCTGCGAGGGAGTGAGGATTAGTGCTAAAGAAGGGGCTCGTTCCACTCCTGTAAGAAGATCTCTCTGTTGCGCCAGTGGAGCGGGACTTCAGTCGAAGTCTAAATTGTGCGGCATCCCCGTTCGAGGGCGAGTATGTGTTGGGCCCGAATTGGACACCATCCTGGAGGAGGGCGGCGGGGATAAGAAAAAGGCTTCCCAGAATCCAGGACCAGTCTGAAGAACCTTCTTTCGTGACCCCAAGAGAGGGAACCATTCCTTTAGGGGCAAGGGTAAACAAGTGTAAGGTGGACCTACCCTAAAGGTGGAGAGGCAGGGGTTTCGTCTAACCCGTAACTCCGCTACGAGTTTCAGGAAACAATGACGCCAAAGTGGGAGAAGACTGTTGAATTTTCATCAGCATGGAGCCGTATACATCAACCCCTGGATTCTGTCCTCCTCCAGGACGGCTACAAGATAGAATTGAACGCTCTTCCTCCCACAAGTTTTCGTCCTTACCAGACAACCCTCTCGGGACCTGTCGTCCAACTCGGAAAGAAAGTGCAGAAGTGTTAGATCTGGATGTGATTATCCCTGTAACCCAGGAACATCAGAGAAGCATCATTACTCTCCACTATTCCCTTTCTCATAAAAAACCGAACGGGAAGTCCAGATGATCTGCAACCTGAAAGGGCCTAAACAGGTTCGTCCTATCGAAATTCAAGATGGAGACCGTCTTCCGCTTCAGGTCTAATCCATCGTCAGGCGTTCATGTGTACAATAGACCGAAGGACGCCTACTACCGTCCCATATACCCCACACTCGCAGAAGTTACCTCAGGTTCGCAGTCCTGTCACCCAGAAGGCGAGGAAGTATCACTTTCAATACAAAGCCCTTCCTTCGGGAATCGTGCTTGCCACCGAGAACCTTTTCAAAGATTATGGTCGAGTGTGGTTAGTAGTTCTGAGAAAAGAGGGGAATATCCATCATTTCCGTATACCTAGAAGCACTTCTGTAGGATAGTGCCATGCAAGTTAGGAGCTGATTCTTCACAGGGTATCATCTCAGACTCTGTCAGCGGCTAGGAGCTGGACAGCAATACAGAAAAATCCACACTAGAACAGCAGTGAAGCTGGATTCCTGGGAGTTCAATAGAACTCCACACGACAGATGTCTTTCTCCCTCCAGCAAAGAGAGAAAATTTAATTCTCCAGCTAAACGCGTTCAAGAAAAAGAAGAGCTGCTCCATAAGAGAAGCAATGAGGATCTTGGGCTCATGAACTGCATGCATCCAGTGCGTCAATGGATGCCAAAGTCATACAAGGATCACTACAGAACTGGGTGCTGCCTCTTGGACAAAGTCCTTGTCACCTAATCAAAAGGTGGAGATTCCCCTCTCAGTCTTACGGTCCATAGACGGTGGACAGATCCAGCAACACCTGGGCGAAAAGGAGTACCCTGGCATCCTTGGCCAGTTGCCACAAACTATACAGACGGACGCAAGTCAGTCAGGTTGGGGACGCGATTTCGAACGGTCATCTGTCCAAGGCCTGTGGCCGGATCAGTGATAAATGGGCAGGATAGTTCCTCGAATCCAGGGAAGGTTACGACAGCAGCTGTCAGTTCTGGAACCCTGAGGTCCGCACACAAATGTGAAGGAAAGCATGTCAGAATTTTTCGGACAACGTCACTACGGTAGCCTACCTCGTCACAGGGGAACCAACAATCCGAGGTCTCCTGGCACTCTCAAACAAAATCTTCACCTGGGCAGAAGACAACCTTCAATCCCTTCATCCTATCCACCTCAAGGGGAGAAGAAAAGCAGGCAGCAGGACTTCCTCAGTCGGAGAGACTATGATCAAAACGTGGTGTTGTCTTCACAGAAGATGTCTTCCTTACATAACAAGGAGGTGGGGACATCCGTCAGTAGACCTGTTTTGCCTCCAGCAAGAACGCGAAGCTCCCGCGTTTCTTTTCCCTGGACCTACAGTTCCCTTCAACCAAAGAGACGCGTTTCAGCCAGTCGGGGGGGGCTGGTACTGTATGCCTTTCCTCCGATACCTCTAGTCCAGGGTCATACAAAAGATAGGGAAGACCAGGTGGAGGTTATACTCATAGCGCCTTGGTGGCCAAAAAAGGAATGGTTCCTTGGCTAAAAAAGAGTGGCAATGGCGGATCCATTCCTGTACCACCCGTCCAGGTACCCCTGTTCCAGGGTCCAGTCCTTCATCCCAATCAGCAGTGCTCTCCAGCGTGCATGGATCCTGAAAGGAAGATACTGACAGCCCAGGGCTAGAGGACAAAGTCTCTCTCCAGGATGAAGGCTAGTCGTAAGGTGGTCACCACAGAATTTACTCCATATATGGAAGAAAGTTGTGTCTTTTTTGTGGCTCAGTCCCTCCTAACAGTTGTCTAAACATCTCGCAGATACTGGCTTGTCCTGCAAGCTGTGGTTTGATAAAGGGCTGAAGACGAGTGACACTCAAGGTCCAGGTTATCAGCCCTTAGTGCCTCTTTGATACTTCCTTGGCGGAGCACAGTGGATCCAGAGGTTCGTAAAGCTACCTTCCAGATGAGACCTCCCTTAAACAACAATATACCAAACTGGGATTTGTCTCTGGCTGTTGAATCACCTGACAAGTCCTCCGTTGAGCCCTTAGAGACTATGGACCTTAGAAGACCTAACCCTCAAGCTGACCTTCCTTATGCCCATAAACTCAGCAGACGGTTAGGAGAAATCCAGGCTCTATCCCTTTAGAGAACCTTACCTTAGAGTTCTGGAAGATAGAGTGATTTCATAACTCTAGATAAGGCCTTTGCTCCAAGTGTCTTCCAGTTTTCATCGCAATCAGGAATTGTTTACCTCCTTTTTGGCCAGAACCCTAAGAACAGTAAGGACGCATGGCATACTGACTTGAGCGAAGATGTGTTCTCCACTATCTGGACATCTCTAAACCTTGGAGAAAGGACGACAACACTCCTTCTGCAGTATACAGGAAGAATAAGGGAAGAAAGCTTCCAAAGCATCTATTGCCCGTTGTATCCGGACTACCATAAAGAGTATATGATGCCGAAGATATGGACATTCCGGGGACTGTCAGGGCCCACTCACCAGGGGGGGGGGCAGCCTCATGGGCTGAAAAACGTGGGCCTCTCTAGTCGATATCTGAAAGCAGCTAGCTACCACCTGGTAGCCAGTTAACATTGCTAGACACTACAGTTAGATATCAAGTGCCAGGGACCAGGCTGTTCGGTAGGAAAGTCTTGGCAGGCAGTTGTCCCACCCTAAGGTACTGGTATCTGGTCATCTCCATTGGGGCCGTCATGGGGAACGCCATGAAAAGGAGATTATTCTCACCGTTCAATTCGGTTTCCATTAGTCACCAGACGGCCCATATATTTTTCCCGTCCCCTTTTATTTTTAAGACAGAGTAGTCTTAAGTATATTATTAAACCTGTTGTATGTGTGTGACTATAACTACAAAATGGGTTGCATCACACAGCCGGTGTGTAGTTATTGGTAGCCATGAAGTGGGGTAGGGGAGGGGTCTTTTAACCCTCTCTGCTTCCTGTCCCTAAAGAGGTCAAGGGACCATCCTCATTGGGGCCCGTCTGGTGGACTAATGGAAACCGAATTAACGGTGAGAATAATTCTCATTATCGTGGAGGGAACCTTTGGAGTCTTACCCTGGTATATCGCGTGGGATTGTGTGGCCAGTCCCTGGCTGCTGTAGCCTTTATCGTGGCCGCTCCTAATAGTCTCCAAAATTGGTGGAGGACTACGAACTATCTAGTATGTCATAATTCCTCGCTTTTGCCCGTATACACATGCCTCTCAAGGAAGGGTATTGGTAGGAGATATCAGGCATTCACATTTGCATGCCACACGTATATATCTATTATGGTATCCAAATAGTCCCTCTATTAGTTGTAGTATTAGAGAAAATTCCCAAATTGAGCCTCGAGGTGTGTCGCTGCAGTCTGACACATCTAGGCTCTAAGGCTATCCTCCGCTTTTTATCACGAATTAAAATGTTTCCTCGTCGGTTCAGCCCCCCCGACATGTTCGCGCAATATGCGTCCTCAGGGGGTGTCAGGGCTGAACTGGACCCAGTTCAGCCCTATATACACGCGTATATACCACACGGGTATAGACTCCAAAGGTCTCCCTCCACGATAATATAATATTCATTAATACTTACCCTCCGCTATCACATAAATATTTTAAATACACTTTTTTCGATTCAGCATATTGATTTCAAATTAGAGTTACAGACTGAGTTCTGAATCATTTATTAGAAAAATAGAAATAAAAGTTAAATTTTATACTTACCTTTGATACTTTTGGTCAAAAGACCTCCATTTGCAGAAAAAAAAAAAAAAAAAAAGAAATGGTGAAAAAGCTAATGAAATGATTCGGGGCAAGCGTTAAAGGAAACCTACCACCACTGATTTTCCTACATCCGGTGGCAGGTTCCTCTAATCTATAGCAGGATGGCCTTATTTTAGGGCTATCCTTTAATGGCCGTAATATGGAAATTTACTAAAGAGGCTACTGGGGCGTGGAGTAGCCGGAGCTGAGGCTACACGGTGTGGCTACTCAACGCCCCGATCAGCCTACCAATACATCTTCAGCTTGCAGCTATGAGAAGCTGAAAATAAGTTAACACGTCCGCAAAGCTGGGCAAGAGCTCTGGATTTGGAGTAGAGACCGCAAAGCCGTTGGGCAGTGATTGCGCAGAACCCGGCTTTGCAGGCAAGTTCACGCAGCTCCTCATATAATAGTCATATTTGCAATACAATGGGCTGCTGTAACCTGGTGAGAGGTTCCCTTTAAGTACCGTACTTCCCTGCCTCCTGGGTTAGGTGCACCTTATTAGTCCTCAGACTTGCCCACACAGCAAGGCTCAACTCTGGTTCTGACCTCCACTGAGCTACACACACAGCTTCACGTGACACTACTGGGTTTACATAGGGCTTTAAGCATGGGAGCAGCCATCCCACCCAGCACTTTGGCTACTCCAGAAAAAAACCTACCCCTGATTTATGCCCCATTGAAGCTATGCTAAATTCACCAAGGCCAGGCATCATGGTAACATGTGTCTACCATCCACCACAACACCTTGTGCCTTTCTACAAATATTTACAGACGGTACCCGACTTGCAGACGACCCATAGTAACAAACGGACCTCTGGATTTTGGTAATTTACTGTATTTTAGCCCTAGGCTACAATAAACAGCTATAACAGTTATTAAAGGGGTCTGCAATGGAGCTTTGTTAGTCCTGGTTCTTATGACAATCGAACATTTTTTTTTTTTTAATATCCAGTTGTCACAGAGACCAAAACAAATCTTGTCTGGATTTACAATTCTAAAATATACAGTTTTGACTTGCATACAAATTCAACTTAAAGAGGACCTGTCACCCAATTTATCGGCACTAGGAGCTGCTTACTAAAGTAAGCAGCTCCTAGTGCTTGATCAAACGCTGCAGTGTTAGAGTGATAGCGTTACCAGAAACTTCCGATAACGCTATCAAACACTGCGGTGGGGTACAATGTAATTGTCGGGCAGCTTGCACAGCTGGCAAATTCATGAGGGGGCGGGGTTGGGGCATGGCCAGGGGCGGTGACTGCCGCCTAGCGCGCGGCAGTCACTGTCGGCCTATGGAGCGCTGCCTCTTCCCCGGACCACCCCCTCATGAATACATCTGACAGCTTTGCAAGCTGTCCGATGATTACACTGTACCCCGCCGCAGTGTCTGATAGCGTTACCAGAGGTTTCCGGTAACGCTATCACTGTAACACTGCGGCGTTTGATCAAGCACTAGGAGCTGCTTACTTTAGTAAGCAGCTTCTAGTGCCGAAAATTTAGGTGACAGGTCCTCTTTAAGAACAAACCTACAGAAGCTATCTTGTACGTAACCCGGGCACTGCCTCTATTCCCTTTTTTGACTGAGCTTATAATAATAAAGGCTAATAATCAGTGTGGTGATTGCAAATTGTGCCACTTTGTATAAATGTAGTGTTATTTAGTCATTGTGCTCCTGGAGGTTTTGCCCTTTGATATTGAAATGTTCTTTGCTTCATCTCTTAGCCTCCAACAACCAGAGTCACAAGAGTTACGAGGTCTGCAGCTAAACCAGAACCTCCCACTACCCGGACCCGGGCTCAGGTAAATCCAGTAGGGTTATTGTTCTTGTATAGAGTCCTCTACTTTCTATAGCTGTAGCATTTGCATGTGTATAGAATTAATAAGATGCATATCTTCTTATGCTTTACATATACAGAAGGTTATAATGGTCTAACACACAATATTTATGATGTTGACAGGCAAATGTGTTGACCAACAAACTCCCTGTAGAACAGGTAAACGTGCTCACCCACAAACTCCCTGTAGAGCGCACAATTCCAAAAGGCCGTGGACAGACTTCACTTGTAAAGAAGAATGAAAGCAAAGGTAAAATTCAAAAACTAAAAAATAAATTTATTTAAAACCAAGATGCCCTCTAAGGAACTGCATAGCTGGACACGGTGACCACCCAACACAGGACTGCAACTAAGGGCCGATTCACATTGTCATGGTCCGACTGTGAAGGTAGTGTCATGCAGGGTCCTGTTTCATGGCCTGACCACAGTACATAAATGAGACAAGGAGTCCCTGCAAATCAGCAGTGAGGAACTGTAATCCTGTTTAGAAGGGAAGTGTTGTATTGTGTCAATATGATGCTACGAGTCCTGTCCTCTGCACTGATACAGGACAATGCATGGCCTGTGATTCATGGAAAGACCACGTCACTTATTTAGAGCAGTCACCCGCACTACAGTGCCACCCACTTTCAGCTGCTCCCATTATAAATATGGGGGTTAACACAGCAAAGTGATTTTGCTCACAATATATGCCTCTTCTTCAGTTTCTGCCATTCCTACTACAAGAACGACAAGATCAGCTGCCAATGCCATCTCCAAGCTGCCGGCTGCTGCTAAAGTGAAAACTTCAGCAGGTAATCTATTATTGAAGAAAAAAATTGTTTAACTTTGTTCATTGTCTGAGAGGTGTACTACTGGTACTCTTACTTTTCCACAGTGGATAATGTGTGCATGAGTGTTCTAACATTTTACAGCAATGCTTTGTGTTTTTCTGGCCCTATATTTTGTTTTCTTCTAAATGAAACCTGAATTGACTTCATAAAATATCTTCCACCGTCCATTAATCTTAATATTGTTTCTGCAGTTTCTAAACCACAAAAGACTACAAAGGAGGCCCACCCAGAAATAGTAATTGAGCCAGAGGTAAGAATGTGACTTTTTGAAGGGGATGGATGTAGATTTTGTAAAACATCTTTTATCATGTCATGATTGAGGTTAGGTGATGGTCCTGGGCCTGTTTTCCTTAAAGCAGGAGAACAAGTTTTGAGGATCGTGTACTACATCAGACTGACCAGTTTCCTGAATTTTTCACCCATGTCACAGCCTCTTGCTGTATATAAATGATCTACTAATATTAAAGGGGTATTCTCGTCTGGGCATTCACATTCAGTTTGATAAATCTGCCATATATAAACATTTCTTCAATTAGATGTTATTAAAAAAAATGTTCCTGTGTGAAGATAATTTCCCATAAATGTAGTCATTTGGTCCCTTAGAAACGAGATGGCTTCCTCGGATACGGCCACCTCTGCTGGAGCGATTGCACAAATAAACAAAAAGGTTTTGTATATGAAATGTCCGGGAGTTACTGCAGGTCCCGCAGCCGTCCTGTGGTAATGATTATGAAGCCAGGTGGTCGGGCAGGACTCTATAGCGCATGTCTGCCCACCGCTGCCAGAGTGTGACGTGGTCGTATCCGAGGAAGCTATCTCGTTTCTAAGGGACAACATGGCTACATTTATAGGAAATTATCTTCACACGGGAACTTTTTTTTAATAACATCCAATTGAAGAAATGTTTATATATGGAAGATTAGTGAAACTGAATGTCAGTGCCCAGACGAGAATACCCCTTTAATGTACGGCGTGGGGGGAGCTGTAGCGATAACTGCCGCTAGGTCTTACTTTCGGGGAGGCCTTATATTTCTAAGCTTGAAAATAATTGTACTAGGTCTTTTCAGGGGGTTTATTTTTGGGAAACTGAGACTGAACATGTGTTCCTTTAATTTATTATAGCCTCCTGTAATTGACCAATCTAATGATGAAGTACAAAAGCCTGATCCAGAGCCCCTCCAAGAAACCAGTCCTGAATGTCCTTCATTGGCAGAGCCCCTTCTCCTCCAAGAAAGCAGTGCCAAATGTCCTTCATTGTCAGAGTCTGTGGAACATGTAAGAAAGCCATCCTTTGCGCCAGAGAACTTCGTCTTTCAACCATTGGATGGGTTATCTAGCTTCATGTTTCAGCCCATGACGCCTAATAGGGCAAATGCATTTCTGACCCCTACTTTCACTTGGAGCCCCCTTAATGATAAAAGGTAATAATGTAAAGAAGTTGGTATTTACATGGTGCTCTTACCGTTTTTCGTCCTGTAATGGAAATTGACATGTTTCCCGTTGTAGAAGCTTTGTGTTTTCACGAGAACACAAAACTGAAGAAAACCAGCCTGATCTTGTGTCCCCAAGCGAACCAACACCCATGATTCCAGAAGTAGTGGCAGTACAAGACTTAAATGTGTCACCCGAAGATAAAGGTACTTCAGCACAGAGACCTGCACATAGGCAAACATTGGTGTAACATTGATTTCACAAACTGCTTTCTTTCTCATAATTAGAGTGTTCAAGTGATGCTAATTCTGCTAAACAAGTGAGTCCTGTAGTGTCTCCTCCACCTTGTGAGCAGAGCATGGAAGATAACAAGACCACCCAGCCAGAGGAGCCGACTCATGATGTACCATACTTCAGGTGAGAAGCCAAAGAATGACCGGAGTACTGTGGTTTTCCAGGCTCCTGTAATAAACTGATTTTTCCATTTGGCTAAGATGGCACCAAAAAGTCAAAAAATAAAACCTACACATACCCGCCTGTCTACTATAATCTTGACATGCCGGCATCACCTAGAAAAAAAGACTTATAATTTGCAGTCCGGAGAGGGGGGATGAGATGTCCAGTGTTCCAGACAGCTAATTAGGCACACCCCCTGCCGTGCGTGATGTCATGCGAGAGGTGTGTCTAATTAGCAGCCCGGAACACCAAACATCTTGTCCCATGCTCCGGCCTGCTAATTATGTCCCCTTTTTTTTCTAGGTGATCCTGGCGTGTCAAGGTTCGAGAAGACAAGCACCAGTATCAAGATGAAGAGGAGGGACTATTGAGCATCTGTAGGTTTTGTTTTTAAGTTTTTGGTAATGGTAGATTTCCTTTGACTGCTAGGTTAATGGGAGTTGCTGACTGTTTCTAAAGGGAAACTGACTATTTCCCTTTAGAAAAAAAAAATCCACAATTTGACCTATCGCACAAATTTATTTTATTGAGCACACCTGCAGGATAATTGTTTTTGACTGTGATGTAATTATTTTTATACTAGGGATATCTTGAAGTCTGAGATCCAGAAGCTGACGTTGTTGTGTGCCGACTGGGATAAAAGGATAGAGATGGATATTCCAGAAGATGGTAATAAAAAAAACTTGTAATGTTTTCAACTTTAAATGGTTTTTGGCTATTCAGTAACTGATAGGTGTAGGGTCAACACCTTGACTGCGCACTGATCAGCAACAGAAGCTATACATGAAGTACAACTGGAAGCAGAATTATCTATCCATTACATGGCCTGTCTTTGTCACCCCTTAATCGGATGTCAATCGCCCTGCATTGCCACCTTTTAGAATCTTGTACAGGAAGTCTCTGAATTTAAGAACGCCCGACTTGCAGAGGACTCCTAGTCACAGACTGTCTGTGGCTTCTGGTGATGCTCTCTAATTGCTGGAAATATACTGTACATTAGTCCAAAGCAGTGGTCAACTGTAGGTCTCTTTTTATTGTTCGTCCTTGTCAACCCAAAATTATGTAAAGGAAATCTGCTGTCACAATCCAGCATGACAAACCAGGGACACTTACCCATAGATCCAGGCATCTGGTAATCGTCTTGTATTTGTTACCCATGGCTTCCTTACATCTACAATTCAATTTTTAAAACTAATAATCAGACCCCTCGTTTTTGTGATCTGTGAGGGTCCCCCACTGATGGGCCCTACCCACGGCCTAGCTTGCTTAACTTTTCTTCGTGGGGAAAACCCCTTTAAGTCTCATTAGCAATTCTTAGTTTATTTTGGAAGGTAAGAGGTTATGGATAACAAATATAAGAAGATTACCACAGTGATACGGTGGTGTATATTGATTAATTATAGCAATGTGGGAGAACCTAGGACATATAATTGGCTTGGTGTCCTAAAATGCCTTGAGTAATCATTTAAGTAGTAGTGTTTTTTCTTTCTACAGTAGATAATTATTTTTTTTTTTTTCTCCTTAAGCCAAAGATCTGATCAGAACCACCGTCGGACAGACCAGACTATTGATGACCGAACGGTTTAAGCAGTTTGAGGGTCTTGTTGATAACTGTGAATTTAAGCGGGGGGAAAAGGAAACCACATGCACTGATCTTGAAGGTTTCTGGGATATGATCTACTTTCAGGTATTCTGATTTGATCAATAGGTTTTCTGACGTTTCTTTTTTTTTCACAAGTTATAGAATGAAGGTTCTAAGGTTGTAAAATGTAATATTTGAATCTCATAGATACTGATTTGTAAAGGGCTATGCAAGGGCTTTGGTGGAATTTATATAAATGAAGATTATTACTAAAGTGTAAAAAAAAAAAATAATTTATCCACAACCACATTGTATTGGAGGAATATTCATATAAAACTGTGGAGACTATAAAGATATCATGGAAAGATCTGTGATGTGTTGGCGTTTATCTGATTATGGCTTTTTTTTTAAATACTTGATATAGATGGTTAGATCACATACATTCTGGAGCCTAGGGGACATTTATCATAGCGTGTACATAAGGTTTTTGCCTTTATCCCTCTTACGCCACTTTCACTCTAAGGGGTAGAGAGTTGGCAAGACTGGGATGCCCTGGCCTGTCGCATGGACTATAGCCAGCCATACTAGCCAGGGCCTCTTAGTTTAATAAACTTATAAAAGGAATTTTATTAACAGCTGGTTGCGCCCGGGATCCTATTTGTTATTCCACCTTCTAATTTATGAATAAATTGACAGCTTGGTGTTGGTACTTGGGTATTGTATGTTGTCCAATCATTGCTGACCTTGTAGGGAGGAACCTCTTATACTAAGGAAATGGGTAACAGCAATTTATTCATCAATATTTTCGAGGAATAAAAATGCTGCAAAAGTCCCACAAGTCTTATAAGGTCAAAGTATTTGTTTTATTAGAATTGCATGTTTTCTTATTACGGAAGATGATTTCGATATATTTTAGTTCCTGACACCTTTACCCTTGTGAATAAGGGACGTTTATGGAAATGCATTTCCTATTTCCCTCCAGGGGGCAGCCTAGTTCTGCTTCTACGAGCTGTCCTTTTTATCTTTTGGCACAAAAACAATGCATGGTATCTCATAAAATGTGTGTATATTATTTATTTTATTTTTTTATATATATATATTTAGATTGAAGATGTGGGTAAAAAATTTGTTAATCTTGGAAAATTGGAAGAAAACTCCTGGCAGCAGAATACAGTTCAAACTAAAAAAGTTGTACGGGTAAGTTGTCTTAAAGTTCTTAAAAACCAGGTTTTCAATAAGTAGGCAATATATGCGAACTGTGCTAAAACTGCATTAGTGGTACTATATATAGAATCCTTCCCATAAATACCTGTACTGAGCAGTTATGGTACCAAATTGCCCACGAATGTTACTACAGATTGGACATAAAGGTGGATTTTGAATTGTATATATGTCATGCTGGGTACTTGTTGTCAGACAGTGACCGTGCAAGTGAAATGGAATAATTGACACTTCCAGTAATCTAAATATATAATTTTTTTTAAAATTTTATGGTCCTCTAAAGTAAAGGGATGAATGTTATAACCTTTATTTCTCTCTTGTGCAGAAAAAATCTGCTCCAGTTGCAGCGGGGAAACAGAGCGCAGGAGATACCGGGAGGGCGGCTGCTAGAAGTCGGCTTGCTGCCATCAAAGCTGCAATGAAAAATAGGGTTAAAACAGAGGAACCAATTGCCGAAGTAGAAGCCCCTGTAATCCCCATGCAAGTGGATCCGGTGGTATTTGACGCTGGATTCTTCAGGATCGAGAGTCCTGCTAAGCTGCCTGGCAGTAAGTAACTCCTTACTTTATATTCTCTCCAGATACTGAAACCTGCTCAAAGACCCTCACTCCTTTTTGTTTCATATGACTGTTATTACTCTGTAATGTCTTATTTTATTTGTATATGTTCCACAGAATTTGTAAAGTGCTATGGAATATGATGGCGCTATATAAAGATCTTTATTATATTACAAGATGTGCTGTTTCTGTAGCCATTCTCTAATACCTTCCTCTTCTTCTTGAGGTCTCAGAACAAAGAGAAGTTCTTCTCAAACAAATACACCAAAATCAACCCAAAAAATTGTAAAGATCTCTGCAACCCCTATTACAAATGGTGTAGAAGAATCGGCTGAAGACCCAAAACCTGAGAAGTGTGCAAGCCCTGCCAAGTCCCCTGTTAGGAAAGCCCTCTTTGGTATAGAAGACGAAGAAAGGTAAAGCGCCATGATTTCCCTTTCTATCCCGAAGATCAGCCTGTTTGTTTATTGTCCCTGTTATGTAGAGGTACATCCGTTATATATTGTCCCTGTTATATGGAGGTACATCCGTTATATATTGTCCCTGTTATGTGGAGGTACATCCGTTATATATTGTCCCTGTTATGTGGAGGTACATCCGTTATATATTGTCCCTGTTATGTGGAGGTACATCCGTTATATATTGTCCCTGTTATGTGGAGGTACATCCGTTATATAAAGGTCAGTAACGACTTGCACTTCTTCAGTTTGCAGCATCAAGAATCGGATCCTACAGAGCAATGTCCTGAGAATACAGAGACTGAACCTGTGAGTTTGTAGTTCTAATGGATTTTGCCAGTTTTTAGTAAAGATTTTGTACAATTGATATATTATACCTTGTCTTCAACACAGATCCCAGCAGAAGTCGATCTGTCAAGGTATTTGGTTCCAACTCAGACAGTTGTCTTGGGAGCCGAGGAGTCTCCAGGTCCTATGAAGAGTTTAGACCTACCAGCAAGTGAAACCACACAAGATGGCTGTGAGACAGACCTTGAGACCGGTGTCGATGATGTTTTCATGTGCAGCCCGGAAAAGTTTGTACCTACTGCAGAAACTTCCTATGTACAGGCGACCCCTGAACCAGTGCCAAATGACGGTATGTATAGTGGGGGGGAGGCATGGGAATGGTGGCACAAAAGTCACAAATGTTTAAAATTCATGGCTAAAGTAAGGCCTCATTCACACGACCACCTAGGGGACGTATATCCAGCTGTAAATTTGCGACCAGATATACGTCCCCCATAGATGGCAATGGTGGCCCGGAACCACCCTTGTTACGCGCTGTACACTGGGGGAAAAGATTGAGCATGTTCGTTCTTTTTCCGCATTTGCGACTGTGCTGTTTTCTATGGAGAGGGGAGAGGTGAACAGTGCGCCAGGTGAATGTATCCTAACGTGCTGTATGGCAGGGATGCACAGTCTTTATCAATCCGAGGGCCACATTGTCATTCCACTCAACTTGAAGTGGGGCTGCACTAGCATCCAGAATCCTCGATGTATCAAAAACCACAGTGCTGTATTTCTACAAATGCTAATATAGACACCAGACCAGACTACAAATAGAGCTCAAACCAGATGATAAAGGAGGACTTCCACCACACCTAAGCAGGCCTATAATACAGGACATGAGTGTCACAGCAAAGGGTCAGAATACTCTGGATATTTCGGTTTTCTTAACAAAAATATCTATAATTCTGTGGGATGGGGGTGTAGAGTGTATTAATGAGCAAAAAAAACTTATCTTGTGAATTGTATGCACTGAATCTAAGTGAAAAAATGTTAAAGGGGTCTGAATACTTTCTGTACATCTAAACGTACAGATGTGGTAATGGGACCAGCATCTACTAGACAACCCCTTTTTTTAAATTTTACTACTAGTAAGTACAATGTGTCCCACAGAAGATGGGCCCTGGGTGTTCCTTTACCCAGCTATATACGTTCTAGACTTTTGTTTGTCTGTATCTTACATCTTGTTTCTGATATGATCTAGTCCTATCTAAATGTACAGCCTTGGCATAAAGGTCACTTTCTCTCGTATTGCACTAATGTGCAGATTACAATTCTGTAGTACATATCTGACTGCCATTTTTTTTGTTTCAGATTTGAAGACCACCAGCGATCCACTCGACTTTCTGGGAAGCTGCACCCCAATTCTGGTAGAGAAATGATTTATTACCTCGGGAATATAATGTGTCCCTGTTGTGTCATTCCTGATCTTCCCACACAGCGATTAGGTTGCACACTAAAGCTTTCTGTATATATTCAGTGTATTTTGTCCTTTTTTTGATATCTATTTTATGTTCTACATTAAAAGATTATCTATTAATAGTGTGTGGTATTTATTCACCTTCTATAATTTTGTTAAGGGGTATGAGATTGGGAACAAATACACCCCGATAAATAACTACAACTTGGGACAATGTTCTTGGCTATAATGGAAAGGTTGATTTCTCGTATAGTAGGGACATGTATAGATCTGCCATTTTATAGAAGCATCCCTGTCTAGATGAAAACCCTCTTTATCTTCTACATCCTTGGCCTAAGATGTGACTTGGTAACCCATGACCTTGTTTGCAATCTCCTGGGGATATAATGAACTTTTGCATTGACTTATAAAGTGGAGAAGGTGAATTTTTGCTTATAGTATCTTAATTCAAGTATTTCATTGCAGGCTCAGGATTCGCCTATGAGGGTTGAGACTACTGCGGCACTTACAGACTTAATAATGTTTTCGCCTATGGAGAAGTGAAGAATTGGAGGAAAAGTGACTTGCCTCTTTGAAACCAACCCATATATTTTATTTTTTTAAGTTCAGTGTGTTATTCATGAGTTGCACTCCCTTTTGTGAGTTCAGTATGAGAGTTGTATCCACTTTTATAAGCTGTTAATGTATATCATGGATGTGATGTCTTTACCATTTTATTTAACCATTTGCAAATGGCTCTGGCTCTGTAAATAATCTTTTAAACTTTGGTATGCATTTTTCAGCTCTGTCCGTTTTAGTGTTACATTAGTATGAGCTATGCTATATAAAATGTAATTCAACAAGTGCACTTGTATATACCATTTGTACTTGTGAAATAAGCTTTAAGAAACTGTAGTAAATAGTTTTAAATCCTGTTGTCTTGTGTCATGGGTTTTCTTTCTTTTCTTCCCCCTCCCCGCCATGTATCATCTAGTATCGCGGTCTTAATGGGCTTGTATCAACTGTTTTGTTAACCTGGAGGTAACAAAGTACATTGTAGGGGTCCCAGCATTCAGACACTCATGGAGAACAGGGGGTCCTATTCCCACTAGTTGATGGAACATTGGTTGGAACTTGTATCGTGTCAGGTCATTCAATAGTGTCGGGAAAAATGCTGAGCATGTGGTTTCCCAAGGGGGTCCCAGCAGTAAGACCCTCAATGATCACATTGTAAGATGCTATTTTGTAAGTCGGAGATAACTTAAAGAGGTTGTACCCGCTATGAGTTGCAAACCATCGTTTTTAAGGAAGGTTTAGATTCTGATGCTCAAAGTTGAACATGTTCAGCACCTAAAGCATGATTTTGTAGATGACACCACTTTTGAAGTGTAGTTTTTAATCTTATTTCTGGAGTCTGTCCTCTCACAGGGCTTTCAGGATTAGTAAAATGAGACTAGTGCTCCCATTCTCTCAAATAGGTGGAGGTAACTGCTTCATGTGGCAGCTGTGATCAGATTGTTAGTACATGACAAGCCTTCTAAATTCTCCAATAACATAATTTACAGTGGGGGCAGGTGACCTACATGCTGGAGAATCTGCATAAGACTATAAAGAAGCAAGAAGACATCAGTTTAATGTGTCCAGAATTTAACTTTTATTTTGAAGCTTTATAAGATTTGTTTACATAAACTTATGTGACTACAGAGTTAGTACTTTCCAGGATCCACTTACAGGGGGTGTATGATATCCTGCAGTGACCGAAAACCTATACACCTCACATTTTATACATGGACGCTTCTGAGAGGGTGAGGTCTCCACCAATGCGTATAACATTAATCTTGGAGAAGTTTTTCAACCGGTGATTGTACTGAAATAAGTTCTCATTGTTCACTGCTACTTTATAACAGTCAGGTTCAAAAAGAATTTGAAGCTGGGAAAAGATTAATAAAACAATTATTTGCAAATTACTTCTAAAGTGCTCACCTTCAGCCATATACATTATCTTTACATTGATCCCCTGTATTGCACATACAGGCTAACCTAGAGCCAGATCATTACTAAACCCAAAAAAATGTTAGTCCCTCCCTCTCCTCCATACTGTATATACACTCACCGGCCACTTTATTAGGTACACCATGCTAGTAACAGGTTGGACCCCCTTTTGCCTTCAGAACTGCCTCAATTCTTCGTGGCATAGATTCAACAAGGTGCTGGAAGCATTCCTCAGAGATTTTGGTCCATATTGACATGATGGCATCACACAGTTGCCGCAGATTTGTCGGCTGCACATCCATGATGCGAATCTCCCGTTCCACCACATCCCAAAGATGCTCTATTGGAGTGAGATCTGGTGACTGTGGAGGCCATTTGAGTACAGTGAACTCATTGTCATGTTCAAGAAACCAGTCTGAGATGATTCCAGCTTTATGACATGGCGCATTATCCTGCTGAAAGTAGCCATCAGATGTTGGGTACATTGTGGTCATAAAGGGATGGACATGGTCAGCAACAATACTCAGGTAGGCTGTGGCGTTGCAACGATGCTCAATTGGTACCAAGGGGCCCAAAGAGTGCCAAGAAAATATTCCCCACACCATGACACCACCACCACCAGCCTGAACCGTTGATACAAAGCAGGATGGATCCATGCTTTCATGTAGTTGACGCCAAATTCTGACCCTACCATCCGAATGTCGCAGCAGAAATCAAGACTCATTAGACCAGGCAACGTTTTTCCAATCTTCTACTGTCCAATTTCGATGAGCTTGTGCAAATTGTAGCCTCAGTTTCCTGTTCCAAGCTGAAAGGAGTGGCACCCGGTGTGGTCTTCTGCTGCTGTAGCCCATCTGCCTCAAAGTTCGACGTACTGTGCGTTCAGAGATGCTCTTCTGCCTACCTTGGTTGTAACGGGTGGCGATTTGAGTCACTGTTACCTATCAGCTCGAACCACTCTGCCCATTCTCCTCTGGCATCAACAAGGCATTTCCGCCCACAGAACTGCCGCTCACTGGATGTTTTTTTTCTTTTTCGGACCATTCTCTTTAAACCCTAGAGATGGTTGTGCGTGAAAATCCCAGTAGATCAGCAGTTTCTGAAATACTCAGACCAGCCCTTCTGGCACCAACAATCATGCCACGTTCAAAGGCCTCAAATCACCTTTCTTCCCCATACTGATGCTCGGTTTGAACTGCAGGAGATTGTCTTGACCATGTCTACATGCCTAAATGCACTGAGTTGCCGGCATGTGATTGGCTGATTAGAAATGAAGTGTTAACGAGCAGTTGGACAGGTGTACCTAATAAAGTGGCCGGTGAGTATAAGCTGAGTTTTTCAGCACAATTTTTATACCACTCAGGTATATTAAAAAAAAAAACAAAAAAAAACTACTCGCCTTTCTGATGACCATGGCCGTCTGCCTGCCTGCAGTTCCTCTTCTTGATCCCTGCCTGGCAGCGGCGCACAGACTATGACAAGGGCAAGTGGTGCCATCCGTGTGCACGGACTTGTTATTACCAGCGAGAAAGGTTCAAGTAGTCGACCTCCGGTGCTGGGGGAGGGTTAGGGGAGTACAGAGTTTATAATTTTTATGGGGAGGGGGCTGGCTAGCTATATACTGGAAGGCTGTGACTAATACATTTTCTACTCCAATCAATAGGTTTTCACAGTTGTATGTAGTAAAATTAGGGGCATCGGTTTATATTCGATTATATACGGTAATTCCATATCCGCCCATACATTGGGTCTGATAATGCAGCCCGGTCACCACAACATACTGATCCATGAAATTCACAATGTTTTTGTTTCTTTTTACCTTGAATGGTTGGTTCTGCACAAATGGAAACTTTGGACTCTTTCGTTCCTCTGATCCCCAATTGCCACGAGACATTGAATTGCGCACAACTACATTAGGTCTTTCGTCAAAACGGGGATTGAAATGGAAAGCAATATCCTGTCCGTCTACAAAGTCAATAACAAACCTGAAAAAAAAAAAAAATCAAATTGAACCAAAGAAATGAATCGGACATCTGGTCTGTTGGTAAAAACAAAGAAAAACCATGAAGGAAAAAATAAAATGTCTACTAATGCCCTAAGTGATCGCTTCAATATTAGTAAATATATTGTCCAACCATGAATAAATGCTGTGACCTTATTTCTCTAAAAGCAGCAAACTACATATTAGATATTAAATATCTGTTCATTCATGGTGGCCTTGTAACATATGATGACATCAGTGGATGTGTCATCAAATTTTTGGATATGAGGATGACCATACAAAGCGGCAGACGGTGTAACGTGACAGCCAGTGTAAAGTCAAGATCAGAGTAACCAAACCTTCTGGTATGTTGTTAGTACCAGCAGGACTGTGAAAATGTATTTATATCCAGCTGGACTTGGATTACTGGGTGCAGTCTCTTACTCCTTCCCAGTCTGTGCTGTGTGCACTGAAATGTTCACACACAAGTTTTCCCCCCAGTCCTCCAAGTCCAGCTACAATCCTGGAAATACATTTTCACAGTCCTGCTACTAACAACACACACAGAGGTTAGTGGTTAGTTATTGTCTAACCTTCTCCATAAGCACGAATATACTATTATATTGAGATACCTCTACTAAGTTCAGCAAGCGCTGTGTACACCATATTTTTCTTTAAATATAGAATCTAATTAATAAAATAATTTTCATAAAAATATGAGGACGTAAACAATTTGTAAATGTGATATTGCTGTAACCAGAAGACTCGTGACTTAAACTGGTGAAGGGTGTAAAAGAGTTAAAACACTTTGTAACATATGTATTTTATTTTTCTCCTTCTTACTGTACGTTTTTGTTAAAAATGACTGGAAAATAAATTTATACCTGAAAACCTCGAGCACAAAAAAAGTTGAGTCATAACAAAGCTCACAGTAACACTGTCTCTCAAAGTATCTGTGTAAGGTCTGGGATGTAAGACATAACTGGATATTATGGCTATTTTACCTTTTGCCAGTTGGTATACCGTGAACAGTCAACACCATTCCTTTTTCAAGTCCGGAGGGCAAGCTTATCTGATGAGGGACTTTCTAAAATAAAACAGAAGAGCAGTTTAACACTTACCTAACAACCTATAGCTTAGTACCAGGAGAAGAGATTGAATAGTGAACCTATAAGTTACCTAAGTATGGTTTCAGGCTTGTAGGATTCCTTTATGACACTTACCAGTGGACCCGGTGATATTGATGGTGCTGATGGTTGTCCTGGTTGTCCTGGTTGTCCCGGAGTAGGAGCTCCTGGGTATGATTGTCCTGGCCCTGGAAAACCTGGATATCCTGGAAATTGTTGGCCTTGCCCTGGTCCAGGAAATCCTGGATACTGCTGGCCTTGCCCTTATTTCTGCTTTATGTATATCAGCCCTGGTGAGCAGTACATTTATTGCCACTATATTTATATGTGCAGCATATTAAATGCTGGTATATATTTATGGGAATCTGTGTGTAGCATTTATAAAGTATATGTTTATGTTCAAGTATAATGTGTGGGATACAGACATTGATGGTGGTTTTGAAAAATGGACAAACCCTGTCACAAAGTTTGCACCGGGCCCATTACAGTCTTGTTACACCACTGCCTCCAATATGTGCATTATAAGGGATAAAGAACAATTAACCCTAAAAGAAAACGCTGTTGGTTCCGAAATTAATATATAAACAGGCAGTGCATTTTAACTGGTTTTGAAGTACAGAGTGTGGAATGAACGGAAATTGATTTATTAGAGTAAAGATCTGGAAAGATCATGCATATATAAATCAATTTACAATGCACTGTAGGATAGAGTCTTAGGGATGAAGATATTTCTCAGAAAATAACATTGATGTGACTTATTATCAATAGTTAGATCTCTTGAATAGATCACAATGACTTTCAAGACTAAAAACATATTACACTTAAAAAAGCACTAAAACTTAGGGTCGTAGGGGGTGTGGCCTAGAGGAGCATGCAATAAGACACAGCGGAGCTCCTGTCGGTGATCCTGATATTATCCTGTCACTGGCCCACGGCGCGAGTGAGACTCACTGCAAACTGTGGTGGAATTGATCTGGTGACCCGGTGAAGCAATTTCCCCTGCTCAAGTGTCGTCCAAAGGCTGTAACTACAGCAAAATCGGCCGTGCTTCACTTCCAAGATGGAGCCGGCCCCTCTACCTCGGCCACAAGGAAGCAGAGAGAGATTACCGGATGCCTGGAACAGTTTGCAAGGCAGGAGAACAGCTTGGGTAGGAGAGATGCCAGCAGAAGCTGGTGCCTGGCTGCAACATCTAAAGAGGCCATGGATTTACAGTCCGAGGCTAACATGTCGGATGACCATGATATGGAGGTACGAGCCCTAGGCCTAATAGAAAATCTCCTCAGGCTTCTGCGGAGCCTACTACAGGGGATGTGCTGAAGGCTGTCTCAAAGTGCAATTTAACCATCACTTCGCTTGTGCAGCAAGTGGGAGGCATGAGAGAGGAGTTATCTTTAATGAGATAAGACGCTCATAAGATCTCAGAGAGAACTACTGAGGTAAAACACACATCTGACCTGAAAGATGATATGGCTAAATGCAAAAGAGCCTCCAAAAATGCGCAACAGGAGATAATAGCGCTATGGGAAAAAACGGACAATCTGGAAAACAGAGCCAGGCGAAATAATGTAAGGTTGGTGGGGTTCCCAGAAAAGATGAAAGGGCAGAGCCCGACGGCGTTCATTGAAGACTGGCTAATACAAAAATTTGGCAAAGATGCCTTGCCTCCATTATACGCTATTGAAAGAGCTCATAGAGTACCTACACGCCCATTGCCTCAGGGGAGCCTGCCTAGACCTATACTAGTTAAAGTGCTTTATTGATGAGAACAGGGATACTGCTGCCCCTTCCAGTATATGGGAGGTGACGAAGGGGTGTATAAGAGGAGAAGCATATAAACTTATAAGTACCACCAAAAGTAAGTCCAGAGAAATAGATGAGGCAGTGCATTTGGAAATGAGACAAGTGCAGGAAGCATTTATTAACAATCCTACCCCACTGACCCAGGACCGTATGCATAAAGCCCAAAACAGCTTGAACTCACACTTTAGCTATTTTGAGGAAGGGGAGAAAGTTGGACACCTGTTCTCAGTAATCACTAAAGGCCAGTAGGGGAATTCGTATATCTCAGTGCTAAAAGACCGTAGTGGACAACTGAGGCACGATACAGGAGGCATACTACAGGTCCTAGAGGAATTTTACTCCTCTCTTTACAAATCACACACAACCTCGTCAGAGGATGAGATGTTAGGGTTTCTATCTGACTTGCCCTTACCAAGGCTATCGGAGACCAACAGCGCTGCACTTGATGCCCCCTGACTGTAGAGGAGCTGGAAAAGGCTGCAGGGTCAATGGCTAATGACAAAGCCCCAGGGGTAGAAGTGTTCCTCCTGGAGCTGTTACAGGTGTTTACTGACTCCATGGATAAATGGACACTGCCCCCTCTATGCGAGAGGCCACCATAGTGGTCCTCCCAAAGGAAGGTAAGGACCCCACATTACCAGACTCGTATAGACCCATATCCCTCATCTGCAGATGTGAAGATCCTTGCCAAGGCCCTCTCCAACTGGTTAGTATAGACCATAACATCCATCATAAACCCGGACCAGATGGGCTTTATGTCTAAAAAGTCCACCTCCATCAACACTAGACGGCTTATTTTGAGCTTACAGAATACCTCGGACAACGCTGGAAACAGGTCTATTTTGTTTCTCGACGCAGCCAAGGCGATCAACAGCAAAGAATGACGATTCTTCTGGCTTACAATGCAGACTATGGGCTTTGGCCAGGGTTTCATATAATTGGTCAAAGTATTATATTCTAGTCCGCTGGCTTGCGTGCGAGCAAATGGGGCACTGTCGAGTCTTTATCAAGGACAGTGGAACGAGGCAGGGGTGCCCCCTGTCTCCACTATTATTCGCTATAGCTGTCGAACCCTTGGCTGCAGCGATCAGTGCTGTGCCCGATATAGTAGGTTTCAAGTATGGCTCAATGCTTAGTAAAATTGCACTATTCGCAGACGATGCTTTGCTGTTCCTGGGAGACACGGGGCCATCCCTGCGCGCAGTGTTGCAATTGCTGGACAGAGTTGAGAATCTAATGGGCCTCGACATAAACTGCCATAAGTCGGCTATATTGCCTTGAAGACAGATCTTCCTGACATCCTGGTATTGCATCAATTTCGTTACCTAGGAACACAGATTTCTGCTAGGGTTAGCGACTTTGAGGAGCTAAATCTCTCTCAATTAGTTAAAAAAACCGAAGTCCAAAATTGTAGCATGGTGTAAACTTTCTTTCTCGGTAATAGGCTGGCTAAACTTAATGTTGCCGATGCCACAGCTGTTGTACCTATTACACAATTCTCCGGTTTGGCTCCCAATTGCAAGATTTCTCAGGATTAACACCCTATTCCGAGACCTGATTTGGGGAAGGGGACAACCGGGGATAAGATTGGAGACTCTGCAGGGGCCCAAAACAGATGGGGACTAGCATTGCCAAACACCTGGCTGTACTACTTAGCGGCTCAGGGACAACATCTCCAAGGTTGGGGGGAAGATGGGGTACAGACTACAGACAACATAATTAGGCATCATTTACGTATAGCTAATCTATTTCTGGTGCTGGAGTGTGGTAAATTCAAGACAGGGCAGCCCCCCATAGCCACGCTAGTCATGATCCATAATGTCTGGGCAAAGGTAAATCAGTTGAGAGGGGTCCGTACATAGGACACCCAAATTCCTGTGCTATATAGGGGTACGTCAGGATGCAGAATGTCCTAGGTGCAGAGAGGAGCCGGCAGATATGCTCCATATGCTGTGGGCTTGTCCTAGACTGCATATATTCTGAACGACAGTGTTGGATATTATTGATAAAGTGTATGATGTGACTCTCCCCCGAAATGTTCTAGTTTGTATCCTGGGATGCATGGATTAGATGCCGATAGACGGGGCTTGGAAATTTGCAATGTACAGACTTGTATTTATTGGACAGAAAATGATAGCGGCAAGGTGGATACAGCCAATAGCTCCTACCAAGAAAGAATTCCTGAATAAAGTTGAAGTGATGCTGTTAAATGAGAAAGCAGTATATATGAAGCGAAACACAGCCCCTAAGTCTGAGAAATTATGGGCCCCCGGGCTTGATGAACCGGGGTCTGGTGTCAGGGATGTACCCTTTCACCCTGCATGGTGGATACGATACTTGCAATGTATGACATACAGGCAGTCCCCGGGTTACATACAAGATAGGGTCTGGAGGTTTGTTCTTAAGTTGAATTTGTATGTAAGTCGAAACTGTATATTTTATAATGGAAGTTCTAGACAATTTTTTTCTTTTGCCCCAGTGACAATTGGAGTTTCAAAATTTTTGGTGTAATTGGACCAAGAATTATCAATAAAGCTTCATTATAGACATCTTACAGCTGATCATTGCAGTCTGGGACTATAGTAAAGCATCCAGAGAGCTTCACCAGAGGTCACAGTGGGCAGAGGGGTCCGTCTGTAACTATGGGTTGTCTGTAAGTCGGGTGTCCTTAAGTAGGGGACCGCCTGTATATTAAACTGTGTGTAAAGACTGGTGTGGGGGGGGGGGGTAGGAAAGGGGGGAGTTGTATGTTTCTGTATTTTTGTTATGAAAAATCTTACTAAAACGGATCTGATTTAAAAAAATAAACATAGAGTCATAACAACAGCTGTAGCAGCCATAAATCCTATTAGCTGCAATGTAATGGGGTCCACGTCTGCTGACCAGGTCCACCAGTGCACCTCCTCTGGCCTGGCCATAGAGCTGCCCACCTGCTGGCACAGCAAAATACCTGCCTGCTGGAACAGCTGACCTCCTGCTCTCCCCCTGCTGCTTCCGCCTGCCAGATACATGAAGAGGCCTTAGCCTATTGATGTATGCAGCGGGATGCGAGGGCGGAGAATAGATAGTGTCATATCCCCCTATGTGTGTATATGCTGTACATATTTTATGTATATGTGTATATTCTTTATATACTTTGTGTGTATATGCTGTATATATATTCAGTGTGTGTATGTATGGATTAAACATAAGAGTTAAATGTTTTCTAGTAACACTTTGCATTGACCCTGGAGGCACCACATAAATGTCCACATAAATAAGATCGAGGCAACAGAAACTATAAACCTCTTTAGGGAATAAATATTGAATGTTTACCCATGTTCCTCCTGCAGGTGTACTATAGGAGGATGTGTTATTATTTATAGTTTAACTCCTTAGTGAAGCGGCCTGAAAAAGCTCTAGTGACCGGTAATTTGTAGCAAATCTTTAGCGATGAGCCATAACTTTTTTTTTTGTAGCATGCTACTTTAATATTGTTTACAGTGTTTTTTTGGGACACATAAGATAGTTAAAAAGGTAATTAAAGTTTTTTTAAAAAATTTCATACTTACTTTTATATGGGGTTAAAAGTGTAATGTACTTGTAATTTATAGTTCTTTTTTATTTTCAAATTAACTCAAAATGAACATCAATTAAATCCCTATTTTGTTTCGGTCGTTATGATATATAATATGTATAGGCAAATGGGGCGACTATGGGGATGCTTTTTCCATTGTATTTTTTCTATTGTATTTTTTTTTATTATATAGGGAAATGTAATTGTATTTTTATTAATATCTATTAATATTTTTTGTGTGTGCATTTTTACTTTGTATGTCCCCCATGAGGTCATAAAAGACCCCTGGGGGACATTTTCACTTTTTTTTTAAACTAATTTTCCCCTGTAACTGAGGCATCTATAAGATCCTCCGTTACAGGGAAAATGGCCACCTGTGACTGGGGATTCTGATCAGAGCTGGACTGGGATAATTAGACCCAGCAGCTCTGTTTAACCTCTTTTGACCTGGTGGTCACGTGAATGGCGAGTCTATGTAGCCGGCGACCTGCTGTGAGGAGCGGAGAAGGGAGAAGCGCTAACGAACCACATCTCCCTTTTCCTTAGGGTCTCCGGGTACCTCTGACACCCGGAGACTGGATGCTGCTCCCGCGTCTAAAGACGTCGCTGCAGACTCTGGACCTGCGGCTGCTGCAGATAGGAGTTAATAATTCTATGTGCATTAAAGAGAATGGGGCAGATTTACTTACCCGGTCCATTCGCGATCCAGCGGCATGTTCTCTGCGGTGGATTCGGGTCCGGCCGGGATTCACTCCGATGTCCACCAGGTGGCGCTGCTGCGCTGAAGTTCTACAAGGCCCGCCGAAATGCCCTGAAGTTCACCGGCCTATACCTGGTGAAGGTAAGCGCGAGTCCCGCGACACTTTTTTTTTTTTAAATGCGGCAGTTTTTCCGAATCCGTCGGGTTTTCGTTCGGCCACGCTCCCCCCCATTTCCGTCGCGTGCATGCCAGCGCCGATGCGCCACAATCTGATCGCGTGCGCCAAAATCCCGGGGCAACACAGGGAAAATCGGTGCAAATCGGAAATATTCGGGTAACACGTCGGGAAACCGCGAATCGGGCCCTTAGTAAATGACCCCCAATGTCTTTTGTTTTAAGGGGGTTGTCTGCTTTTAAACTAAATTTGCAACCGGCAAGATGGGGCTATGAAAACAAACAAGAAGTTATAGTTACCTTCAACTGTGCTTCCATTGCCATGAGAAAGTGGTCTGCTTCCGTATACAAATAGAGATATGGCAGGGATTCCTAAAGAAATACTTACAGATCAGGGGACACCATTTATGTCCAAAGTCACCAAGGAGTTGTGTAAACCATTGAAGATAACTCACTTATCATCCCTAAACCGATGTTTAGTGGAGAGGTTCAATAAGACCTTAAAGGGAATGCTTAAAAAGGTTGTCACACAGGATGGTAAGGATTGGGATTGTCTTCTCCCTTATCTCATGTTTGCTGTGAGGGAGGTACCACAAGCCTCTGCTGGCTTCTCTCCATTTGAGTTGGTGTATGGGAGACAGCCCCGAGGTCTTTTGGATATTGCCAAAGAGACTTAGGAGCATGAGGCCACCACCTACAAAAGTGTAATTGAGCACATAGCCCAGATGCAAGACAGAATTGAGAAAATAATGCCCCTTGTAATAGAACACTTACAGAAGGTTCAATAGAACCAATTCTGGGTATATAACAGGTCTGCCAGAGTAAGGACTTTTAACCCCGGTGATAGGGTCTTGGTTCTTGTTCCTACAGTGCAAAGCAAATGTCTAGCTAAGTGGAAAGGGCCCTATGAAATTGTAGAAAAAGTGGTTGAGGTAAATTATCATGTGCACCAGCCAGGTAAACATAAGGCCTACCAGATTTATTATGTAAATATAATTAAGCCCTGTAATGAAGTGGAGGTATTGGTAGCGGTTAACAATACTGGTAAAAAGGAGGATGTTACACGGGTACCAGAGGTTAAAACTCCTGACACTTTATCATGTGCTCAAATCCAGGAAGTAAAGGAGATTTTTGAAAGCAATACCTAAAGGCCAGATGTAAGGCAATTGCAGATGATAAACAAGATTGAGGAAATACAAAACTGGCCCAGGCCTGTAAATAAAAAACAAGTAAGGGCATTTCTGGGTTTAACTGGCTACTACAGGAGGTTTATTGAAAATATTGCAAGTATTGCTGCCCCTTTAACCAACCATATGAAAGGGAAAGACTTGGTCATGGTCAAATGGACCACTGAAGCTGAGCAGGCTTTCTAGAGCCTAAAACAAGTTCTTTGTGCCCAGCCAGTCTTAATTACACCAGATTTTACCAAATAATTTTTTGTACAAACAGACGCTTTTGATGTTGGTGTAGGTGCTGTGTTGTCACAAATTAGGGGAGATGAACAACATCCCGTGGTCTACCTGAGAAGGAAATTGAATGACCATGAAAGGAAGTATGCCATTGTAGAGAAAGAATGCTTGGCAATTAAGTGGACATTAGAAGCGCTCAGATACTACTTGTGATAGGCAGGACATTTATACTTGTCACTGACCATGCCCCACTCAAGAGGATGTGTCAAAACCGTAAGAAGAACAGGCGAGCAACACAGTGGTTTATGTCACTACAGAACTTTAGTTTTGTAGTGGAACACAGACCAGGACGGCAGATGGGTAATGCAAATGCCCTCTCAAGGGTCTACTGCTCATTGGCACAGAGTGTTCCGGCCTCGAGGTCGAAACAGAGGGGGAGGATATGTGACAGGACCAGGGGAAAAGTGTTAAATGGTGTGTAGGTTTCCCCTAGGTTTCTGTCCTACACTATCTAGGGAGCCCAAACCTAGTCTGGAAGACCTGGCTGCTGCAGTTTGGAGTGTAGGGCTTGGTCCCTACTCTGCTCAGCCACTCCAGGTGTTTGAGGTGATTGGGGCTAATCACCAGCAGCTCTGAGATGTTGCTTTAAAAAGTCAGGAGCTGCACAAGAGGAGTCTCTCTCTCTGCTCCTAGGAAAAACTTTATATGTGAGTTGCCAATTGCTGTATGCTGTGGTTGGGAATCTGTACAGTAGGTACAGTTTCTTGGTAGTGAGGAAACTACTGTATTGTATAGTTAGTGACCAGACGGCCTACGATTTTATTTCTATATTGCTTTGTTTTGCCATTTTAAAGAAGCTAATAAAACTGGTTGCGGCCAGTTGCACCCAACTTGTCTAGAGTGGACTGTAAATGTGATGTGCCAAAAAGTGCTTGTCTATCCCAGGAGACGGCGATCCCAGAGCTAATCCTATTACAGTATATACATACATACATAAAATAATAGTATGCATAACTTAGCTACTATACTAAATACTAAATATTGGTACAGAGTTACAGTTCATACCAAGCATAAAAAGAACACTGAAAAAAACTATGTGTTGATCACAAGAAGTGACCTTTCTAGACGTTCTCCACTTGACACCTAGCAGGAGATATGCAAAGAGTCATGTTTACCATTCTAATGTGGGTGCAGTGAAGCACATTAACATCTCTAAGTCACACAATTGATGCATGTCCTCATACATTAACAAGTTGTTCAAACTGGTTAACCTCCATGAGCAATGTTAGTCACAAGTTCATAGGTATTAATCACACATAGGAGTGACTGCTGTCTTACTGAGGTTGAATTAAGATATTGAAATAAGGAATACTAATGATGTCAGCTGCTTTCAGTATGTAGCCTACAGCTACATTCTAAATGATGATGCCTAATAGGAATATAACCTTTATAAACAGATCTTTAAAAATGTGAATCATATTCTCCTTTAACCAAAATTGAAACGGGCCCCGGAGTATACTTTGTGGCAGGTCCACACATACCAAAACCGATGTCTGCAACTTTGCACATTATATTTGAGCATAAACATATTCCGTATATACTTGAGTATAAGTGCTGAAGAAGCCCTACTGTAGAAAAAAACACTTAGTACTCACTCGCTAACGCATCCTCCTCGCAGCACCTCTTCGGTTTCCTTGCCGAGCCACAGATGCATGGCTATGCAACCTTTCGACACACAAACTGACGCAGCAGTGTCGCCACATCATAGTCTGTGTGGCGTCAGATCGCATAGACGTGCATCTGCCAGCCTGGCCGAGAATGCGAAGACTTGCGGCAGGGAAAACAGGAAACAACAGGTGTCGGCACCGGAAGGTGAGTACCAAGTTTATTTTTTTTAAGGGGGCACTCTGCTGGACACTATTAATTTGGGCAATCTGCTGGGCACTTTATTAATGGGCACATACTTATAGCAGAGAAAGATATAATTAACTGATTAAATCAGTAGCAGCTGCTGTCTTCTTTCTCTGCACAGGCCTGGTGCATCCTAATCTGTATCCTTGTGGGCTCCTCACAGGTTATGATTCTTCTCCATCAGGTTTAACACCTCATTATAATTTCTCCCGGCCATCATCACAGGAGTTGGCAGCCCGGAGTCTTCTGTTTCTTTCTGCAGATCTCCATAGCCCCTAAAAAAATGTCTGTTTCTCTCAGTATAGTGTCTCCTCAAAAGTAAGAACACTCTGCCTCCTATATATACTAAATAATACACTGTTGCCCCCTTAATATATAATAGTATATACTATACTCCATTATATACTACCCCATGCAACATCAAACAAAATCCTTGCCTGTCCGGCTCTAACTGTAAATCAGGTGGCCCTTACTAACCTCAGAAGGCTTCTCCCTGACAACATGCAAAACACTTCATTAACCTTGTATCACTCACATGTGGCTCTCACACTGTCCGGCTTCTATGTTTCCACACCCTTCTTTAAGGGATTGCACATCTGGTGCATCATTAGACCCATTAGAGTGTGGAAGCTTTGATCTGGAGTGATCATCACACTTCTGTCTCCACTCCAGATATTAGAGTCCAGCACCAGGTCTTCCAAGAGACCAACAGATGGGAAACTGCTTCTGGAATTCACATTATATAGTATATACATACACTCACCGGCCACTTTATTAGATACACCATGCTAGTAATGGGTTGGACCCCCTTTTGCCTTCAGAATTGCCTCAATTCTTCATGGCATAGATTCAACAAGGTGCTGGAAGCATTCCTCAGAGATTTTGGTCCATATTGACATGATGGCATCACACAGTTGCCGCAGATTTGTCGGCTGCACATCCATGATGCGAATCTCCCGTTCCACCACATCCCAAAGATGCTCTATTGGATTGAGATCTGGTGACTGTGGAGGCCATTTGAGTACAGTGAACTCATTGTCATGTTCAAGAAACCAGTCTGAGATGATTCCAGCTTTATGACATGGCGCATTATCCTGCTGAAAGTAGCCATCAGATGTTGGGTACATTGTGGTCATAAAGGGATGGACATGGTCAGCAACAATACTCAGGTAGGCTGTGGCGTTGCAACGATGCTCAATTGGTACCAAGGGGCCCAAAGAGTGCCAAGAAAATATTACCCCCTCATCCTCATAGACTGTAAGCTCTTGTGTCACCCCCTCATCTTTTTTTTTTTATAATTGTATTTTTATTATTATTTTTCAAAAATATATAACAAACAAGTTATCATGTACAAATATCACATGAAAGTTTTCCAATAATAAAATAACTAAAAGACAAAAGAAATGGGATCTATTTCCCCTTGGAGTATCAGCAATGTAAATATCCTGTTTGCGTATCATAATGCAAAATCCAGCAGTACCATATGCATACTATATTAAAACAAATACCAAAGATGGCATCAAATCAATGCCTAACCATTCTAAAGGGGTTGGGAAAAAGGGTACAGACAAAGACAGTCATTCACACTCACTATGACAACAATTAACACTTGGGAAGACACTAAAAGGATGGCCCTGTCACTCTCCTCCTCCTGCTCGTTCCTCAATCCAGTAGCGGTCCCATCGATCCCAGGTTTTGTCAAACTGTGGAATACGATTGTTCAGGGAAGCAGTCAGATATTCCATACTGCGAGTTTCTCTAACCCTAGAGAGAAGAGCCATTCGGGAGGGGGGGGCTTGCCTCTTCCAAAACTGTGCTATCAGACACCTCGCAGCTGTGAGAATGTGTAGGCTCAGTTTTGTGGTCGCCTTGGCCATGGGGTGCGGAGAGACGTTCAGCAAGTGAAATAATGGGGAGAGTGGGATATCCACCGCTACGACCTCCCGAAGGAGAGTCTTTACTTCCTGCCAAAAAGGCTGCAACAATGGGCACGTCCAGAAGATATGTTGAAGAGTACCTCCAACTGAGCCACATCGCCAGCAAGTATCTGGTGTGTCTGGGAATAATCTGTGCAGCAAGGATGGGGTATGGCACCACTGCATCAACAGTTTGTACTGGTTCTCCTTATGTGTAGCACACAGGGAGGTCTTAGCCGCCCTATGCCAGATCAGTCGCCAAGTGTCCTGAGATATCGCCCCCCCCACTATGCTCTCCCACTTGGCCATATACAGGTGTGCAATAGGCTCGTCTGGGCTGGGATGGAGTAGTATCATGTAGATATCTGATATGAGTCCAGATGTTTGGGTCGCAGTTTTGCAAATGTGCTCAAACGTAGTGGGTGCCGAGACTGTCTCAGCACTGTCCAGGGATTGTAAAAAGTATCTACTTCGAATGTAGTGAAAATTGGCCATATGCGGGAGATGGAATTTATCCTGTAGGGCTGCAAAGGGCAAGATCTTCCTATCGCGGTAATCCACAATATCTGCAAATCTAAATAAACCCTTCTCATGCCAGGGTTTAATTTCCTGCCCAGCCCCGGCTTGTTGCATGAGGGGAGTGTGTAAAAAGGATTGCATAGGGGAACACTTAGACACCAGTGGGAACCTGGCCAGACAGGCCCTCCATAACTTAATTGTGAATGAGATAGGGCCTAGTTGGGGATCAGGCAGCGCAGGCGCCTCTTTAGGCCAAAGGTAGGAGTTAGGATGGAAAGGGGCCAGCCACAGTTTCTCTATCTCCATCCACTTAGAGAATGCCAGTAGGGTGGACCATGCAGGAATGCGTCTCAAGTGTGTTGCCCAGTAGTATTTGGTTATGTCCGGCACCGATAGGCCGCCCCTAGATTTGTGAGAGAGTAGAACAGACCTGGAAACTCTGTGTCTCTTTTTCGCCCAGATAAAGTGCCATATTGATGCTTGCAGGGACCTCAGAGCACCCAACGGCACTGCCACTGGCAGAGTTTCAAAAAGGTACAGCAGCTTAGGTAGAATAGTCATTTTGACCGCTGCTATCCTGCCAAAAAGTGAGAGGGGGAGACTGTTCCAGTTATTAAGGAGAGTCCTTATTTCCTGAAAACTGCCAGGAAAATTCTGCCCATACAGTGTATTGTAAGAGGGGGTCAGGAGTATCCCCAGGTACTTGATACTGTCTGCTTTCCAATTATATCTGAATGTGGCCTTCAATTGGTCTACCAGCGGTTGGGTAAGATTGAGAGGCAAGGCCTCCGTCTTTGAGGTGTTCACTTTATAGACCGAGAGACGGCCATATTGTTGTAGCCTCGCTTGTAGGTTGGGTAGGGAGATTAGGGGTTGGGTGATGGTGAGCAAAATATCATCTGCGAACAACGACAATTTAAATTCCTTGTCTCTAACCATAACTCCATGGATATTGGGGTCTTGACGGATAATGGAGGGGTTCAATACAAAGTATAAACAGGAGGGGAGAAAGTGGGCAGCCCTGACGTGTACCATTCTTGATCCGCAGAGGTGGGGAGGACGCGTGTGGAAGCTTAATTTCTGCTGTGGGATTTGAATATAGCCCCCTCAGAGCCTGGAGAAAGGGACCTTTTATTCCAATGTGTTCCAGCACTTGAAACATAAAGGGCCAGCTGAGGCGATCAAACGCCTTCTCTGCGTCTAAACTGAGAATTAGGGCCTGATCTTTTTGCTTATTAATTACATCGATAAGATCAATTGTTCTCCTCGTGTTGTCACCACCTTGTCGTCCAGGTACAAAGCCCACCTGGTCCTTATGGATTACCTGAGGAATCCACTGAATCAGGCGATTGGCCAGTAGTTTTGTGAATATTTTTAGGTCTGCGTTTAAAAGTGCAATCGGCCTGTAATTAGCACAATCGGTTGCATCTTTCCCAGGCTTGGGGATAAGGGTGATATAGGAATGGGTGAAAGTTGTAGGCATGGGTTCACCTTGTAAGAACGCGTTAAACACTTTTGTCATATGTGGCAACAACACGGGGGAGAAGGTCTGATAGTAAAGATATGTGAGCCCATCTGGGCCCGGGGATTTCCCATTAGGCATTTCTTTGATCACCTCCTCTATCTCATCCGACGTTAACTCTGAGCTGAGCATCTCGATGGCCTCTGAGGGGAGTCCCGGGAGGGAGCAGGAGCTCAAGAAGTCCGATAGCAGCGTTTTTCTAAGGCCCTCATCCAGGGGTAGAGTATTTGGCAGGGAATACAGTTTAGCATAAAATTCTTGGAAGTGAGAGGCAATCGCTCTCGGGTCATGTAATAGATTCCCCCGGGGATCCCGTATAGCATGGGGAGTTTGGTGCTCTCTCTTCTCCCTCAATTGTCTCGCTAGGAGAGAATGGTGCTTATTGGCCTGTTCGTAATACCGTTGCCTAGTAAACACTAGTAATTTCTCTACCTCTTGAGTCTGAACCTCTCGCAACTGCTCCCTAACCTCAATTAACCTCCCTAACCTCAGTCTCCTCCTGGTGGGTTTGGCTAACAGAGCTGCCTCTTGCTTACCAATCTCCTTTCTCAATTCCTTTTCCAGATGGACCCTATTTCTTTTCAATCTGGTTCCCTGCTCTATACAATGGCCTCTGAAGACCGCCTTATGAGCTTCCCATATCATAGGGATAGAGGGGATTGAATCCTCATTAAGCTGGAAATATTCCCGTAGTGCTCCATTTAACTCCTCCTTGATCAGGGGTTTCTTAAGAAGGGATTCATTTAAACGCCAATGACATGCCCTCGTTGTGGTGAGGCCCTCTCTAAGCTGCAATAGGACTGGCGCATGGTCTGACCACGATATGTCTCCCACCTCTGCGGAATGCATCATTCGCAAGAATTGGATGTCTCCAAACCAGTAATCTATACGGGTATGGGTGCCATGTGGTGCAGAGTAAAAGGTAAATGAATGGTCGCCCAGGTTGCCCACCCTCCATAAATCATATAAAGCAAACCTCCTGATGACTCTACGGAAAGCCGCTGAAATAGTGCTCTGTGATCTAGTGGTGGAATTGGGGTCGATAGCCAGCCGGTCCATATTTTCTGAAAAGATTACATTGAAGTCCCCTCCTATCAGTAGGGGTGCGTCACCCCCTCATCTTCATAGACTGTAAGCTCTTGTGCTAACCCCTCATCCTCATAGACTGTAAGCTCTTGTGTCACCCCCTCATCCCCATAGACTGTAAGCTCTTGTGCTAACCCCTCATCCTCATAGACTGTAAGCTCTTGTGTCACCCCTCATCCTCATAGACTGTAAGCTCTTGTGCTAACCCCTCATCCTCATAGACTGTAAGGTCTTGTGTCACCCCCTCATCCTCATACACTGTAAGCTCTTGTGCTAACCCCTCATCCTCATAGACTGTAAGCTCTTGTGCCACTGTAATGTAGTATTATGATTATATATTTCCCCTATGATTTGGAATGCGCTACAGAATATGACGACTATGTGATATAGGAGGGTATTTTTGGAATTTTACTCTGTAGATCAAGTTAAGCATTTGGGGGAGAATCATTATGGCACATAGATCTCCACCCTCCCCACCAGTTTCCTGGCTTCTTCGACCCACGTGCCACTTTGGGGCGCGTCGGGGAATGAGGCTGGTAAACCTGTGAAGATTATAGAAGGAATCTCCGCCAGATCAGAGCTGGTCTAAACAGGTTCGACCTGGTGGACACTGCACCCATATTTACTAATAGGCTTAATAGTAGATATGCACTCTACTGCGCCAACGGGGGGAAATTTAAGATTTCCCCCCATTTCTTTTCAGAATGAAAGGCACTTGTCCTTGAAGCCTTAAAGGGGTATTCCCATATAAAAACTTTATGGCATATCCATAGTATTATGCCATAAATCTTAGCTCAGAGATAGGGAACAAGTTAAGGTTTTTCACATAGAAGTCCATAGACAATATTGATGAACATTCATATACCCTGCCCTATGATTGCTACTTCAGCACTGAATCCAGATATTGGGGTTCCTCCACTTTGAAACCAGAATAAAGGGGTTGTCTGGAGATGGAAAAACATAGAAACTTCCATGCGAAAAGAGCGCCACATCTCACCATGGATAGTGTGTGGTATTGTGATTTAGCTCCACCCTTCAGGAATACCAGTACACATCATGGTGAGGTCTGGCTCTGTTTTTGGAAGAAAGTAGCCATGTTTTTCAACCTATGTAACAGTCCCTTTATGGTTAGTACAAGAAGGCAGGTAGGAGAATCATTATATTCACAACGGACAACGCCGTCATTCTTATTCCACCAGAAGAATGGATCTTGCGGCAACATTTTGTATAATCCCTTCTGTAGAACTAGAAAGATATTCTATAGAGAGGATTACGGTAATCCTAATGTTGTACTTTGCAATTCAACAACATGACTCATCCCAGTCTATGGATAATTCAGCCTGAGGGGAAGGATAGGACCTGTATGTCTCATCATCGTGTTTCTTCTGGGTTACACCCATACACTGTCATTCTGCAGCTACATTAACTGGACTATTCTTGTACATAGTATCCAAACAGTATTTTTCCCAGATATCACTATTTTTTAATAACCTCTTATTGTTTTCTCCGAACAGAATAAAATTTGGATTGTTCACTGAGTAATGGGTAACTAATGGGTAACTTGTACAATGGTAACAATGGTAATGGTGCAATTTTTTGGCCGAAGGCTTATAGAAAGTGACTGCCACTGCCACAGAGATGGGCAGGAATAGAACCGATCCTATCTTTTGTGGGTAGTCAGAGCGTTCTCGGTGCTGTGGTGCACAGTACCTTGCGGTGTACGTGCCCTACAGAAGTCACAGCTTGTGTAGCTAGCTCCCAGCCAAAGTACACGATTGTGAGGCCTAATACTAATACATCTGTAACTGTCTATGTCTGCTAAACTAAGGGGAATTGGTGCCCAGATAACCTACCTCCGATGAAAATTGGGCTTACAAAAGTTCCATCAGCAATGGAGAAATATAGATCTGCACTGGACCTATATTCTCTATCTCCTTGGTTACACACTACGAAACAATCGTATGGACATACCTATCAACTCCACATTTTGCATTCCCAAAATTTTGGCAGGCGTTTTACATGTAGTAACTTCTTTAGATATATGTGTTACGTAACCAACTACAAAACCAAAATTGTTAGAATTTATCTCCACTACAGGGAAAGACCAGCAATAACATAGTATGAACACTCATCTATGTCTCAACCTTGTGGAAATGGCTCTTCTTACCTGCCTGTATTATACTGGATATGACATGCAATGCCACACCTCAGCCTCAGCCTAAAATTATAAATTACTGCATGTGGGTGCATATACACATCATATAAGAACTTCATATACTCAGTTCTTCGACAGATATAAGGTGTGTGCTGATGAAGGTCATATTTTAAGGGCTTTATTGCCATTGAGTTTTATGTTTAACTCTAATTTCGTTGAGAGATGACAAAGCACTTGGTTATCTTCCGATCGAACGTATTGTGGCCCATTTTTGCAATTGATAGGGATCTCAATTAATGTTGACTGCTAGGCCCCATGCACAGAGCTGCTAAGCAGACTTTATTGGAAGGAGTTCCATGTATGAAACCATCATTTCTCTTGACGCAATGCTTCCTGAGCACAAATGCTTCATACCAACCATGGAGCATGCTATGTAAAGCTTTATTTAGTTCTACAATTAATTGCATACAACGGTTTAACAATACCCTGATCTGTTCAACATGAATCCATAATAAAGTAAAACTTTTAGAACTCCGTGATATCTGCAGTCTCATTATTCAGTCTAAATTGTGAAGCCGAACAAGATGTAGCCTGTACTTGTTAAGCAGCTATGATATGACGTGCACAAGACTTGTCCTCACATTCATTTAAAGGGACCCATGAACAAAAATTCCTACACTGTGTCCTCATTATAGGGCCTGAGGGGTAGCACATTTGACACAAATACTTGCTGATGAAGGTACGATACAAGGGTCTAGCACCTATTACCAAAATAGGTTTACTGTTCTTGGACTTTAAACAGGGACAAGACCTGAATATGCTTATAGTGTATGGAATTCTTATAAAGATACTTGTGTCGTACACCTGGCACCACAGCAGAATCAGTGTTTTTCACTTTTGGACTTTCCACTGGTCTGACGTCAGAGAATAGGTCACATCAGCCTTCACCTGGATCGTAGTTGTTGTGCCTCCACATAACAGTCTCATCTTTATCCTTTTTTGGAGGACGTGCATCATGTTTTTTTTTCTAGCCCGACAGATCGTCACTGATTGTAAGCTCTTGGGAGCAGGACTCTCCTCCCTATTGTTTCATCTGACCATGTTATGACTCTGTGATGTCTATTTGTACATGTACCCCATGATCTGTAAATCGCTGCAGAATATGATGGTGCTATAGATATAAAGATTTATTATTATTTATTTATAGAGTAATACGTTATTATTCTGTTTCAAAGTTAGACACCTTTACATCTTCCATTTTGGCAGAGGAAGGATAAGTAGTACGTTCTCTACCCATGGAGAAGGGGGATTAATTTCGCCTACAAAGGGTAATTATTCACATAGGCAATTGCAGCTTTGCCCTTTAGTTTCTTAATTGGCAAACTTGCAAAACAAGCTATGACATTCATAATTAATAGTAGTTTCTTAAATGAATAACGAGCAAAGTTATATGCAAGTAAATACTCACAGATTGATGGAAACTGGAACCACAAGCTGAAGGTCAGAAAAAAAACTCAGCACAGGCTCCGCAGCAGTCACAGGGCTGATATAAAGAGGTCTTTGAGTGTGGAGAGGAGTGATAGTGCACGCCCAGCAATACCACACCTATCCTGGCTCATCTACCAAAACCTGAAAAACACACCCATTATGTCAATACAAGGAAGCGGTACACAAAAATCTGACATTTTTACATTCTTTCAGTGGGAGGGCACATATTTAAGTAGCATTTACTTTTACATGGAGTGAGAGAACATCATATAAACCCACCCTCATTTAAAGGGACACAATACCCTAATCTCTATCACATCTATATTTCCACTGCAATTGAATTATAATTATTATTGTCTGATTTGGGGGCAAGGCAGACTTTTTCAATGTGATGACAGACACATGGATACTAGCAACTGCACGTATCAGGAAGGGGGCACCCAATTAGATGGAGGTTGTACAGATGGCGTTGGACACAGATCACTACAAGCCAAATGCAAATGACAGGAAGGCTATTTGCATCATAGTAACTATTTGTTTAGCTAATGGAGAGTGTTCCACAGCAAAGATGAAGCAAATGAGCGCTACATAAATAAGCAGTTTTGCCAAACTTTTGGTCCAGAAGTCTCTCAATCTTTAGGCACATGCATGGTGGTTCAGTTCAGTGACTCGGGGTGGGTAAATACTGCATGCACATGAAGCGGGTCTGTTGGACCACATTCTCTCATTAACAATGGGCTTTAGATGTGATATAATACTAGAAGACAAGACGAGCCTCCTTAAGACTGTCACTAGCAGTTGAAGTAAGAGAAGATAATCCGTTACAGGCAATCCCGGGTTACATACAAGATAGGGTCTGGAGGTTTGTTCTTAAGTTGAATTTGTATGCAAGTCAAAACAGTATATTTTATAATTGAAGTTTAATTTTTTTCTTTTGTCCCAATGACAATTGAAGTTTCAAAATTGTTGCTGTAATTGAACCAAGGATTATCAAAAAAGCTTCATTACAGACACCCTACAGCTGATCATTGCAGTCTGGGACTACAGTAACATCCAGAGAGCTTCACCAGAGGTCACAGTGGGCAGAAGGGTCCGACTGTAACTATGGGTTGTCTGTGGAACGACCTGGTGATACCACGCTACAGCAAGTCCAACCTGCTTTGCGGTGGGCTCTGGTGAAAACCGGGTGCGACTTAGATTCCGATCCCAGGTGTCGGCTTACTTCATAGTCCGTGGTGGTCCAGTGGGTTCACTACCCCTGGAGCCTGACAAGGTGCTACCCAATGCCACCACATGCATAGGATAAGAGATATTCTCCAGAATAGCTTTCAACTTACACAGTAGCATGTGGCAGCTGCTAGTTGCATAGTCAAGATGCTGTAGAACAGGGCAAGAGGAGTAGTATGGCAATCATAACGTAGCATATGTTTAGCCCAAAACTTTTTTTCTATCAAAATTTTTCTTTGTATAAATAAGAAGACCAAGCTGAGGTAAAGAAAAAAGGCAATACGAAACAATTTAATAAAAGCAGAGATGTCTGTCACTGGAGTCAGAAACAGGAAAAACCAGGTTTGCTGTCCTTTCAGAGATAAATCAGGAGGGTTTTACTAAATGTCTTCATGGTTTTCCCCAATTTTACAAGCTGTTCCCTATCCACTGGAACGGGGATAATAAGCTGATCAGTGAGGGGCCGACTGCTGGGACTCCCACCGTTCATAAAAACAAA
Source organism: Engystomops pustulosus (assembly GCA_019512145.1). Taxonomy (NCBI): domain Eukaryota; kingdom Metazoa; phylum Chordata; class Amphibia; order Anura; family Leptodactylidae; genus Engystomops; species Engystomops pustulosus. The sequence continues at coordinate 32,758,088 of CM033647.1, read as the reverse complement.
TCCACGGGGGTCCCTGTTCTCTCTAACGGATTGAGCGATAGGTTGAGAATACATGCAGACATTCCATTCACTCCACTGACTACATGAGTGTCTGAGATAGACTAGCCCTGCGCTCTGCATTTTAATGGGGCGTTGGCCAGTGTAACCCCCAGCAGCTGTGGGCCCCAACACTTGCCCAAGTATCCCTCCTTAGACAACCTAGTACCTCCAAGCTCCCTCAGAGTCACCATATTGATTCTGAGCAATGTGCAGACACCTGGTCTACACAGCACAAGATGGACCAGAACTCCCAAACTCAAGCAATCCCGCAGCCTAAGCCTCCCACATTGGCTTGGATAACAGGTGCGCGCCACAGCACCCAGCTTTTAAAGACTAGGCCTCACTATGTCGTTCAGGTGGTTCCACTGAAACTGCTCACAGGTGCTATCTGACTACTTGCCCAAGTATGCTCAGTGCTAGCATCGGCCATGCATACAGATAGATAGGTGTACAGACAATTCAGCAGTATATTGCAACAATGTTTGAAGCCAAAACCAGCAGTGAAACTTATAAAAAGAGGTATCATGGAAAACTTTGTGGCCCATTTATTCAATCCAGTGCAGTCTGTACAATGTACAGTTTACCTGTGAAGTCTTCAGTCTGTGACAGATTCATCAAAATGCCCATACTTCACGAATCTGGTGCACCCTGCACTGCGCCAGAAGTGTGCACCATTTTTTTGGTTTTTTTGGTGCACTTTGTTCATGCTGCTGAATTGTGACGCACTTCAGTAATAAATACGGCGTAAACTCTAAGACTAAGCACTGACATATCCAACATGTCCCTTTTTTTTCTGTCTTGCCAGACACAGAGCAGATGTGACACAAAACTGGCGCAGACACTTTATAAATACATGTACAAGCAGTTTGCACGTTCTTTTCAGTGCAAAGTCAGACAAAAAACTGGCACAAACATTTTAATAAATGTGGCCCTTTATCTCTTCAGTTCCATGATACGAATGGCTTTGTCTTACAAATTCTGATGCCATACACTGTGTAACGTGGCTTAAGAACTAAGAACAGGGGATTTTTCACAAGCCTCATTCTGTATATCGTAACCTGTGTTACCGTTTATATATAGATTATTTATTATTTCCATATTATCTTTTTTACTTTAAAGCATGCATTACATCAATGATCGGCAGACACATTCCGAAACCGGTGCCTTAGGCACCAACAAAACTTGTCAACTCCTGTGGCATGTCATAAGTGTCTGATCTGTGGGAATCCAACCAATAACAAGAACATGTGCAGTGAAACATGTGCTTTTGTGCTCCATTCAACTCTCAGGGACAGTGGCTTCTCTATATTTACCAAATCAGCCCCAGTAGCACATAGCTTGCCCAGCACTCCATTTTTAGTGGGGATTATAATATGCCTCTTTTTGCAACCAGTAGGGGACCCAATAATCAGATCTATACCAATCAAACGCTGATTAAGTAGTCATTATAGAAATACCCTTCAAGGAGAAGGAGGAAGATGTATGGTGCTTATAGCTCCATCTTTCCTTAGGGCATATTCAGATGAACGTATCAACAACCGGCAGTATCCCAGCAGGCATATGTCCGGCGCGCTGGAGAGGAGGAGGGGTGACCCCCGTCTCTCACTATAGAGATGCACGGTGAAAGATAGAACATGTTATACGCTTGTGACCTTACATTCGTCCCCCTCACATTAATGTGAATTAGGCCTTAGGCTACATTCACACACATGTATGGGGGACGTATATACGGCCGATATACGTCCCCCATACACTTCTATGGGCTCACGGCCCTGTACGTGCGGCACCGTACCGCTCCGTAGCCCGGGAAAAGATAGGACATGTCCTATCTTTTCCTGTGATACGGCGCTGTGCGCTGTATCTGCCTATGGAGAGGGGCGGGGGTGAGCAGCGCTCATCCCCTGCTCCTCTCCGCAGCGCCGATGTATGCCCGCCGTACTACGGTATGGCGGGCATACATCGTGTGAATGTAGCCTTAGAGCGAGTGCATTTAGTTTCATTGCTTATTTTCAGCTTTATAGTATACTAGCTGTAGATGCTGGCTTTTCACATGATAGGAAAAAAGTGCTCTTAGCTATAACAAAATAGAATGGGTTAACAAAAAATATTTTATATGTATCTATCTTTCTCCCTCTATTTCTCTCTCTGTGTCTTTCTGTCTCTTTCAGTGACAGTCTCTGACTGCCACTTGGACTGTCTATGGGGAGATTTATCAGAAGTGTCTGAGAGCATAGGTGCCCATGGGAACCAATCAGAGCTCAAGTTTCTTTTTTGCACAGCTGTTTATAAAATTAAAGCTGAGCTCTGATTGGTTTCCATGGGCAACTGGAACAGTTTTACCTCAGACACTTCTGATAAATCTACCCCATCTCTATCCCAATCCAGCTCACCTCACACATAAGTGTCTTATACTCATTGCCTATAGTAACCAATCAAAGTTCAGACCTTAATGACCTGCGGCAGAATAGCAACCAATCACGGCTCAGCTTCCAACTGCCACAGCAGCAGCAGACAATGGGTTCTGTATATGGTGGGCAATAAGTGGATTTTGGAAAATTTCTGCTCAAAACCTAGTCTATGAGGTTCCCTGAGTCACAGAGAGCGGCTGTGCAAAATTTGTTGATTGCAAAAGGGAAAGTGCAGATTCCTTTAGCGGACATACATACATAAACATACATCTAGCTTTATATATGATATTCTCCATGATAGCATAACAGAAAATTTAGCAGTAGTGTGCCTTAAAAATCTTATATGAATAGTTTAGCATCTGAGAGCTGTTGCTAAAGGGATCAGTGATTCTGGAAACATCCTTATTCCTTATCCCAGCTTCTCAATGTACATCACATGCCTTGTAATAATTTGAACAATTAACACAATTTCTTATTGAGTTTGACAATATTGTCACAATTCCTGCATCATTGTATTTTATGACCAGTTATAATATGGAGTAATGTGTTAATACCTATAATAAATGATACACATATAAACATACTAATATCATTAACAGCATGATGACTTATCAACATGAACAGGTCAAAGGACTGTATGCTCTTACTGTAAAGCACTTTAATAATTTAGGCATGAAATCCATAAAACAACAATTTGTCTTTCTGCAGATGGAAAGTTAAAACTTGAGCAGGATCCACCCATGCAATGCCCCAGGGGAACTAGAATGATTTACATTTTTTAAGACAAAGCAACATATAAAACTGGCTTCCACTTGTTACGTAAGTCTCAGCAAAGTGTGTGAAGCTACAGAGGAACTCATCCTGTATACCAGTGATGGCAAACCTTTAAAGGGGACCTGTCACCCATAAAAAAAACCACTAGGAACTGCTTACGAAAGTAAGCAGCTCCTAGCGCTATCTCAGATGCAGCAGTGTTACACTGCTAGCGTTATCGGAACTCTCCAATAACACTAGCAAACACTAGAAAGGCCACACCGCGTTCAAAGCAGTCCAGCGTATTCATGAGGGGGCGGTCCAAGGCACTGCCTCTCCCCCAGACCGCCCTGCCCACTCCATAGGCCAGCGGTGACTGCCAAGCTTCATGCAGCAGCCTCTAGTCCCACCCCCTCATGAATACGCTGGACGGCTTTAAGAGCGGTCTGGCATTTCTATTGCACTCCACAGCACTGTTTGCTAGCTTTATCGGAGGGTTCTGATAAACATTGAGACATTGAGTCGTTTTTACAAATAATCTCAAAATACGTCCAATCCGGGAGGGGTGTTTGAGGACACAGAAAGCTAACAAAATGAAGCATCTGCCCTAGTTCAAACATATAAGATAGAGGGAGGTCATGTTTTGCAAAGAAGGTAGACATTGTAGACACCTTATGTCCGTCCAGAAAATGGTGAAGTTGCATGAGATCCCGCTCTCTCCACCAATTAAAGAATCGGGAATGAGTCCTTATTTCTAACCTCCTATGTGGCAGTACCGGGAGCATTCTAGAGGAACTGTTCACCAGAGAAAGCTCTGTGCAACCTAAGTTGGGCCTAACTTGCTGATCGTTGGGGGTCTCAGTGATGAGACCCCCACACATCATGAGAACAAGAAAACCGATGGGGTCCCAGGTACCTCTGTCGATGAGATTCATAGAGATGAAAGGAGCAGAATGGTCATGAGCGGCCACCTGCTCCATTAATCTCCGGGAGCGACGAGGGGTCCGACGGTGGTACCTCGATCTCGTGATCTGTCGTCAGCAAGTTAGTAGGAAAGCAAGTTAGTAGGAAAACCCCTTCAACAGGGACATGAATGGGGAGGCAGGGAACAAGTACAAACTTCATCACTACAGAATTAAATTGCCCTATGCATGAAAGGGCAGGGGTATCCCAATTGGTAAAGTCAGACAGACGTTGCCTAAACATTCACAGGAAATTAGCTGAGTAGAGCGAATGCAGCTGTCCTGGGCCCGAAAAATTCTTAAATACAAAAAAGGTACTACAGGGAAGAAGGGGGACCCTGAGGTGTTGTTTTCAGTAGCTAAATGAGCTTTAGGGATTGCAGATTGAGTGTGAGACTGAGCAATTCTCCCGCACATCTTCTCAGATCTGTGAAAAAACACGCCCTCACTGCTTTCTGATTTTAGCTGTGTGCTTAGGGCTATTGTCTTGTTGGAAGGTGAACCTTTGGCCCAATCTAAGGTCCAGAGCACTCTGGAAGAGGTTTTCATCCAGGATATCTCTGTACTGGGCCGCATTTATCTTTCTTTTGATCATAACCAGTGGTCCTGTCCCTGCCCCATAGCATGATGCTGCCATCATCATATGTCACTGTTGGGATTATAACTGAAATATCACATGGTCATAATTATTCAGCCCCTTTGCTCAGTACCGAGTCGAGGCAGCTTTGGAGCTACTACAGCCACGAGTTTTCTTGGGAATGATGCAAAAAGGTTTTCACACCTGGATTTGCGGATCCTCTGCCTCTTGCTTGCAGATCCTCTCCAGTTCTCCAGATGCTCAATTGGGCTTAGGTCCGGGCTCTGGCTGGGCCAGTCAGGAATGGTCATAGAGATGCTCTGAATCCTCTGCTTCATTATTTTAGTTGTGTGCTTAGGGTCATTGTCTTGTTGGAAGGTGAACCTTCAGCCCAGTCTGAGGTCCAGAGCACTCTGGAAGAGATTTTCACCCAGGATCTCTGGAAGGATTATATCTGGAAGGTGATGAGCAATCTTATTTCTCATAGCCTGGAGTCCTTCATGTGTTTTTTTGTAAACTGTATGCAGCCTTTGTATGTCTGGCACTGTATAGAGGCTTATGTCAGTACACTCTGCCATAAAGCTCCGACTGGTGGAGGCTGCAGTAATAGTTCCACAAGGTCACCTTTCTCCCATCTCCCTACTGCATCTCTAGATCTCAGCCACAGTGATCTTGAAGTTTGTTTTTACTTTAACTTAGTTTGGCTGGACAGCCAGGTCGAGGAACAGTTGTGGTCTTCCCAAACTTCTTCCATTTAAGGATTATGGAGGCCACTGTGCACTTAGGAATCTTTAGTGCTGCAGAAATTCTTTTTTACCCTTTGCTAGATCTGTGCATTGCCACAATTCTGTCTCGAAACTCCCTGGGCAGTTCCTTACACCTCATGATTCTCATATGCTCTGACTGTGAGGTTTTATATATAGACAGGTGTGTGCCTTTCCCAATCAACTTTAATTAAACACAGAGGGACTACAATGAAGGAGTTAAACCATCTCAATTTTTTTTCTGTCAGGATGGGGTGAATAGTGTCCATTAATGAGCCAAAAAAGAACTTTCTTGATCTTGCCAATTGGGTACAACGAAACAAAGAGTGAAAAATTTAAAGGCACCTGAATACTTTCCGTACCCACTGTATATTCACTTATATGGCTCCCCTATATCCAGAAATAAGGGAGGAATTGATTGTGCACCGTCGTATGATAAAGGTCACGCCCCCATCCTGGTGGATACAAGAAGAAGCTTAGAACTCTCAAAGTATCCATCTGCACTGGCTGCACTGCCAGGCAAAACTACTACAATTATGTGGTCAGATTGCTGTACAAGCGGTTAGGTGTGGTATAACCGACATCAAGTAACTAATAAACAATGAGCAGGTGGAGCTGAGCATTCAGGTACATGGTTACCCAGCAATAGTATGAGTATCAATGACAAACTTTGTAATTTTTAGGTTGACATTTTAATCCCTATTACCAATATTGTGGAATCCCAGCAACAATGTATCATGTTATGTTGAAACCATTAGCCATTTATACTTAGAATTTATTCCAGGGAAGATATTGGCAGGGACAGACCTTCTCTTTGCCAGGATCTGACTCATGAGCGATTTTCCTATTCTGTATATTGAATCATTGAGCTTACCCAATAAGATAAGAGAGACTTGGCTTTTGGGTGGGGAGAGAACTATCTTGATCGTAACCAGTCATTAAAACATGTTTTTTTTTTCTATAAGTTATGAGTTGTGAGTGTAACTTATGAAGCAGGTGGTTTAGTGTTCTAGTACACTACCCAAAGAATTAAATCAAACCCCTCAGTACCTTTTCTCACCGGGCTGGGAAATCAGTAGTTTCTGCTGAAAATCCTTAGGCCAAGACTTACTTCAGATAGAAGATTTCTAATGCCGATTATGGGGATCTAAACATGTTCATACACTGAAATTCTAGCCTTTGGCTAAATACCTGTTGGGACGTTTTATTGTTGTCAGTGGAAGCTCTAAGTCTAAGAAAAACTCTGACCATTATGAGGGAAATGTATCAGCACTGTGGCTCAGTGGTTAGCACTACAGCCTTGCAGTGCTGGGGTCCTGGGTTCAAGTCCCATCCAGGTCAACATCTGCAATGAGTTTGTATGTTCTCTCTGTGTCGTATGTTTCCCCCCGTATTGTGAGCCCCATTGAGGACAGGGATTGATTTGGCAAGCTCTGTGTGCGCTATATAAAAACAGGAATAATAATTAATAATATCATACGTTGGTGCATGGTGCACCAGAAAATGTTGTAAACCATGTCCCCCTTAATGTGTCAGTATTTTTAGGAGGGCAGCATAAAATATTTATTGTTTTTTTCTGGTTTATTCTAATTAAGATAGGGGGAACTAATGACATATAAGACCAACGGATCAGTGATTTTATGTGTACGACAGCCGTAATCAGTGATTTGTGCCCTTGGATGACCTAATAAGGAAAGAATTGCTATATATTCCTGATTGCTCCTAGATACAACTATTGCATGGCCTGTGGCATAGAACTAGTTTTACATGATGGACAAGATATGCAACTTTCTGGATCAAACAAGGTTAATGAACATCGATGAAGATATTTTTGTAGCAGGGGGTTGAAAGGACTTTTTCCCTCTATAAAATATATTTTTTTAAATAAATCCCAAATGGCAGATAACGAAGTAAAGCTTTCTTACATAGTTTCATCCCACATAGTCTAGCCTTGCAGTGCTCACAGTCTACTTTCAACTAATCGGGGACATGATATGGCACTGCTTAGCCAGCACCATAACAGAGCAGGAGCACTGCAGGAATTTTTTTATATTATGTAAATTTGGGCCACATAAAAAAAAAACATTAAAAACACCTTTAATGCAAAAATAACATCACATAGGTTGTTCATGGGCGGCTGCTGAGCCGCTCACACATGTACGATGTCCAGGGCTATATGCATAATTATTCTAGAAGGCACTTCTGACAGCTTAGCGGAGCTCCTATTCTCACACTGGGCCTGTAATGAAGGCCAACATTTCTAAAAGAGAATCGGCAGGGTCGACACTGAGCCAGCCAGCAGCGCTGGAAGACTTCAGCTTCAAATCCTACAGCAGCGTTAATGCATTTCTGGACTGTAATGTATGATATAATACAAAAGCAATGTATGTAAAAAGGATCTCAACCTTTTACATATAATTATTCTATATGTAGGTAGATTTCTGGCAGATTATTTTGTCCCTTTCTCTTTAGGAAGGGTTTTCCCTCACTTTTGGCAAACTTTCACAACCCACCTCTGTTATCGTGAAAACCTGGCACCTGAAACAATATTAATATAATTAAAGAAATTTACCCTAAAATTGTATTTAGATTTTTTGCAAGTAAAAAAATTTATATCAACATAAAGCAGACTCTCTGCTGCCACCATGTGACAGCTGTAAGGTGTTACAACAAGCAGATGTTAGTGAGATCCACTTGGCCAGTTTAGCTTTAGGTAATTTCTGAACAGAGTTACACTAAATAGCGTAAGGACTCCAGCACAAGCAGACACCAGAAGTCAGCAATTTAGAGCAACTAAGTTAAACATGTAGACTCCATTGTGCTGATCATGGAGGGTCTTGGCAGTCAGAACCCTGAATTCAGACATTAAAGGGGTATTCCCAACTCACTTAATGCCTTTTATTTAATTTCCAAAATACAGATCTAAATTTCTTTAAATGGTTGTAATTTAGAATTTTTTTTTACCTATATGGTGATTATTTACTGTAAATGAGGCCTATATACCTTAGTTGCAGCCTCCAGTTGTCCTATGATAATGCCTCCGCCAAACACCAGCAGAGGTGGCCGCGCAGGCACACAGAGAGTGGGTTTGCCTAGCTCACGCATGCGCCGTTCACATAGTCCTGACATCCTCGCTTCTACTTCAGACCTTTGCTAGTGTGTGGCGGAGGCATTATCTAAGGACAACTGGAGGCTGCAACTAAGGTATATAAGCCCAATATACAGTAAATAATCATTATATAGGTACATTTTTTAAAATTACAACCAATTGAAGACATTTATCTCTACAGTTTAAATACAATTAAATAAAAGGCATATAGTGAGTTGGGAATACCCCTTTAATTCCCTATTCTGTGGATAGGTGAGAAATGTCATTAATGAAAAACACCTTTAAGAACAAACAGTAATGTAGTATAAGGATTGAAGCTTAAATCATGATACCAGGGCACTGTGCTACCTCACAGAGGTACTTCACTTCAAGAAAACAAACATTTTGCTTCATTTTTCATATCATTCTAGGTGTGTACGAAAAAATTCTTGAATTTTCTGCCAGGAGTCTTCCTGAGCCTGACAGTGAGCTTTAAGTTCACCTCCTCCTAAAATAGGCACCCCAAGCACTCTATCCACAGCAACTGGGGAAAAAGGATTACATGGAGGGTCAATCCGGTGTCCAGCTCCTGGGTAAGACTGCAGGTTATAGTTCTTCTTCCCATTCTCCTGCAAGCGGGACACAGCAGCCTTTGCATAGATAGAACTCTTCCAATTCAGATCATCTTCTCCTACAATAAACATGAAAGAACCTTCTGCTTTCTCTATTGGAACGAGGCACTGGCTGTTTGCTGGATCCAATGGATCATCTAGTGCTTCAGAGACATCAAATACAGCTGTTTCAGAGATCTTAACCCGACTCATGTTGTACATCAATGCTGGGATGGTAACATCTCTGTAGCTCAGAGGGGCAGCTGTGTTGGCACAACAACCGGATATACTAACTGCTGCAAGCACCTTGGGTAGATAGGTGGCCATGGATAGAGCCAGATCTGCTCCTTTACCAGTACCGATTACACCAACTGAAGTACCTTTAGTCTTTCAAAAGAAAAAATATACATAAAACTCTAGTGATGTAACAGACATTGAATACACTTACTCTAATGTTACAGTTAAGAATAAACTCATTACAAACATAAAATATGGGTCTCACTTTTGGATGTCGAGAGAGAAAATTTACAGCTTCTTCAAAATACTCCAAATGGAATTCAGTCATTGCAGGGGGAAGGTCTTCAAAGGCAAAATATGGCAGAGCCATAGCAGCAAAGCCACGACTGGCTAGTAGACTGCAACGGTACTCAACCAGGCCACCGTCATCCCCAAACATATCAATCACACCAGGAAAGGTGCCCTGTCCTGGTAATCAAACAACAAATATCAGATGAAAAAAAATTGTACGCAATACATGAAACGGTATGTCCAGGTTGGGATGGCTCAAGTAGTGTAGAAGAACTTCTGCATGACTAAGGGAATGTGATTATTTCTTTAGCCCGAAACGCGTCAGCTGTTCAATACAGACAGTCATGTCGCAGTTTATTTAATATGTTCTAATAAAGAAAGTATTTTCAAGGGAGCTGGGACCTTAAAGGGCATCGACCACCAGGATCAAGGACTGTATGCAAATGAGCCTGAGGGGCTCCAGACTCCATAGGTGTTAATGTAACATCATGGTGAAAGATGTCCTTTAAATCCTCTCAACTCATTTACATAGAAGTTTTGGTTAGAGTTAGAAGTTAGAGTTTTGGTGATGTCATATCCACAGGGTGCACACAATGACCAGTGTAGCATGTAGCCGGTGTGGGCTGTTGATGTTATGCCACTGCTGAATACCAAAAGAAGTCAACTGTGACGGGAAACGTGTGCTGGACCACAGGCAAAGGCTGTGCTAGGTATCTATTATTTTTACTTTTTTTTTTTTTAAATAAAGTTCTTTATTATTTTTATGCCAACTGGAGTTAATGGGAAAGAATCCCATCCTGGAAACCCATTTAAGCTCCAAAAGAATAGTACATCAAGAATATTGTACATCCAGCCAATAAATGTAAACATTTTTTGTATTTACACTTATTATACCAGTAGTAACTAGGTTCTTTAAAGGACACTTGTCACCACAAATCTGTGCCCCCATCCAAACATACCTACTAAAACTACTCATAACCCAGGCTTTACTCAAACTTCACTAATCGTCCTATAAGCATATGACCCATAAAATACTTATAAGTCCGATCGACGGACTAGAGGTCGGGCTTATTCATTAGGGGGCTGTCCAGGCTCTCCTCTTTCCTCACAGGCTGTCAGCGGAGATGCCAGCTTCCTGCTTTCATGGGGACTTAGTGCGCATGTGCCACCCCACTGTCATCTCCTGACATTGAAGCCGCCAGCATCTCATAATCTATTCATCTTCATACTGATTGAGATAGCTGAGAGCAGAACTTGTCTACTTCTGTCAGTGCCATGGACAGTGAAGGCTGCAGCAGCGTGCATGTGTGACCGGCTGCTTTATTCATCTAGGGTACAACAGGCGATACGCGATTGTCCCACCACTGAGACCCCCACCGATCAGAAGTTTATCCCTATGTGCAAATATAAAACTATTATTATTAGCTGTAGTCGACAATTATATTCTTTGTTAGTGACCCCTTTAATCACAATCACATTATGATGAATGCTATAAACTAGAGTAACCATGTCTTGGCAGTGACAGGTTCTCATGTCATTGATAAGTTAATAATCAGTAATTAATTATTTCCTGAATATTCGGATAAATATCTAGAAATTAATCAGCGGGATCTTTTCTCAGGATTACCTGGGGGTAGAAACAAGCTGCCCCTAACTGCCCCCTCTCTCAGTCTGATCCTCCGCACTCCGGGGGCTATGAAGAGTCGCTCACATTTGGTCTTAGCCAGGACGGCACCTGGTAAGGCTTTGGGGCGAGTGTGGCCCTCGTGCACCAGCACCTCCACCACCATGGGGGACTTGTACACACTCTTCTTCTCCAGCCTGTGGTAGGGCTTCTCCATGACAGAGGGTGACAGACTCCATAGCAGCCCCATGGGCAGAACCCCTGTGTAGTCACCGCCCAGAGAGGCATCCCTGTGCAGATCTACAGAGCCGGAGCTATCAGCCGCATAGTGTGCACAGGAGTCAAACAGGCAGCCCTGCTCATCTACCACTACAGCTCTCAGCGTCACTGCGTCTCTAGGGCTCAGCCCCTGGACTCGGACGTGGAGCTTCTCATCGGCAAGACCTGACTGAGGGTCCACAGACAGACACACGGCCCGGTGTACAGGACGTACAGCCGCGGCCCTCCACAGCCCCACCGCAGCGCAGCGCCTCACTACCCGCAACATCACTGTGTAGCGAGAGGGTCACATGACCAGCACACAGACCCCAGGAAGCCTCCTATAGAGTCACATGACCACCGCACAGACCAGAGTAATACATCACAGATCATCTTCAGCTCACAGCGTGCGGCACGTAAATCACGTGACTACAACGCAGCCATGGCTAAAAGATCACAGGGATTGCACTGGGATTGCACGACGCCTTGTCACAAAAAATGTACTTTTTGTCCAGTGCTTATTATTTTTCTACTCTCTTTTAGCTACTTTCATGCCACATTGTTTCTCAGAGGAGCCAATGAAAGACCAGCTTTTATTTTCAAAGAGCAATAGACATGAAAGCTGTGCTGGGATTAGCATCAGAGAGTGACTATGGAGCGTGCAATAATCTAATTATTATAATATATATATTGTGCCAGACAGAGTATGATGTTCCCTTTGGTGCATCGAATATATCATGAGGCTCTGGATGCGACTTTTGTACAATTGCGTCTTATTCTGCACCTGTACAGGCTAGTGAATGTGCTATAGCTAGTGTGAGGCACAGTGAAGACCACCCTCCACCACTAGATGCACCCCCTTCACATCCCTACGTGGCGGTGGTGTAAAGGGGGAATTATAGGACATCTACTACTAGCATCAAGGATTGTAAATCAAGCACACATAAAGCCCCGACAGGTGGAGGCTGCAGTGATAGGTGACTTTGTGGAACTTTCTCCCATCTCCCTATTGCATCTCTCTAGCTCAGCCACAGTGATCTTGGAGTTGTTGCTTACCTCTCTCGACATGGCTCTTCTCCGACAAATGCTTAGTCTGGCTGGACGAGGTGGAGGAACAGCTGTGGTCGTCCATTTAAGGATTATGGAGGCCACTGTGCTCTTAGGAACCTTAAGTTATGCAGAAATTATTTTGAAACTGTGACTTCTGACATGCGTTGTTAGGTCTTGGTGTGTGTCTTTCCTAATCAAATCCAATCAGTTTAATTAAAAACATCTGGACACCATTTAAGGAGTAGTGCCATCTCAAAGTGGATCAAAAGGAAATGGACAGCATATGAGTTAAATATGAATGTCACAGCAAAAGGTTTGAATACTTATGACCATGTGAAATGTTTAATGAATTAGCAAACATATCTACATTTCTGTTTTTTTCTGTCAAGATGGCTGCAATGGAACAAAGAGCTTTATATACTTATAAACTGGGGATGGGGGAGGATGTATATCCTAAGGATTTATATCCTTAGACTGGGGATGGTGGGGGGCTGTATATAATTGTTTAGGTGGGGTATTACAACACAATAGGAGGGCCTCACGTTGGATATTTTATTATTTATTTGGGAAACAGCGTGGTCAGTTGTTTTGTAAGTTGTATGTTATACAGGTCACGTTATACAGTAAGTGTGGAGATAATTGTATAGTGTGGAGAGGCGCTTGCGGGAGCTGAAGACATCTGGTTACAAATTCAAAAGTGATAAGCCAAGGTCAGGCGAAGTTGTAACAAAATCACCCTCCTACCTGTGTCTAACATACTGTATATACATGTGTAGTGTCAGCCACCAAGTCAATACCTTCTGAGCTACAGGCACTGGGTGAGGGATGTTATTGCTAGTAAAAGCTTTTAATATTGGTCTTTAAATTTTGTGGATAGAATATAGCAGACGATCAAGAGGTGCTGCGGGGGAGAGGGGGGACTTTAATCTTTGCCAGAATCATCCCTGCCTGTCTCACCCCTTTAATAGATCTGAGTGGAACCAGTGCACCAAAAGTGTGAGGATAGGTGTGACCTGCATCTATCAGACAGTTTATGAGACATCCATATTTCATTGTGCTTGTGTGGAGAGGAATGGGGTCCACTCATATCCCAGTCTTGCAAATAATAATTCAAAAATCTGAACATTCTTTAATAAGTCATTAATAAAATACAGTAGATGCCTTTATGTGAAATGCAAATGTAATAAAAATAAGACATCACAGTTACATATATATATACATTGGACTTTAGTAATTTGTATAGCATCTTCTTTCTGTATTATATATCCATATAAATTATATTTAATACTCTTATTTATCAAGACAGTTTAATACTCTGTGAGATTTAGTGCATGGCGTTTAGTGCATTCTGTGCTTTTATAACACAATATGGTCAGAGTTGACTCTTTTTCTTGAGATGTTTGTTGAAGAAGTCCTGTATTCTCTTCCATGAGTCCACTTGTGCCATTGCATGTGCCTTTGGTTCTCCACCCCAAACCACAGGCATCCCAACAAGCTTGTGCATAGACATTTTACACAGGGGAAAATTTGGTGGCTCAATGTAATGGCCAGCTTTAGGATATAACACAACTTCTGGCTTTTCTTTTCCTGCCTCTGCTAGAAGCTGGCAAGCGGTTTGGGCATAAAAGTCGCTCTTCCAGTTCTTGTCATCTCCTGCCACAATAAACAGCAACTTGCAGTCAGCTCTTCCAACAGGAATAAGACTCTTCCGGTTAGCTTCTTCTAGAGGATTAAGTAATACATCACTGATATCGCCCACTCCTGGCTGAGGGTGTTTTAATTTTTTTGCGTCAATGCCAATGGGAGGTAGAGTAATGTCCTTATAGCGAAGAGTTGCTGCAACATTAGCCACTGAGCCATTGACAACAGCCGTGGCTGCTATGCCTTTAAGGAAGGAGGCCATAGAAAGTACCAAGTCTCCACCTTTAGAGTGGCCAAGCAGACCGATCCCTGGACCCATCACCTGGAAAACAGAGAAAATACAAGATGATTTGCACCAACTTACAAGTATAAAACACTGCAAATTCTCTATGCAATTTTTTTTTTTAACTTTATTTTTATATTTACAATTTTTTAGCAGGCGTCTCAACACTCCTGATACTTCTACATATATCTTCTACATAGATCTAACTTAACCCCTTCACGTTCTGCGACGGATATATCCGCCGCAGAGCTGTGAAGGGTGTATGAAGAGGGCTCACGGGCTGAGTCCTCTTCATATAGAGATAGGCTTTGCTGCATATTGCAGGAAAGACCCATCGCTAACACTGCGTTTGGTGCTTGCGCCGGCGGCACTTAAAACATGGCGGTGCATGGGTGCTGCCATCTTTCATGCAATCGGACCCCCCACCCGTCCCATCGCAATCCCCGAGGTGCGTTGGCTTGCGACACCAATTTTAATGTTAAATCCTGCGCGTTGTCCAAATCCGCCCCCCCATTTGTATTACATGAAAGCCGGCGCCGATGCGGCAAAATCCGATCGCGTGCGCCAAAAACCCCTTCTAAATGCGGTGCACATCGGAAAACCGACAGGTATTCCGACCATAGTGCGGACCGCAGACCCTTAGTAAATCAGCCCCAATGCGTTCTTGGTGCATTTTTACACGGACTGAAAAACGCATTAGTTTTTGCATGTTTACCATGTGTTTGGCTGGTTTGAATCGGTTTTTCTTCATCTGTGGAAGTGGAAGCAGCTGTTAAAATGTTATTACAGGATTCAAACCAGCCAAACACCATGCAAAAACGTACAATAATAATCTTTATTTACATGGCCCCATCATATTCTGTAGAGCTTTACAGATTCTGGGGAACATATACAAATAAGACATTACAGAGTATGAAACAATAGGAGTGAGGGCTCTGCTTGCAAGAGCTTACAGTCTATGAGGATGAGGGGGTGACACAAGAGCTTACAGTCTATGAGGATGAGGGGGTGACACAAGAGCTTACAGTCTATGAGGATGAGGGGGTGACAAGGTATAAGAGCTTGTATAATGGTCCAGTCATGTTTATAAGGGGATGGGATAAAAATAATTTAATAAATATGAACTATGGACTTTATATATAAAGTCCATAGTCAGGGAGACTGCAGAGAAGCATCTTCCAGATAACAGGCAGAGGGAGTACCCAGAATTGGTTAATAAAGATTTAAGGTTGCATGCAGTTAGAGAGTGTGATAAGCTTGCCTAAATAAATAAGTTTTAAGAGAACGTTTGAAGCTTTGGAGGTTGGGTATTAGTCTGATAGTCCGGGGAAGGGCATTCCAGAGAATTGGTGCAGCTCTGGAGAAGTCCTGGACATGTGCGTGGGAAGTTTGAATTAAGGAAAAGAATAATCTAAGATCATTGGCAGATTGAAGAGCACGGTTTGGACGATAGACTGAGATGAGAGAGGAGAGGTAGGGGGTGCAGCGTTATGTGGAGCTTTGTGGATGAGAGTGATTAATGTAAACTTTATTAGGAAGGAGACTGGCAACCAGTGCAGTGACTGGAGGCATCCCTGTAGCGTTTGGTCTGAAAGACGAGCCTGGCTGCTGCATTCAGAATAGATTGTAGAGGAGAGAGTTTAGTAAGTGGAAGACCGATTAGTAGGGAGTTACAGTAGTCTAGTCGAGAGTGAAACAGAGTAACAATTAGTGTTTTAGATGTTTCAAATGTAAGAAATGGGCAGATTCTAGAAATATTTTTAAGGTGCATCTGGCCACAGCGACCAAGAGATTCAGTGTGTTTTAAAATGCACCAAGAGCGCACTCTATGACAGCACCCTTAGGTCTAAACACATCTGCAATCAGGAGAAACCCCTTCCTGCGACACTTGGAGTGTGTGATCGTGGCCTCGATTGGTTAGGTGTGCTCCAGCAGTCCTGACCAGATTTTTGTGTGTTTTAATAAACATTTTAAATAAAGATAACAATTTTTTTTCCTTTTTGTGAAAAGTATTGTATCGGTATTGATTAAGATATCATATCACACTTAAAATTTTGGTATGGGTGCAACCCTACTACCTACCTGAGGATGCTTCAACATATAATTTACAGCTTCTTCAAAGTATTCCAGCCTAAATTCTTTCATATCTTTGGGTAGATCTTCATAGTTATAGTAAGCTAATGCCAGTGTGGCAAAGCCTCTATTAGCCAGTAGGCTTGCCTTGTATTCGAGGAGGCCTCCGCCAGTACCTTGTACTTCAATAACTCCCGGAAATGGCCCAGGACCTGGAAATATAAATTATACTAGTGAGAATGATGTGTGACAACTCAAATTAGAGATATTAAAGGTCATCTACCATTAGATTGCCTGATGCTAGATGCCTACTACTCACCACATGTGCCGATCTGCAGTAAGCTTCTTTTAGTATATCCTAGAAGTGCAGCGTTTGCTAGAAATAAAGCTTTTGAAAATATCTAAACGAGCCTGAGGCGTTCTGTCAGGTGCTTCTTGGCTCCTCCGATAAGTAATTATTCATGACTCTTGGCCCGGCTGGCTATGCCTACACAGCAGTCAGAGAGCTCTCCCTCTGCAATTTACATGCTATGCACAGTCATTGCAGAGTGTATAGATGTGATGCTATGATCACGCATATCACGACAATTACAGAGGGAGGGCCGTTGATGTCACCGGGTCTCTGACCACTGTGTAGGCGGAGCCAGCCGGGCCGCGAGCCATGAATAATTACCAATCGGAGGAGCCAAGAGGCGCTCAACAGAGCACCTCAGGCTAAATCACATAATATTTCTGCCCTTCTTAAGATATACTAAAAAAAGCTTACCGTAGATCGGGACGGGTGGGTGAGTAGTAGGCATCTACCATCAGGTATTCTGATGGTTGATGTCCTTTAAAGAAAACCTACCATTTGATGCATTATGAAGCAAACTTGCTGAAAAAACTAATAGAACATTCAGAACCTTGGGAAAGCTGGGTCAGGCTGTGTGCCTAGATAAACAGATTACACGGAGCTTGTAATTACAAATGGCGGTTGGTCAAGCATCACTAATCAACCTGAGCTGGATCACTCATACACATCAGCTGGGGGATGGTGCAGAAATTGATTATTCTGTCTGGCAGGGAAAACAGTGATTACATCATCCCCTCCTGCAGTGAATAACTCACATGCTAGGAGAAGCGCTGAACGAGCCATAGAAGCGACAGAACTTAATTATCATAATGTTATATCTGTTTTATAAGCAAAACCACTCAGCACAGGGATTAACCAAGATATGATCCTGCATCAGTGTAGCTACAGCATTCTCAAGGTATGTTGGCTTAATACTGCATCAAATGAAATGGTAGGTTTCCTTTAAATGAAATAAATCCCCATTTTGCTGCATGATATTACTTGGCGCTCATTTGGCGCTCATTTGGGGCTTGGGGCTGGCTGGATACTACACGGGGGCAGGCTGGCTGGATACTACACGGGGGCAGGCTGGCTGGATACTACACGGGGGAGGCTGGGCTGATACTACCAGGCGGGGCAGGCTGGCTGGATATACCCAGGGGCGGCTGGCTGGATACTACCAGGTGGCAGCGGGTGGATAATACACGGGGCTGGCTACATACTACATGGGGGCTGGCTACATACTACATGGGGGCTGGCTACATACTACATGGGGGCTGGCTACATACTACATGGGGGCTGGCTACATACTACATGGGGGCTGGCTACATACTACATGGGGGCTGGCTACATACTACATGGGGGCTGGCTGGCTTATACTCGGTTTGGCTTATACTCAAGTACATATGGTAAATTTGAATGGTATGTATAGAAATAAGTTATCTAAGCCTGAGGAAGATGAATCCCTGTTGCCTCAAAATGTGAAGCTACAGAATAACGTGTAAACGTTCTTTTACACATAATAAATGCTTTTAATACGCTTGGAGTAAGCGGAACAGGATTGCCCTGCAGGGTGGAGAAGCCCTGACATCCCTGATGCAATGTTTTTGTGGATTGAAACCTGTTTCTGACAGACCCTGATAGGAGATCCAGACCCCTGGAGCGATCACAAAACTGTCTGACCTACAAAGTGGTTATGCACTCAGCATAAAGGGGAGCACTCTTTTCCCTCTTCGCTAATCTCTCCAGCAGAGATGGAGATCATCCTGTATAACAGGTAGTGACATCAGGTGTGACCTGTGCACATTCCGCACTCACCGGGCGGCAGGAAGAGGCCGCAGTGCAGCGCCCCCTGGTGTCCACACACAACAGCACATTACAGGAGTCTCTTATTATTGTGCACTCACCGGGCGGCAGGAAGAGGCTGCAGTGCAGCGCCCCCTGGTGTCCACACACAGTAGCACATCATACATTATAATGAGCCTCTTATTATTGAGCACAAGCTCTGATTCCGCACTCACCGGGCGGCAGGAAGAGGCTGCAGTGCAGCGCCCCCTGGTGTCCACACACAGTAGCACATCATACATTATAATGAGCCTCTTATTATTGAGCACAAGCTCTGATTCCGCACTCACCGGGCGGCAGGAAGAGCTTCCCGCACCCTCCAGTCCCGCACCGGCCACCGGGTCAACCCCTTCCGCATTGAAGCTCTGTCCTGGGCGAGGAGGCTGAGGGGGAAGCCGGGCGGGTGGTGGATTGTGGGTGCAGGGAAGGAGAGAAGGCGCAGCTGGTAGGGGCTCGCACGTCCTTCTTGAGCAGCCTCCGCAGGGGAGGGAGTGGCGCGGCTCCAGGGACCACAGGGGCCCCTCCGCGCTCACTCCGTGTAGCTGCCGCCTTCCAGGGCCGGGCTCCGGCTGACATCCAGCTCCCCGCTGCTGTCGGCTCGGTAGCGGCCCACGGAGGAGAAGAGCTGGCCGCCCTCATCGCTCAGAGCCGTGTGGAGACTCACGTCCTGCCCGGGGCTCAGGCCGCAGACCTGCAGCCGCAGGGGGGCGTCATAGAGGCAGCGGCCCGGCACCACCTGCAGCCGCACACCGGACATGGCGCGGCTGCTCCGGGGCACATGGGGCAGGGTCCGGGGGAGAAGTGACAGCATCATCCGCCCTCAGCACACCAGCCGTGTAACCGCATGCGCCGCACCCGTGTGTCTATATCAAACCTGATTAATAAAGTTTTTGCGTTTTAATACTGGGTCACCTTCATGTGCACATGGCACCGGTTACTACAGAGCCACATCTCATCAGCGCCACAGGATCCACAGTGGTCATAGCAGTGGGGCCCAGGCTGCAAAAAGGAATATGTTCTCAATAATACTGTAGGGCAATGGCAAGAAAAAAAACTTCATTAAAATGTGCCAGGAGCCAGTATGGAGGATGTGCCAGTGCCAATCAATAACATGGTGCATCTGTTTCCTTACCTGGTGCCAGTGACTGGTCTCAAGGTGCACAACTACTGGATTAAGGGGCTCCCTTATTGTTCCCCTAACGGAAACTTTTTGGGAGTTTCCCTGACTGCCCACTGGGGTTTACCAAATTTTATTTATTTTATTATTTCTATCCACGTCCACATGAGCCACGAGCCGGCTGGAGAAGGTGAGTATAGCTCACACCTCTCCATAGGGATCTGAATGGCCATGTCGCAAATCAGAGCAGGTCCTATTCCTGCCCCATCTTTTACGTTGCGGTTGCCCATGCGCGATGCACGTCTATGATGGCCATGAGCTAGCCATTTGCAAACTTATGCATGTCACCTTTCAATGTGATTGGTAGAAGTCAGACTACTGGGAACCCCACTGGTCGCAAAAATTGTGGGCCCGTTCTCACTATTTGGTGGAGGCTATGTGACGGACAAGGAAAGCCCCATCCCCACCAGTTTTCTTGCACATGCCAGTGCAATAGAGGATCAGCAATGATCCAGTACAGGTAGTCCCCAGGCTACATACAGGATAGGTTCAGTAGGTTTGTTCTGGATTTGTATGTACCGTAAGTCCGAATTGGTATATTTCATAGGTGAACCTTCAAATAAAAACACCTTACAGCTGACCATTGAACCCTGGGGCCAAACATCAGTAAATCATTAGCATCCAGTGAGCAGAGGTCTGTCTGTAACTAGGGGTTGTCTGTAAGTCAGGTGTTCTGGAGTCAAGCACTGCTGTATATCAGCATCATATTATAGAGATAAGATTGCTCCAGAATGTCACCAATGGGGTACAATAGGTCTTCAACCACTGTCTGGGGGCTCTTCAGGCCTTCAGAAAATGTTATTCCCCACAAAGCCAAGTATAGGACATGCTAACGGCTGTATAGTACAGAGCAATATTTTCTGCAAAAAGAGCAGCTATATTTGTCTGTGTATTGTAGATGTAAGGCAGGATTAGCAGGACAATGCAGACATGACAGACATTCTCGGACACGTTGCCTAGCGCTGCAGTAAACAACACGGATCTGGCTGTCACATTGCTGGAGCTGAGTGTGAAAATCTGATTGCGATCTCCCCTTCACAGATTACATTTTGTATTACCTCTCCAGGTAAATATATTTAACCTTTTATCTACATTCATTTTTTAGATATGGCATTAGATATGGTGAAGTTAGGGGCAGATACACTACAAATGAGGGTTGAAAAGTGTTCTATTATAATATTGTTATAGCTTACATTTCTAAATTTGACCATGTACCGCACTCCATCAAACAAGAAATTCTAAAATAGAATCTCATAGCACTCGCTTGCTTCCACATCATCATTCTGTTGGTTCCTATCTAAAGTTTTGTATGCAAGGAAGTCAATAGCATGTGATTCCTACATCAAAACACTGGTCTACAACATCAGGCATCCGACCTGAAGGACAGCTGCCAGTTGGCAAAATTAGGTGGTTGAAATGATTCGACTGACTTGCTCTCAGGGGTGAACCAAGCCTTTCTGCTGCCTGAGGCGAGCTATAGGGAGACGCCCCTGCCCCATATATGTAATATATCAGGGACCACATGTGTCAGGACCAGATCCATCATATTGGTTTGGTGTGAAAATAAAGCAAAGCAAAATGCATACAGCATGCCGCCATGTAGTTTAAAATGCATACAGCATGCCGCCAGCCATGTAGTATAAAATGCATACAGTGTGACGCCATGTAGTATAGGATAGATACAGCATACCACCATGTAGTATAAGACAGATACAACATACCGCCATGTAGTATAAGACAGATACAGCGTACCACCATGTAGTATAAAATGCATACAAAGTGTACGCCATGTAGTTAAAATGCATTACCAGTTGTGTACCACCATGTAGTATAAGATAGAAACAGTGTACCCCATGTAGTTATAAGAAGGATTACAGCGTACCACATGTAGTATAGATAGAAACCAGGTGTGTACCGCCATGTAGTATAAGAAGGATACAGCGTACCACCATGTAGTATAAGGTAGATACAGCGTACCGCCATGTTCAAGAGAGGCCTTTCTGGAGAGAAAAAATATCACGGGTTATGGGGATAAAACATTTATTTAATTCTTAAAGGTTGAACTTGATGGGCTTGCGTCTTTTTCCGGCCTTATATACTATGAGACTATGTAGTATAAGATAAATACAGCATACCGCCATGTAGTACATCCATACATACGTCCCCCATACGTTTGTGTGAATTCAACGTCATCAAATTCGCCAGCACTTTACAAATACAAACATATGCTGCATATACATACAGCATATATACACACAAACAGACATCATTTACATTCACACCACATACACTCATACAGCATACACAAACACAAATACAACATATATGCATATATGAAGAGAAAAAAGAATAAAGTTAATACACAAAGTTACTTACTCTTTTGGTGAATGGGTTGCAGCGCAGGCGGGTGTCTGTGGGCGGGCGATTGGCTGAGTCAGCAAGTGGCAGCACCGGAGACCGGCCGGATGCCTGTATCGTCGACCGGCTGGCTGTGTCGGTGTGTGGCCGTGCCGATTGGCCACGCTGGTGGCAGTGTCGGCAGGTGGCCGTGTCAGCGGTCGGCGGGGTGTCTGTGTTGGTGGGTGGCTGCGCCGGCGGTCGGACAGCCGTGACAGCAGGCGGGCTGGTGGCTGTGTAGGCAAGTGGGCGTGTCGGCCGGGTGTCTGTGTCGGTGGGTGGCTGCGCCGGTGGTGGGACTTGGGTGGTAGCGCCGGTAGACGGCCCCATAGCAGCCCCATAGCTGCAGCGCCTGAGGCAAAGTTCTCAACTCGCCTCTTGGCAGGTGCGCCGCTGGTTGCTCTGATTTCATGCTGTAATCATGTTCGGTGTTGTTCCATGGGAGAAGAAGGGACTGCCTGTATCACATATCACTATGATGCTCTGTTTCTGACTCTACACTGTGTTTAGGCACTAAAATCCAACAAGTGCAGGGTCTGTGATTCATGGATCACTAACAGTCATCAGTTTTAGCCCTAAGGCATAAGTGTGTTATACATGGGACAACTGGTAGTGCAATTTGTCCTTTTCAGTCTGTTTTCTATTCATTGTGCTAAATAGAATGTATACCTAAAGTCAGATCCCAACCTTATGGTTTTCCAGAGAAACCCTTTAAAATTAGACATTTAACTTATAAAGTAGCTGTGTCCATTGTTGACCACATAATCCACGGTCTCTTACATTTAGATTTTTTTTTTTGTTTTTTAGATGTTAGGTAATACTGGAGATGAAACGGCCCACACTTTATTGTGAACAGAATGTATTCTGTCTAGATCCATGCAAGATAAATGCAATACCAAGCCAAAAACATCTTTCTATGACTGAATCCCATACGTCAAGTCAACATTATTTAAAATGCCAGGAAATATACATTCAGAAAATAGCTGGGGATCTTCGTTTTTCCAAGGAAGTGATAAAGGATCGAGGGCTTGCTAGTCTATCTTACCAAGAGTGGGATGCGAAAGACTTGTACAATGCATTAGATGTAATTCCACAAAGAGGAATGAAAACCTTCTTAAAGACCCAACCAAAGCAACACAAGCTACAACAAAAACCTAATCATGTGAGTTATGTAGAACCATCTGCCCCAACTAAAAAACTCAAATCAAAAAGTTGCATTCTCTTTGGAAATAGTCCATGGAGGAAACCCGAAGATGAACAAAGACATGATGGCTCCGGGGAGAACCTGAAGCCGCAAACCTTCTTAACAGAGGAGAGCAACCTATTGACTCGAAGAGAAAAAGTGCCATATAAAGAGAATCTTATAAAGAGTGATAACTCTACTGATGTTCTGAGTCGGCTGACAAAACCTACAGCTCGCTGGATTGTGGGTCACCATATAGAAAGCAAAGATGCCAAGGAAAAGCTGTCCAAACAATATGGATCAAGTATCACCACTGAACTTATTAATGATGAGCACATGACTAAAGAAGACTTTACAACCTTCAAAGATCTAGCAAAGTATAAACCAGAGGATCATAAGGATATTAAGCAAGAGTGCAAACCTGAGACACTTCTTCCAGTCTTTTACAAGTAAGATGGTAACATAGCAATGTTTAGTCATCCAGATTACAATCAATAATCACTAACTATTGCTTTGTTCTATAGGATTCCAGGCTTTGTATCTCCTCAGAAACAAGTACAGGAGGCTGGCGGTAAAAACAAGACAGCAGAATCTTTAGCTGTCAAACATTTTGAATTGTCACCACCTTTGAAGCTCCAAGATCTAATGAATCCCAAGGCTGGAAAACATGTCTTTGACACAGAAAATGATTTTGAGAGAGAACTTTATTCCGGTAATCAGTCAGTCTGTATTTATTGGTTTTTGTCACCCTTAGAAGCCCCTATCTGTGGGAGGAAAAATCTAATAATAGTAGAAAAATAACAACACTACAAAAGCAATATTAGTGGATAAAGTGGTCCTTTTATTCCATAACAGGCACTGTGTGAGCCTTTTTAAAGTAGGAGAAAAATTAGGGGTTGCTGTGATTTAGAAACCTACACAAATAAAATGGAAGCCTGGACCATCTGAACATCTAATGTTCATGGGCACCTACCAACTTGTTCAAGACAGCGGATGTTGGATATTGATAAGGATTGGAAAGTTGGTTTTAAAGAATCCTAATTTCTGATCCGGTTAGTGATGTCTCCAGACAGGGATGGTTGTATTGTGAGGAGGGGAGAGCTTGATTTCAGTGTTAAACTCTCTGCCTCCTTGACTTAGGTCAATTTCTGCTGACAGGTTCCCTTTGACATGGGGCATGCAACACAATTCTGTCGGACTTTGCATTTTAAATATGGCACACGGCCCAACTGAGCACCGTAATGCCCCCTAATTTGTGTCACATGATGCCTTGTGCAGACACTTCTTAAATACTTGTTTGAAACTTTTTAAATACAGTTTGCACTAAAAAGTATGGGCAAAGTCCGACAGAAAACTGGCTCACAGCCCTTAGTGAATGTGCCCCAATGAGTGGCTTACAATGAGTGTCTCTGAAAGCCGGAGCATGTCCGTGCATTACATGTTAACCATTGATTATACAATGTTATGTGATACAGATATCTTTTTGTTAGTTTCAGAGTATGCTAACAATGTGTGCTTGTCATATATAGATACAGTGCCTACCACAGATGTCCCGCAGAAAGTTATCTACAGATAGAGTGTCTGCAAGAGATGTCCCCCGTGTGCCAGGAACACCTATACAATATCACAAACAAAATGTTAAATTGAGCTGATCGATTTGGCTGAATTAAAAACAAAAAAGTTAAAAGTTTTTACATTTGATGCTGTATTTTTATGAGGGTATAGACTGGAAAAAGCTGGTGCTATACCATAAACTTTGATACACTAAGAGTGCATCAAGTTATTAATTAAATTTACAGATCCAAATCCTACCTTGCACTACTTACAGTTTCTGGCAACTATATATCCTCACATGTATTATTGTATTTAGTGATCGCATCCATGGTTTCCACATAATATAAATTGTGCATATGTCCAATACTTGTCAATTTAGCAAGTTAAATATTATTTTAATCGTAACACGTTTTTCATACATTTCATAGGAGCCAGTAAAATTATACACCAGAAGGACACAAATCAAATGAAGTACATTGTCATGGAAAGCAATAGTAGATATGAAAAACATGTACAACAATCTGTGCCCCGATCTTACAAGAAGTGGATCTCTGATGATGAAAAGGCAGGTAAGTATACCAAGCAAAACCCAGCTATTCTCAAAGGAGTCAATCAATGGTTTCAACCAGGATGAACACGATGAAACCTGGACACAGGCCTGGAGAGCACCACAGAGATTTATGATAGACATGCTGCCCGCTTCGCCAATACAGTAGTTTAATTATTTTATTGCAAACTTGCTCTTAAAAACTGTCCTGGCAAAAGACAAATTCCAATATTATAAATTGGGGTTGATATTGTGTGAATTTGTTTATTATTGATATTTTTATAGATTTTTTTCTCTGTTTGTTATTCTATACTATGTCTTCTTAGATACTGACCAACCTTTTAGACCACAGAAAGGAGCCCAACGGTGGGTAGCCCTTCCAACTGTAGTTGTGGATATGATCGAGAGACATCCTCAGAAAGAGACATCCAATACTGTGAAAAGTGAGAGAGACCAAGAACTTAAGGAAATAAATCCTGGTGTATTAAATAAGAAGAAAGTCCTGGAGAATATTGCGTCTCAGTGGAGAAGCGCCTGGTTGTTGAGTGAGTGTAGTATACAATGTTGTGGTGCACTGGATCTCACTTTATGCAGTTAATATATCAGTAAACTAAAATTGTACCAGTAATGTAACTTTTGTAGCAGAAACTTTTCATGGTTTTTCAAAACATCCAGATCCACCTTGAATACTTCAATGTTGATTTTTCAGCACTACTACAAATGTGTACTTTTGTTTGTTAAAAGACTGGGCAGAATATACATCTTTGCTTTTTTCTGCATGAATTATATAAAACACTTATCATTGGAGGACTAAAGACGTTGAACCCATCAATCACCAGAAAAGGGGTTCCCCTGGACCCTGTAGAAAGAAGCAGGTTGAGCATGTACATTGCCACTCTTTTCACAGAGCCCACTTATTGGTAAGAACAAAAACTTTCTTTTTTTTGTTCACTAATGTACATTCTGCCCCCCCATCTTGCCAAAAAAGAAATGTAGAAGCACCCTTTGAGCTAAGTACAGCCATGAGACTTCTTGAGAATGAAGCAATAAGGTTTTGACTCATGGATTAAGAGATTCTCTGCCATTCTTCCTTGCAGATCCTCTCCAGTTCCCTCAAGTTGGATGGTGGTCAGGAATGGTCACAGAGTTGTTCTGATGCCAGTGCTTTGATATTTTAGCTTTGTGCTCAGGGTCACTGTCTTGTTTGAAGCTGAACCTTATCCCAGTCTGAGGTCCAGAGCTCTGGAAGAGGTTTTAATTTCTCTGTAATTGGCCGCATTCATCTTTCCTTCAATTGCAACCAGTCATCCTGTCCCTGCAGCTGAAAAACACCTCATAGCCCAATGCTGCCACTATGTTTCACTGTTTGGATTGTATTTTCAGGTGATGAGCAGCGCCTTGCTTTCTCCACACATACCGCTTAGAAATAACACCAAAAAGTTCAATCTTTGTCTTAACAGACCAGACCAATCTTATTTCTCATAGTCTGGGAGTCCTTCATGTGTTTTGCACACTGTATGTGGCTTTCATGTGTCTTGCACTGAGGAGAGGCTTATGCCGGCACATTCTGCCATAAAGCACTGACTGGTGGATGTTGCAGTGATAGATGACTTTGTGGAACTTTCTCCCATCTTTCTACTGCATCTCTGCTACTATGGGGTTCTTCTTTACCTCTTTCACCAAGGGTCTTCTCCCATGATTGCTTAGTTTAGCTGGATGACCAGGCCGAGGAAGAGTTGTAGTCATTTCAAACTTCTTCCATTTAAGGATTATGGAGGCCACTGTGCTCTTAGGAACTTTGAGTGCTGCAGAAATTGTTTTGTAAACTTGGCCTGATCTGTTCCTTGTTACAGTTCTGTCTCTGAGCTTCTTGGGCAGTTATTTAGACCTAATGATTCTCATGTGCTCTGATATGCACTGTGAGCCGGGAGGTCTTATATAGACAGGTGTGTGGCTTTCCTAATCAGTTTAATTGGAGTTAAACTCCTATGAAGGAGAAGAACCACCTCATGGAGGATCAGAAGGAAATGGACAGCATGTGAGTTAAATATGAGTGTCACAGCAAAGGGTCTGAATACTTATGACCAAGTTATATTTCAGTTTTTCTTGTTTAATAAATTATCAAATATATTTTCATTTCTGTTTCTTTTCTGTCAAGATAAAGTGCAGATTGTACATTTATGAGCAAAATAAAATGAACTTTTTGGATCTTACTAATTTGCTGCAATGAAACAAAGAGTGAAGAATAATACATGTTATATTACCTACATTGTCATGTTTGTAAACTTGTTTTGCCTTGAAAAATCAAATAAAAAAAAGAATTAAACAAAAGAGTGAAGAATAAAAAGGGGTCTGAATACTTTCCATACACACTGTATGAAAGTGTGGTTAAAAGTAATAAATAGTGATGAGCGTACTCAAACTCAGGTTCAGCTGAGCTTAAAATCCTGTTAGGTCCAGGTTCCGTACCCAACCAATACCCGTGATCAGTGCTAGCACTGATTATAGTTGTTAACTGTTTAAATGGAGGTGGCAATGTCTGCCTGACCCTCCTACTTATGGTTTAATATCTACAAAAATATATAGCAGTGTCCTAATGTAGGTGTAACAAAATGGAAAAAAATGAAAGGTCATATTTTTGTTGATTTAAGGCACAAGTTGGAAAGAAGTCACCCTGGAGCAGCTTGCAAGAGACCTTGGTAATGTGCATAATAGCCATAAAATCTCAGCTCTCATAACCATGGCTTCTTCTGCCATTGCTGCACCCCAAAAGATTGGTGAGTAGAAGAGAGTCACAAACATTGTATTGATGCAGATTATATATTTACTTACACTGCAGAGACCATACATCTGATTATAACCCCTCTTTGTTCCATATGTAATCAGATTTTTTAGGTACCTTATTTTCAGTGAAGGTCCGCACAAAATAAAGAAGCCTCTCAAATTAACCATAGGTGTACTGATCCCCCTCTAAACATTATAATCAGCAAAACTACAGACACTCCACTAGAAAACACACTACATCCACACTTTATTACATGGACTGGATAAAAGTAGTCTAGTGTAATCCCCTTCCGTGAATGTTGCTACCTTTGCCTTTTGGATAGGTTCAGATATATTAACTAACATTTCTCTCTTTTTTAATACCTCCCTTCCTCCGTGGCCGCTACCGAGCCGACAGCAGCGGGGAGCTGGATGTCAGCCGGAGCCCGGCCCTGGAAGGCGGCAGCTACACGGAGAGTGAGCGCGGAGGGGCCCCTGTGGTCCCTGGAGCCGCGCCACTCCCTCCCCTGCGGAGGCTGCTCAAGAAGGACGTGCGAAGCCCCTACCAGCTGCGCTTCTCCCTCCCCCCGCCCCACACCACACCGCCCGGACTCCCCTAGCCTCCCGCCCAGGACAGAGCTTCAATGGCGGAAGGGGGTGACCCGGTGTGCCGGTGCGGGACGGAGGGTGCGGGAAGCCTCTTCCTGCCCGCCCGGTGAGTGCGGATCAGGGCTTGTGCTCAATAATAAGAGGCTCATTATAATGTATGATGTGCTACAACTGTGTGTGGACACCAGGGGGGGGCGCTGCATGCACGCAGCCTCTTCCTGCCGCCCGGTGAGTGCGGAATCAGAGCTTGTGCTCAATATAAGAGGCCTCATTATAATGTATGATGTGCTACTGTGTGTGGACACCAGGGGGCGCTGCACTGCAGCCTCTTCCTGCCACCCGGTGAGTGCACAATAATAGAGACTCCTGTAATGTGCTGTTTGTGTTGTGGACACCAGGGGGCGCTGCACTGCGGCCCTCTTCCCTGCCGCCCGGTGAGTGCGGAATGTGCACAGGTCACACCTGATGTCACTACCTGTTACAGGATGATCTCCATCTCTGCTGGAGAGATTAGCGAAGAGGGAAAAGAGTGCTCCCTTTATGCTGAGTGCATAAACCCTTTTTTGTAGGTCAGACAGTTTTGTGCGCTCCCAGGGGGTCTGGATCTCCTATCAGGGTTCTGTCAGAAACAGGTTTTCAATCCACAAAACATTGCATCAGGGATGTCAGGGCTTCTCCACCCTGCAGGGCAATCCTGTTCCGCTTACTCCAAAGCCGTATTAAAGCATTTATTATGTGTAAAAGAACTTACCACGTTATTCTGTAGCTTCACATTTTGGGCAACAGATATTCATCTTCCTCAGCTTAGATAACTTATTTCTATACATACCATTCAATTTACCATATGTACTTGAGTATAAGCCAAACCGAGTATAAGCCAGCCAGCCCCCATGTAGTATGTAGCCAGCCCCCATGTAGTATGTAGCCAGCCCCCCCATAGTAGTAGAGCCATGTGTATGTAGCCAGCCCCCATGTAGTATGTAGCCAGCCCCCATGTATATGTAGCCAGCCCCCTAGTAGTATGTACCAGCCCCCTAGTAGTATACATCCTGCCAGCCCCCATGTAGTATACATCCTGCCAGCCCCCATGTAGTATACATCCTGCCAGCCCCCATGTAGTATACATCCTGCCAGCCCCCATGTAGCATACAGCCAGCCCCCATGTAGTATACAGCCACCCCCCATGTAGTATACAGCCAGCCAGCCCCCGTGTAGTATCCAGCCAGCCTGCCCCCGTGTAGTATCCAGCCAGCCTGCCCCTGGGTAGTATCCAGCCAGCCTGCCCCCGTGTAGTATCCAGCCAGCCTGCCCCCGTGTAGTATCCAGCCAGCCTGCCCCCGTGTAGTATCCAGCCAGCCTGCCCCCCGTGTAGTATACCAGCCCCAAGCCCCATGAGCGCCAAATGAGCGCCAAGTAATATCATGCAGCAAAATGGGGATTTATTTCATTTAAAGGAAACCTACCATTTCATTTGATGCAGTATTAAGCCAACATACCTTGAGAATGCTTGTCGCTACACTGATGCAGGAATCATATCTTGGTTAATCCCTGTGCTGAGTGGTTTTGCTATAAAACAGAATATACATTATGATAATTAAGTTCTGTCGCTTCTATGGCTCGTTCGCGCTTCTCCTAGCATGTGAGTTATTCACTGCAGGAGGGGATGATGTAATCACTGTTTTCCCTGCCAGACAGAATAATCAATTTCTGCACCAATCCCCCAGCTTGATGTGTATGAGTGATCCAGCTCAGGTTGATTGTGATGCTGACCAACCGCCATTTGTAATTACAAGCTCCGTGTAATCTGTTATTATCTAGGCCCACAAGCCTGACCCAGCTTTCCCAAGGTTCTGAATGTTCTATTAGTTTTTTCAGCAAGTTTGCTTTCATAATGCATCAAATGGTAGGTTTTTCTTTAAAGGACATCAACCATCAGAATACCTGATGGTAGATGCCTACTACTCCACCCACCCGTCCCGATCTACGGTAAGCTTTTTTTAGTATATCTTTAAGAAGGGCAGAAATATTATGTGATTTACCTGAGTGCCTGTTGAGCGCCTTTGGCTCCCTCCGTTGGTAATTATTCATGGCTCGCGGCCCCGGCTGGCTCCCGCCTACACAGTGGTCAGAGACCCGGTGACATCAACGGCCCCCCCTCTGTAATTGTCGTGATATGCGTGATCATAGCACACATCTATACACTCTGCAATGACTGTGCATAGCATGTAAATTGCAGAGGGAGACTCTCTGACTGCTGTGTAGGCATAGCCCAGCCGGCCCAAGAGTCTGAATAATTACTTATCGGAGCCAAGAAGCCACTGACAGAACGCTCAGGCCCCTCGTTTAGATATTGTTCAAAAGCTTTTATATTCTAGCAACGCTGCACTTCTAGGATATACTAAAAGAAGCTACTGCGCAGATCGGCCACATGTGGTGAGTAGTAGGCATCTAGCATCAGGCAATCTAATGGTAGAGACTTTATATCTCTTAATTCTTTGAGTTTGTCACACATCATTCTCACTAGTATAATTATATTTCCAGGTCCCTGGGCCATTTCCGGAGTTATGAAGTACAAGGTACTGGCGAGGCCTCCTTCGAATACAAGGCAAGCCTACTGGCTAATAGAGGCTTTGCCACACTGGGCATTAGCTTAACTATAACTATGAAGATCTACCCAAAGATATGAAAGAATTTAGGCTGGAATACTTTTGAAGAAGCTTGTAAATTATGTTTTTGAAGCATCCTCAGGTAGGTTAGTAGGGGTTTGCACCATACCAAAATTTATTTTGAAGTGTGATATATATCTCTAATCAATACCGATACAATACTTTTTCACAAAAAGAAAAAAAATTGTTATCTTTATTTTAAATGTTTATTAAAACACACAAAATCTGGTCAGGACTGCTGGAGCACACCTAACCATCGAGGCCACGATCACACACTCAAGTGTCGCAGGAAGGGGGGTTTTCTCCTGATTGCAGATGTGTTAGACCTAAGGGTGCTGTCATAGAGGGCGCTCTGGTGCATTTTAAAAACACACTGAATCTCTTTGGGCCGCTGTGGCCAGATGCCACTTCCTTAAAATATTCTAGAATCTGCCATTTCTTACATTTGAAACATCATAAAACAACTAATTGTTACTTCTGTTTTCACTTCGACTAGACACTACTGTAACTCCCTACTAATCGTTTCAATTCGTCTTCCACTAAAACTACCCAACTCCTCTACAATCTATTTCTGAATGCAGCAGCCAGGCTCGTCTTTCAGACCAAACCCTAACACGGAAGCCCTCCAGTCACTGCCCTGGTTGCCAGTCTCCTTCCTAATAAAGTTACAATTAATCACTCTCATCCACAAAGCTCCGCATAACGCTGCAACCCACCCCAACCTACCTCTCCTCTCTCATCTCAGTCTACGTCCAAACTGCTCTTCAATCTGCCAATGATCTTAGATTATTCTTTTTCCTTATTCAACTTCCCACGCACATGTCCAGGACTTTCTCCAGAGCTGCACCAATTCTCTGGAATGCCCTTCCCCGGGACTAATACCCAAACCTCCAAAGCTTCAAACGTTCCTTTAAAACTTATTATTTAGGCAAGCCTTATCACACTCTCTAACTGCATTGCAACCTTAAAATCTTTATTACCAATTCTGGGGTACTCCTTCTCCTGTTATCTGGAGATGCTTTCTCTGCAGTCTCCTGACTATGACTTTTATAAAAGTCCTAGTTTCATATTTTTATTATTACCCCTTATCATGACTGGAACCATTTATAAAAGTCTCTTATATACTTGTTCACCCCCACCCCCCTCAATCCTATAAGACTGGACATATAAGCTCTTTTTGTCACCCCCATCATCCTCATAGACTGTAAGTCTTGTGTTCCAACCCACCTCATCCTCATAGACTGTAAGCTTGTGTCACCCCCTCATCCTCATAGACTGTAAGCTCTTGTGTCACACCCCCCATCCTCATAGACTGTAAGCTCTTGTGTCACCTTCACCCCCTCACCCTCATAGACGTAAGTCTTCTTGTGTCACCCCCTCATCCTCATACGACTGTAAGCTCTTGTGTCACCCCCCCTCACACCTCAATAGACTGTAAGCTCTTGGTGTCCCACCCCCTCATCCTCCATAGACTGTAAAGCCTCGTTGTGCACCCCCGCTCAATCCTCATAGACTTAAGCTCTTGTGTCACCCCCCCTCATCCTCATAGACTGTAGCTCTTGTGTCACCACCTAATGTGTACCTCTCACCCCTCCATCCTCATGACTGTAAGCTCTTTGCAAGCAAGACCCTCACTCCTATTGTTTCAACTCTGTAATGTTTATTTGTATATGTTCCCCAGAATCTGTAAAGCTCTACAGATATGATGGGCCATGTAAATAAAGATTATATTTGTATTTTTGCATGGTGTTTGGCTGGTTTGAAATCCTGTATAACATTTAAACAGCTGCTTCCTCCACTTCCACAGATGAAAGAAAAAAACGATTTCCACCAGCCAAACACATGGTAAACATGCAAAAAACTAATGCGTTTTTCAGTCCGGTAAAATAGGCACCAAGAACGCATTGGGGCTGATTTAACTAAGGGTCTGCCGGTCCGCACTATGGTCGGAATATATCTGTCGGTTTTTCCGATGTGGCACCGCATTTATAAGGGGTTTTTTGGCGCACTGCGCACGGATTTTGCCGCATCGGCTGGCCAGGCTTTCATGTCAATACAAAATGGTGGGGGGGCGCGATTGGACAACGTGCAGGATTTAACATTAAATTATTGGTGTCGCAAGCCAGTGCAAGCCAACGCACTTGGGTATTGCGATGGGACGGGTGGGGGGTGGGGGGTGGGGGGGCGATTGCATGAAAGATGGCAGCACCCATGCACCGCCATGTTTTAAGATGCTGCCGGCGCAAGCAACCAAACGCAGTGTTTACCCGATGGGTTGTTTTCCTGCAATAATGCAGCAAGCCTATCTCTATATGAGAGGACTCAGCCCGTGAGCCTCTTACTACACCCTCACAGCTCTGCGGCGGATATATCCGTCGCAGAACGTGAGGGGTTAAGTTAGGATCTATGTAGAAGATATATGTAGAAGTATCAGGAGTGTTGAGACGCCCCTGCTAAAAAATTGTAATATAAAATAAAGTTAAAAAAAAAAATTGCATAGAGAATTTGCAGTGTTTTATACTTGTAAGTTGGTGTGCAAATCATCTTGTATTTTCTTTCTTTTGTTTTTCGTTTTCCAGGTTATGGGTCCCAGGGGATCGGTCTGCTTGGCCACTCTAAGTGGAGACTTTTGGTACTTTCTATGGCCCTCTTCCTACAGGCATAGCAGCCAACGTGCTGTTTGCAATGGCTCAGTGGCTAATGTTGCAGAATACTCTTCGCTTATTAAGGACATTACTCTACCTACCTCCCATTGGCATTGACGCTAACTAAAAAATAAAAAAACACCCCCTCACCAGGAGTGGACGATATCAGTGATGTATTACTTATCCTCTAGAAGAAGCTAACAACACGGAAGAGTCTTATTCACCTGTTGGAAAGGCTGACTGCAAGTGCTGTTTTATTGTGGCAGAAGATGACAAGAACACTGGAAGAGCGACTTTATGTCCCAACGCGCTTGCCAGCTTCTAGCAGAGGCAGGAAAAGAAAAGCCAGAAGTTGTGTTATATCCTAAAAGCTGGCCATTACATTGAGCCAAAATGTTCCCCCTGTGTAAAATGTCCTATATGCCAAGCTTGTGGTGGGGATGCCTGTGGTGTTGGGGTGGAGACCAAAGGCAACATGCAATGGCACAAGTGGACCTCAGGAAGAGAATACAGGACTTCTTTTCAAACAAACATCCTAAAAAAGAGTCAACTCACAACTCTGACCCATATTGTGTTATAAAAGCCCGAGAATGCCACTAAACGCCATGCACTAAATTCTCACAAGAGTAATTAAAACTGTCCTTGTAAATAAGAGTTATTAAATATAATTTATATGGATATATCAATACAGAAAGAAGATGCTATAAAAACAAATTACTTAAAGTCCAATGTATATTATAATGTAACTGTGATGTCCTTATTTTTAATTACACTTTGCATTCTTCACATAAAGCATCTACTGTATTTTTATTAATGAACCTTATTAAGACTGTTCAGATTTTGAATTAATATTTGCAAGACTGGATATGAGTGACCCCCATTTTCCTCCCCACACAAAGCACAATGGAATATTGAATGTCTCATAAACAACTGTCTGAAGAATCAGGTCACACCTATCCCTCACACTTTTGGTGCACTGGTTCCACTCAGATCTATTAAAATAAGGGGTGAGACAACGGCAGGATGAAGTTTCGGCAAGATTAAGGGTACAAGTCCCCCCTCTCTTCCCCCGCACACCTCTTGAATCGTCTTGCCTATATTCTAATCCACAGAATTATAAAGACCCAATATTAACAAGCTTTTACTAACAATAACATCTCCTCACCCGTGCCTGTAGTCCAGAAGGTTATGACTCTGGTGGCCTTTGACTACTACAACATGTATATACAGTATGTTTAAACCAGGTAGGAGGGTGATTTTTGTTACAACGTTGCCTGAAAACCTTGGCTTTTTCACATTCTTTTGAATTTGTTAACCAAGATTGTCTTCCTCCCGCCAGCAGCGCCTCTCCACACTATACAATTTATCCCTCCACACTTTACCTGTATAAACGATGACCTGTATAACATATCAACTTTACCAAAACAACTGACCACGCTGTTTCCTCCCCAAATAAATAATAAAATATCCAAGTGAGGCCCCTCCTAACTGTGTTTGTTATAACAACCCCACTAAAACAATTATATATACAAACCATACACCCCCACCTCCCCCCAGTCTAGGATATAAATCCTTATAGAATACAATCCTCCCCCCCTCCCCAGTTTTAAAGTTATATAAAGCTCTTTTTGTTCCATTGCAGCCATCTTTGAAAAAGAAAACAGAAATGTATATGTTTTTGCCTAATTTCATTAATAACATTTCACCTGGCATAAGTATTCAAAAACTTTTGCTGTGAAACATTCATATTTAACTCATATGGCTTCCATTTTCCCTTTTGGATCCACTTGAGGATGGCCAAACTAGCTACCTCCTTAAATGGTGTCCCGTGTTTTTTTTTAATTAAACTGATCTTGGATTTGTTTAGGAAAGACACACAGACTCAGACCTAACACGGCATGTCAGAGTCACAGTTTTCAAAATATTTTCTCTATCTTTCGCCAATAACTGTAAGGTTCTCCTAAGTCCACAGTGGCCCTCCATAATCCTTAAATGGACGACCACAGCCTGTTTCCTCCACCCTCGTCCAGCCCAGACTAAGCCATTTGTCGGAGAAGAGCCATGGTTGAGAGAGGTAAGCAAACAACTCCAAGATCACTGTGGGCTGGACTAGAGAGATGCACTATGGGAGACCGGGAAGAAATTTGGTCCACAAAGTCCCCCTTATCACTCTTGGCTAGCCTCCACCCCGCGGGTCGGGGCTTTTAGTTGTGCTTGATTTACAATCCTTGATTCTAGTCTAGTAGTAGATGTTCCTTTAATTCCCCCTTTAACAAACAAACCACACCGCCACGTAGGATGTGAAGTGGGTTGCCATCTAGGGTGGAGGGTGGTCTTTCACTTGTAGCCCTCACCTAGCCTTATAAGCACATTCCACTACCTGTACAGGTGCAGAATAAGACCAAATTGTCAAAGTCGCATCCAGAGTCCCTCATGAATATATGCAGGCAACCAAAGAACATCATACGTCGTCTGGCACAAAATATATTATAATAATTTAGACTTATTGCCAGCCCTCCATAATCACCTTCTCATGCTAATCCCACCAGCACAAGAACTTTCACTGTCTATTGTTCTTTGAAACTAAAAGCTAGGTCTTTCATTCATTGGCTCCTCCTGAGAACAATGTGGCATGAAAGTTAGCCTAAAAGAGAGTATAAAAATAATAAGCCACTGGACAAAAAGTTACAATTTTTTTTGTGACAAGGCGTCGTGCAATCCCAGTTTGGCATCAATGAATCCTGTGTCTTTTTAAAAAAGCCATGGCTCGTTGTCGTCACGGTGATTTACGTGCCCGCCGCCCCTGGTGAGCTGAAGATGAATCTGTGATGTATTACTTACTGGTCTGTGCGGTGGTCATGTGACTCTTAGGAGGCTTTCCTGGGGGCTTGTGTCTGGTCCTGTTGAACCCCTCCTGTCGCCTACACACAGTGGATGTTTTTTGTCGGGTAGTGAGCGACTGGCGGCGCTGGCGGTGGGCTTTGGAGGGCCGCGCCTGTACGGTCCCCCCTGTTAGCACCGGGGCCGTGGTGGTCTGTCTGTTGGACCCTCATTCAGTTGGTGGTCTTGCCGAGAGAACAGCTCACGATCCCGAGTCCAGGGGCTGAGCCTAGAGCAGACCGCAGTTGACGCTGAGAGCTGTAGTGGTATATATGAGCAGGGCTGCTGTTTGACTCCTGGTGCCCACACTAGCGGGCTGATAGGCTCCGGCCTCGAGATCTGCACAGGGAATGCTCTCTCCTGGGCGGTTGAACTACCAGGGGTGCTTGCCCATGCGGGCTGCTATGGGAGTCTGTCACCCCTCTGTCATGAGACAGCACCTACCCCACGCTGGAGAAGAAAGTGTGTAACAAGTTCCCCCCCACGTCCCCCCAGGGGTGGAGCGCGCTGGTCGGAGAGGGCCAACACTCGCGCCCAAAGCCTACCATGGTTGCCGTCCCTGGCTAAGAACAAATGTGACAGACTTCTTCATAGCCCCCGGAGTGCGGAGGATCAGACTGAGAGAGGGGCTTAGGGGCAGCTTTGTTTCTTACCCCCCAGTAATCCTGAGAAAGATATCCCTGCTGGGAATTATATTTCTAGATATTTATAATTATATTCATTTCGAATATTCAGGAAATAATTATACTGATTATTAACTTATCACTACATGAACCCTGTCACTGCCCAATACATGTACTCTAGTTTATAGCATTCATCATAATGATTTGATTGGTGATTAAAGGGTGTCACTAAACAAAGAATATATGTGTCGACTAACAGCTTAATAATAATAGTTTATATTTGCCATAGGCGATAAGCTTCTGATCGTGGGGGTCTCAGTGGGGGACAATGCGTATCGCCTGTTTACCCTAGATGAATAAAGCAGGCCGGTCACACAATGCACGCTGTGCCAAGCCTTCACGTCCATGGCCACTGACAGAACGTAGAGACCATTCTGGCTCTCACTATCTCTATCAGTTATGAAGATGAATATTATGAGTGCCTGGCGGCTTCTTCAATGTCAGGGAGATGACAGTTGGGGTGGGCACCATGCGCACTAGCTGGCCGCCCTCATCGCTCAGAGCCGTGTGGAGACTCACGTCCTGTCCGGGGCTCAGGCCGCAGACCTGCAGCCGCAGGGGGGCGTCATAGAGGCAGCGGCCCGGCACCACCTGCAGCCGCACACCGGACATGGCGCGGCTGCTCCGGGGCACATGGGGCAGGGTCCGGGGGAGAAGTGACAGCATCATCCGCCCTCAGCACATCAGCCGTGTAACCGCATGCGCCGCACCCGTGTGTCTATATCAAACCTGATTAATAAAGTTTTTGCGTTTTAATGCTGGGTCACCTTCATGTGCACATGGCACCGGTTATTATAGAGCCACATCTCATCAGCGCCACAGGATCCACAGTGGTCATAGCAGTGGGGCCCAGGCTGCAAAAAGGAATATGTTCTCAATAATACTGTAGGGCAATGGCAAGAAAAAAATCATTAAAATGTGCCAGGAGCCAGTATGGAGGATGTGCCAGTGCCAATCAATAACATGGTGCATCTGTTTCCTTACCTGGTGCCAGTGACTGGTCTCAAGGTGCACAACTACTGGATTAAGGGGCTCCCTTATTGTTCCCCTAACGGAAACTTTTTGGGAGTTTCCCTGACTGCCCACTGGGGTTTACCAAATTTTATTTATTTTATTATTTCTATCCACGTCCACATGAGCCACGAGCCGGCTGGAGAAGGTGAGTATAGCTCACACCTCTCCATAGGGATCTGAATGGCCATGTCGCAAATCAGAGCAGGTCCTATTCCTGCCCCATCTTTTACGTTGCGGTTGCCCATGCGCGATGCACGTCTATGATGGCCATGAGCTAGCCATTTGCAAACTTATGCATGTCACCTTTCAATGTGATTGGTAGAAGTCAGACTACTGGGAACCCCACTGGTCACAAAAATTGTGGGCCCGTTCTCACTATTTGGTGGAGGCTATGTGACGGACAAGGAAAGCCCCATCCCCACCAGTTTCCTTGCACATGCCAGTGCAATAGAGGATCAGCAATGATCCAGTACAGGTAGTCCCCAGGCTACATACAGGATAGGTTCAGTAGGTTTGTTCTGGATTTGTATGTACCGTAAGTCCGAATTGGTATATTTCATAGGTGAACCTTCAAATAAAAACACCTTACAGCTGACCATTGCACCCTGGGGCCAAACATCAGTAAATCATTAGCATCCAGTGAGCAGAGGTCTGTCTGTAACTAGGGGTTGTCTGTAAGTCAGGTGTTCTGGAGTCAAGCACTGCTGTATATCAGCATCATATTATAGAGATAAGATTGCTCCAGAATGTCACCAATGGGGTACAATAGGTCTTCAACCACTGTCTGGGGGCTCTTCAGGCCTTCAGAAAATGTTATTCCCCACAAAGCCAAGTATAGGACATGCTAACGGCTGTATAGTACAGAGCAATATTTTCTGCAAAAAGAGCAGCTATATTTGTCTGTGTATTGTAGATGTAAGGCAGGATTAGCAGGACAATGCAGACATGACAGACATTCTCGGACACGTTGCCTAGCGCTGCAGTAAACAACACGGATCTGGCTGTCACATTGCTGGAGCTGAGTGTGAAAATCTGATTGCGATCTCCCCTTCACAGATTACATTTTGTATTACCTCTCCAGGTAAATATATTTAACCTTTTATCTACATTCATTTTTTAGATATGGCATTAGATATGGTGAAGTTAGGGGCAGATACACTACAAATGAGGGTTGAAAAGTGTTCTATTATAATATTGTTATAGCTTACATTTCTAAATTTGACCATGTACCGCACTCCATCAAACAAGAAATTCTAAAATAGAATCTCATAGCACTCGCTTGCTTCCACATCATCATTCTGTTGGTTCCTATCTAAAGTTTTGTATGCAAGGAAGTCAATAGCATGTGATTCCTACATCAAAACACTGGTCTACAACATCAGGCATCCGACCTGAAGGACAGCTGCCAGTTGGCAAAATTAGGTGGTTGAAATGATTCGACTGACTTGCTCTCAGGGGTGAACCAAGCCTTTCTGCTGCCTGAGGCGAGCTATAGGGAGACGCCCCTGCCCCATATATGTAATATATCAGGGACCACATGTGTCAGGACCAGATCCATCATATTGGTTTGGTGTGAAAATAAAGCAAAGCAAAATGCATACAGCATGCCGCCATGTAGTTTAAAATGCATACAGCATGCCACCAGCTATGTAGTATAAAATGCATACAGTGTGACGCCATGTAGTATAGGATAGATACAGCATACCACCATGTAGTATAAGACAGATACAACATACCGCCATGTAGTATAAGACAGATACAGCGTACCACCATGTAGTATAAAATGCATACAGTGTACCGCCATGTAGTGTAAAATGCATACAGTGTACCACCATGTAGTATAAGATAGAAACAGTGTACCGCCATGTAGTATAAGAAGGATACAGCGTACCACCATGTAGTATAAGATAGAAACAGTGTACCGCCATGTAGTATAAGAAGGATACAGCGTACCACCATGTAGTATAAGGTAGATACAGCGTACCGCCATGTTCAAGAGAGGCCTTTCTGGAGAGAAAAAATATCACGGGTTATGGGGATAAAATATTTATTTAATTCTTAAAGGTTGAACTTGATGGGCTTGCGTCTTTTTCCGGCCTTATATACTATGAGACTATGTAGTATAAGATAAATACAGCATACCGCCATGTAGTACATCCATACATACGTCCCCCATACGTTTGTGTGAATTCAACGTCATCAAATTCGCCAGCACTTTACAAATACAAACATATGCTGCATATACATACAGCATATATACACACAAACAGACATCATTTACATTCACACCACATACACTCATACAGCATACACAAACACAAATACAACATATATGCATATATGAAGAGAAAAAAGAATAAAGTTAATACACAAAGTTACTTACTCTTTTGGTGAATGGGTTGCAGCGCAGGCGGGTGTCTGTGGGCGGGCGATTGGCTGAGTCAGCAAGTGGCAGCACCGGAGACCGGCCGGATGCCTGTATCGTCGACCGGCTGGCTGTGTCGGTGTGTGGCCGTGCCGATTGGCCACGCTGGTGGCAGTGTCGGCAGGTGGCCGTGTCAGCGGTCGGCGGGGTGTCTGTGTTGGTGGGTGGCTGCGCCGGCGGTCGGACAGCCGTGACAGCAGGCGGGCTGGTGGCTGTGTAGGCAAGTGGGCGTGTCGGCCGGGTGTCTGTGTCGGTGGGTGGCTGCGCCGGTGGTGGGACTTGGGTGGTAGCGCCGGTAGACGGCCCCATAGCAGCCCCATAGCTGCAGCGCCTGAGGCAAAGTTCTCAACTCGCCTCTTGGCAGGTGCGCCGCTGGTTGCTCTGATTTCATGCTGTAATCATGTTCGGTGTTGTTCCATGGGAGAAGAAGGGACTGCCTGTATCACATATCACTATGATGCTCTGTTTCTGACTCTACACTGTGTTTAGGCACTAAAATCCAACAAGTGCAGGGTCTGTGATTCATGGATCACTAACAGTCATCAGTTTTAGCCCTAAGGCATAAGTGTGTTATACATGGGACAACTGGTAGTGCAATTTGTCCTTTTCAGTCTGTTTTCTATTCATTGTGCTAAATAGAATGTATACCTAAAGTCAGATCCCAACCTTATGGTTTTCCAGAGAAACCCTTTAAAATTAGACATTTAACTTATAAAGTAGCTGTGTCCATTGTTGACCACATAATCCACGGTCTCTTACATTTAGATTTTTTTTTTTGTTTTTTAGATGTTAGGTAATACTGGAGATGAAACGGCCCACACTTTATTGTGAACAGAATGTATTCTGTCTAGATCCATGCAAGATAAATGCAATACCAAGCCAAAAACATCTTTCTATGACTGAATCCCATACGTCAAGTCAACATTATTTAAAATGCCAGGAAATATACATTCAGAAAATAGCTGGGGATCTTCGTTTTTCCAAGGAAGTGATAAAGGATCGAGGGCTTGCTAGTCTATCTTACCAAGAGTGGGATGCGAAAGACTTGTACAATGCATTAGATGTAATTCCACAAAGAGGAATGAAAACCTTCTTAAAGACCCAACCAAAGCAACACAAGCTACAACAAAAACCTAATCATGTGAGTTATGTAGAACCATCTGCCCCAACTAAAAAACTCAAATCAAAAAGTTGCATTCTCTTTGGAAATAGTCCATGGAGGAAACCCGAAGATGAACAAAGACATGATGGCTCCGGGGAGAACCTGAAGCCGCAAACCTTCTTAACAGAGGAGAGCAACCTATTGACTCGAAGAGAAAAAGTGCCATATAAAGAGAATCTTATAAAGAGTGATAACTCTACTGATGTTCTGAGTCGGCTGACAAAACCTACAGCTCGCTGGATTGTGGGTCACCATATAGAAAGCAAAGATGCCAAGGAAAAGCTGTCCAAACAATATGGATCAAGTATCACCACTGAACTTATTAATGATGAGCACATGACTAAAGAAGACTTTACAACCTTCAAAGATCAAAAGTATAAACCAGTGGATCATAAGGATATTAAGCAAGAGCGCAAACCTGAGACACTTCTTCCAGTCTTTTACAAGTAAGATGGTAACATAGTAATGTTTAGTCATCCAGATTACAATCAATAATCACTAACTATTGCTTTGTTCTATAGGATTCCAGGCTTTGTATCTCCTCAGAAACAAGTACAGGAGGCTGGCGGTAAAAACAAGACAGCAGAATCTTTAGCTGTCAAACATTTTGAATTGTCACCACCTTTGAAGCTCCAAGATCTGATGAATCCCAAGGCTGGAAAACATGTCTTTGAAACAGAAAATGATTATGAGAGAGAACTTTACTCGGGTAATCAGTCAGTCTGTATTGGTGTCACCTTAGCCCCTATCTGTGGGGAAATCTATATAAGTAAAAAAATAACAACACTACAAAGCGGATATTAGTGGAAAAAGTGGTCCTCTTATTCCATTACAGGCAGTGTTTCGGCTCTGTGTGAGCCTTTTTAAAGTAGGAGAAAAATTAGGGGTTGCTGTGATTTAGAAACCTACACAAATAAAATGGAAGCCTGGACCATCTGAACATCTAATGTTCATGGGCACCTACCAACTTGTTCAAGACAGCGGATGTTGGATATTGATAAGGATTGGAAAGTTGGTTTTAAAGAATCCTAATTTCTGATCCGGTTAGTGATGTCTCCAGACAGGGATGGTTGTATTGTGAGGAGGGGAGAGCTTGATTTCAGTGTTAAACTCTCTGCCTCCTTGACTTAGGTCAATTTCTGCTGACAGGTTCCCTTTGACATGGGGCATGCAACACAATTCTGTCGGACTTTGCATTTTAAATATGGCACACGGCCCAACTGAGCACCGTAATGCCCCCTAATTTGTGTCACATGATGCCTTGTGCAGACACTTCTTAAATACTTGTTTGAAACTTTTTAAATACAGTTTGCACTAAAAAGTATGGGCAAAGTCCGACAGAAAACTGGCTCACAGCCCTTAGTGAATGTGCCCCAATGAGTGGCTTACAATGAGTGTCTCTGAAAGCCGGAGCATGTCCGTGCATTACATGTTAACCATTGATTATACAATGTTATGTGATACAGATATCTTTTTGTTAGTTTCAGAGTATGCTAACAATGTGTGCTTGTCATATATAGATACAGTGCCTACCACAGATGTCCCGCAGAAAGTTATCTACAGATAGAGTGTCTGCAAGAGATGTCCCCCGTGTGCCAGGAACACCTATACAATATCACAAACAAAATGTTAAATTGAGCTGATCGATTTGGCTGAATTAAAAACAAAAAAGTTAAAAGTTTTTACATTTGATGCTGTATTTTTATGAGGGTATAGACTGGAAAAAGCTGGTGCTATACCATAAACTTTGATACACTAAGAGTGCATCAAGTTATTAATTAAATTTACAGATCCAAATCCTACCTTGCACTACTTACAGTTTCTGGCAACTATATATCCTCACATGTATTATTGTATTTAGTGATCGCATCCATGGTTTCCACATAATATAAATTGTGCATATG
Source organism: Engystomops pustulosus (assembly GCA_019512145.1). Taxonomy (NCBI): domain Eukaryota; kingdom Metazoa; phylum Chordata; class Amphibia; order Anura; family Leptodactylidae; genus Engystomops; species Engystomops pustulosus. The sequence continues at coordinate 32,713,644 of CM033647.1, read as the reverse complement.
TCCAATACTTGTCAATTTAGCAAGTTAAATATTATTTTAATCGTAACACGTTTTTCATACATTTCATAGGAGCCAGTAAAATTATACACCAGAAGGACACAAATCAAATGAAGTACATTGTCATGGAAAGCAATAGTAGATATGAAAAACATGTACAACAATCTGTGCCCCGATCTTACAAGAAGTGGATCTCTGATGATGAAAAGGCAGGTAAGTATACCAAGCAAAACCCAGCTATTCTCAAAGGAGTCAATCAATGGTTTCAACCAGGATGAACACGATGAAACCTGGACACAGGCCTGGAGAGCACCACAGAGATTTATGATAGACATGCTGCCCGCTTCGCCAATACAGTAGTTTAATTATTTTATTGCAAACTTGCTCTTAAAAACTGTCCTGGCAAAAGACAAATTCCAATATTATAAATTGGGGTTGATATTGTGTGAATTTGTTTATTATTGATATTTTTATAGATTTTTTTCTCTGTTTGTTATTCTATACTATGTCTTCTTAGATACTGACCAACCTTTTAGACCACAGAAAGGAGCCCAACGGTGGGTAGCCCTTCCAACTGTAGTTGTGGATATGATCGAGAGACATCCTCAGAAAGAGACATCCAATACTGTGAAAAGTGAGAGAGACCAAGAACTTAAGGAAATAAATCCTGGTGTATTAAATAAGAAGAAAGTCCTGGAGAATATTGCGTCTCAGTGGAGAAGCGCCTGGTTGTTGAGTGAGTGTAGTATACAATGTTGTGGTGCACTGGATCTCACTTTATGCAGTTAATATATCAGTAAACTAAAATTGTACCAGTAATGTAACTTTTGTAGCAGAAACTTTTCATGGTTTTTCAAAACATCCAGATCCACCTTGAATACTTCAATGTTGATTTTTCAGCACTACTACAAATGTGTACTTTTGTTTGTTAAAAGACTGGGCAGAATATACATCTTTGCTTTTTTCTGCATGAATTATATAAAACACTTATCATTGGAGGACTAAAGACGTTGAACCCATCAATCACCAGAAAAGGGGTTCCCCTGGACCCTGTAGAAAGAAGCAGGTTGAGCATGTACATTGCCACTCTTTTCACAGAGCCCACTTATTGGTAAGAACAAAAACTTTCTTTTTTTTGTTCACTAATGTACATTCTGCCCCCCCATCTTGCCAAAAAAGAAATGTAGAAGCACCCTTTGAGCTAAGTACAGCCATGAGACTTCTTGAGAATGAAGCAATAAGGTTTTGACTCATGGATTAAGAGATTCTCTGCCATTCTTCCTTGCAGATCCTCTCCAGTTCCCTCAAGTTGGATGGTGGTCAGGAATGGTCACAGAGTTGTTCTGATGCCAGTGCTTTGATATTTTAGCTTTGTGCTCAGGGTCACTGTCTTGTTTGAAGCTGAACCTTATCCCAGTCTGAGGTCCAGAGCTCTGGAAGAGGTTTTAATTTCTCTGTAATTGGCCGCATTCATCTTTCCTTCAATTGCAACCAGTCATCCTGTCCCTGCAGCTGAAAAACACCTCATAGCCCAATGCTGCCACTATGTTTCACTGTTTGGATTGTATTTTCAGGTGATGAGCAGCGCCTTGCTTTCTCCACACATACCGCTTAGAAATAACACCAAAAAGTTCAATCTTTGTCTTAACAGACCAGACCAATCTTATTTCTCATAGTCTGGGAGTCCTTCATGTGTTTTGCACACTGTATGTGGCTTTCATGTGTCTTGCACTGAGGAGAGGCTTATGCCGGCACATTCTGCCATAAAGCACTGACTGGTGGATGTTGCAGTGATAGATGACTTTGTGGAACTTTCTCCCATCTTTCTACTGCATCTCTGCTACTATGGGGTTCTTCTTTACCTCTTTCACCAAGGGTCTTCTCCCATGATTGCTTAGTTTAGCTGGATGACCAGGCCGAGGAAGAGTTGTAGTCATTTCAAACTTCTTCCATTTAAGGATTATGGAGGCCACTGTGCTCTTAGGAACTTTGAGTGCTGCAGAAATTGTTTTGTAAACTTGGCCTGATCTGTTCCTTGTTACAGTTCTGTCTCTGAGCTTCTTGGGCAGTTATTTAGACCTAATGATTCTCATGTGCTCTGATATGCACTGTGAGCCGGGAGGTCTTATATAGACAGGTGTGTGGCTTTCCTAATCAGTTTAATTGGAGTTAAACTCCTATGAAGGAGAAGAACCACCTCATGGAGGATCAGAAGGAAATGGACAGCATGTGAGTTAAATATGAGTGTCACAGCAAAGGGTCTGAATACTTATGACCAAGTTATATTTCAGTTTTTCTTGTTTAATAAATTATCAAATATATTTTCATTTCTGTTTCTTTTCTGTCAAGATAAAGTGCAGATTGTACATTTATGAGCAAAATAAAATGAACTTTTTGGATCTTACTAATTTGCTGCAATGAAACAAAGAGTGAAGAATAATACATGTTATATTACCTACATTGTCATGTTTGTAAACTTGTTTTGCCTTGAAAAATCAAATAAAAAAAAGAATTAAACAAAAGAGTGAAGAATAAAAAGGGGTCTGAATACTTTCCATACACACTGTATGAAAGTGTGGTTAAAAGTAATAAATAGTGATGAGCGTACTCAAACTCAGGTTCAGCTGAGCTTAAAATCCTGTTAGGTCCAGGTTCCGTACCCAACCAATACCCGTGATCAGTGCTAGCACTGATTATAGTTGTTAACTGTTTAAATGGAGGTGGCAATGTCTGCCTGACCCTCCTACTTATGGTTTAATATCTACAAAAATATATAGCAGTGTCCTAATGTAGGTGTAACAAAATGGAAAAAAATGAAAGGTCATATTTTTGTTGATTTAAGGCACAAGTTGGAAAGAAGTCACCCTGGAGCAGCTTGCAAGAGACCTTGGTAATGTGCATAATAGCCATAAAATCTCAGCTCTCATAACCATGGCTTCTTCTGCCATTGCTGCACCCCAAAAGATTGGTGAGTAGAAGAGAGTCACAAACATTGTATTGATGCAGATTATATATTTACTTACACTGCAGAGACCATACATCTGATTATAACCCCTCTTTGTTCCATATGTAATCAGATTTTTTAGGTACCTTATTTTCAGTGAAGGTCCGCACAAAATAAAGAAGCCTCTCAAATTAACCATAGGTGTACTGATCCCCCTCTAAACATTATAATCAGCAAAACTACAGACACTCCACTAGAAAACACACTACATCCACACTTTATTACATGGACTGGATAAAAGTAGTCTAGTGTAATCCCCTTCCGTGAATGTTGCTACCTTTGCCTTTTGGATAGGTTCAGATATATTAACTAACATTTCTCTCTTTTTTAATACTGTGTGAGCCTTTTTAAAGTAGGAGAAAAATTAGGGGTTGCTGTGATTTAGAAACCTATACAAATAAAATGGAAGCCAGTCGAGCCTGAACCATCTGAAGATCTAATGTTCATGGGCACCTACCAACTTGTTCATGACAGCGGATGTTGGATATTGATAAGGATTGGAAAGTTGGTTTTAAAGAGTCCTAATTTCTGATCCGGTTAGTGATGTCTCCAGACAGGGATGGTTGTATTTTGAGGCAGAGAGAGCTTGATTTCAGTATTAAACTCTCTGCCTACTTGACTTAGGTCAATTTCTGCTGACAGGTTCCCTTTGACATGGGGCATGCAACACAATTCTGTCGGACTATGCAATTTAAATATGTCGCACGGCCCAACTGAGCAACGTAACCCCCCTAATTTGTGTCACATGATGCCTTGTGCAGACACTTCTTAAATACCTGTTTGAAACTTCTTAAATACAGTTTGTACTGAAAAAGTATGGGCAAAGTCCGACAGAAAACTGGCGCACAGCTCTTAGTGAATGTGCCCCAATAAGTGGCTTACAATGAGTGTCTCTGAAAGCCGGAGCATGTCCGTGCATTACATGTTAACCATTGATTATACAATGTTATGTGATACAGATATCTTTTTGTTAGTTTCAGAGTACGCTAACAATGCGTGCTTGTCATATATAGATACAGTGCCTACCACAGATGTCCCATAAAAAGTTATCTACAGATAGAGTGTCTGCAAGAGATGTCCCCCGTGTGCCAGGAACACCTATACAATATCACAAACAAAATGTTAAATTGAGCTGATCGATTTGGCTGAATTAAAAACAAAAAAGTTAAAAGTTTTTACATTTGATGCTGTATTTTTATGAGGGTATAGACTGGAAAAAGCTGGTGCTTTACGATAAACTTTGATGCACTAAGAGTGCATCAAGTTATCACTTAAATCTACAGATCCAAATCCTACCTTGCACTACTTACAGTTTCTGGCGACTATATATGAAATTGTGCATATTTCCAATACTTGTCAATTTACCAAGTTAAATATTATTTTAATCGTAACAAGTTTTTCATACATTTCATAGGAGCCAATAAAATTATACACCAGAAGGACACAAATCAAATGAAGTACATTGTCATGGAAAGCAATAGTAGATATGAAAAACATGTACAACAATCTGTGCCCCGATCTTACAAGAAGTGGATCTCTGATGATGAAAAGGCAGGTAAGTATACCAAGCAAAACCCAGCTATTCTCAAAGGAGTCAATCAATGGTTTCAACCAGGATGAACACGATGAAACCTGGACACAGGCCTGGAGAGCACCACAGAGATTTATGATAGACATGCTGCCCGCTTCGCCAATACAGTAGTTTAATTATTTTATTGCAAACTTGCTCTTAAAAACTGTCCTGGCAAAAGACAAATTCCAATATTATAAATTGGGGTTGATATTGTGTGAATTTGTTTATTATTGATATTTTTATAGATTTTTTTCTCTGTTTGTTATTCTATACTATGTCTTCTTAGATACTGACCAACCTTTTAGACCACAGAAAGGAGCCCAACGGTGGGTAGCCCTTCCAACTGTAGTTGTGGATATGATCGAGAGACATCCTCAGAAAGAGACATCCAATACTGTGAAAAGTGAGAGAGACCAAGAACTTAAGGAAATAAATCCTGGTGTATTAAATAAGAAGAAAGTCCTGGAGAATATTGCGTCTCAGTGGAGAAGCGCCTGGTTGTTGAGTGAGTGTAGTATACAATGTTGTGGTGCACTGGATCTCACTTTATGCAGTTAATATATCAGTAAACTAAAATTGTACCAGTAATGTAACTTTTGTAGCAGAAACTTTTCATGGTTTTTCAAAACATCCAGATCCACCTTGAATACTTCAATGTTGATTTTTCAGCACTACTACAAATGTGTACTTTTGTTTGTTAAAAGACTGGGCAGAATATACATCTTTGCTTTTTTCTGCATGAATTATATAAAACACTTATCATTGGAGGACTAAAGACGTTGAACCCATCAATCACCAGAAAAGGGGTTCCCCTGGACCCTGTAGAAAGAAGCAGGTTGAGCATGTACATTGCCACTCTTTTCACAGAGCCCACTTATTGGTAAGAACAAAAACTTTCTTTTTTTTGTTCACTAATGTACATTCTGCCCCCCCATCTTGCCAAAAAAGAAATGTAGAAGCACCCTTTGAGCTAAGTACAGCCATGAGACTTCTTGAGAATGAAGCAATAAGGTTTTGACTCATGGATTAAGAGATTCTCTGCCATTCTTCCTTGCAGATCCTCTCCAGTTCCCTCAAGTTGGATGGTGGTCAGGAATGGTCACAGAGTTGTTCTGATGCCAGTGCTTTGATATTTTAGCTTTGTGCTCAGGGTCACTGTCTTGTTTGAAGCTGAACCTTATCCCAGTCTGAGGTCCAGAGCTCTGGAAGAGGTTTTAATTTCTCTGTAATTGGCCGCATTCATCTTTCCTTCAATTGCAACCAGTCATCCTGTCCCTGCAGCTGAAAAACACCTCATAGCCCAATGCTGCCACTATGTTTCACTGTTTGGATTGTATTTTCAGGTGATGAGCAGCGCCTTGCTTTCTCCACACATACCGCTTAGAAATAACACCAAAAAGTTCAATCTTTGTCTTAACAGACCAGACCAATCTTATTTCTCATAGTCTGGGAGTCCTTCATGTGTTTTGCACACTGTATGTGGCTTTCATGTGTCTTGCACTGAGGAGAGGCTTATGCCGGCACATTCTGCCATAAAGCACTGACTGGTGGATGTTGCAGTGATAGATGACTTTGTGGAACTTTCTCCCATCTTTCTACTGCATCTCTGCTACTATGGGGTTCTTCTTTACCTCTTTCACCAAGGGTCTTCTCCCATGATTGCTTAGTTTAGCTGGATGACCAGGCCGAGGAAGAGTTGTAGTCATTTCAAACTTCTTCCATTTAAGGATTATGGAGGCCACTGTGCTCTTAGGAACTTTGAGTGCTGCAGAAATTGTTTTGTAAACTTGGCCTGATCTGTTCCTTGTTACAGTTCTGTCTCTGAGCTTCTTGGGCAGTTATTTAGACCTAATGATTCTCATGTGCTCTGATATGCACTGTGAGCCGGGAGGTCTTATATAGACAGGTGTGTGGCTTTCCTAATCAGTTTAATTGGAGTTAAACTCCTATGAAGGAGAAGAACCACCTCATGGAGGATCAGAAGGAAATGGACAGCATGTGAGTTAAATATGAGTGTCACAGCAAAGGGTCTGAATACTTATGACCAAGTTATATTTCAGTTTTTCTTGTTTAATAAATTATCAAATATATTTTCATTTCTGTTTCTTTTCTGTCAAGATAAAGTGCAGATTGTACATTTATGAGCAAAATAAAATGAACTTTTTGGATCTTACTAATTTGCTGCAATGAAACAAAGAGTGAAGAATAATACATGTTATATTACCTACATTGTCATGTTTGTAAACTTGTTTTGCCTTGAAAAATCAAATAAAAAAAAGAATTAAACAAAAGAGTGAAGAATAAAAAGGGGTCTGAATACTTTCCATACACACTGTATGAAAGTGTGGTTAAAAGTAATAAATAGTGATGAGCGTACTCAAACTCAGGTTCAGCTGAGCTTAAAATCCTGTTAAGGTCCAGCTTCCGTACCCAACCAATACCCGTGATCAGTGCTAGCACTGATTATAGTTGTTAACTGTTTAAATGGAGGTGGCAATGTCTGCCTGACCCTCCTACTTATGGTTTAATATCTACAAAAATATATAGCAGTGTCCTAATGTAGGTGTAACAAAATGGAAAAAAATTAAAGCTTATATTTTTGTTGATTTAAGGCGCAAGTTGGAAAGAAGTCACCCTGGAGCAGCTTACAAGAGACCTTGGTAATGTGCATAATAGCCATAAAATCTCAGCTCTCATAACCATGGCTTCTTCTGCCATTGCTGCACCCCAAAAGATTGGTGAGTAGAAGAGAGTCACAAACATTGTATCGATGCAGATTATATATTTACTTGCACTGCAGAGACCATACATCTGATTATAACCCCTCTTTGTTCCATATGTAATTAGATTTTTTAGGTACCTTATTTTCAGTGAAGGTCCGCACAAAATAAAGAAGCCTCTCAAATTAACCATAGGTGTACTGATCCCCCTCTAAACATTATAATCAGCAAAACTACAGACACTCCACTAGAAAACACACTACATCCACACTTTATTACATGGACTGGATAAAAGTAGTCTAGTGTAATCCCCTTCCGTGAATGTTGCTACCTTTGCCTTTTGGATAGGTTCAGATATATTAACTAACATTTCTCTCTTTTTTAATAGATGCCAACATTGTCAAATATTTCTATTTTTGTATTAATAATCCTTGTAAATCCTTATTTGAACGCTCATTGGATATTTGATATAAAAATGAATGAAATGATAAAGGGTCAGCGATTATAATATTCAAACAATACAGAACACATTTAAGCCCATAAACTAACTCATGCATACAGACATTTAAAGTCATTAAAGGGATTGGCCACTTTACCATATGTTTTATGTAATATGTGTGTAAGTGTGGGGGGCAGGATATGAGGTAATTTACCAATATACATCTAACAAAAGTTCTGCTCTGCTTTCTTGATATGTAAAGTGAAGATCATGTGATTTCTATCTGCCCATGAGTAATTGCCCTGCCCGGACCTTATGATAGTATTCATGAATATAAGATCAAGGTCCCGGCAGGGCTCATGGACAGTAAGAGATCACATGACCCTCCATCTGCAGCCATTTTATGGACAGGAATGTCTGGCTGATGAGGTAAAATACAGGAGGCTTCACTTTACATATCAAGAAAGCAGAACTAATGTATTATATTGGTATATATATCCCTCCCCCCACCACACTTACACACATAACAAAAAACATGAGGTAAGGTGCCAAACCCTTTAAACTGGCCCTTGTATTTATGATTTAGAGTTTTCTGCTATCCATCTATCTATCTAGCTGTATTTTGTATAACCCTTAGAATTAATAAGTTATTGGTATTGTCAGCATTTCCTGCAGAGATAATAAATCTAGTCTCCAATGCACTGCAAGACAAGGATGGTCTTGTACGGATGGCAGCTGCCTTGTGTCAGTATCTTATCCAGGAAGTAAGTGACGAAGCAAGGAAGATCATGAACACATCTCTGGAAATAGGTACTAGACTTTTATGTTTCTAGTCTCTTTCTAGTTAATTTTTATATACCTTTTTGATACTAAAGATTTAGCCGCAGGGTAGACCATCAGTGTCAGATTAGTGTCAGTCCATACACCAGAACCTATATACTGCTAGGAGCCAGAAGCAGAAGGGTCTTGTCTTTAGACCCCCTCGATCTGCTGATAGATCAGAGTATAAAGGGCTAGACATTTCCGACAGATAGGGTGGTACTGATGGGCCCAGTTTTGGAGGATGGATTTTTGGAGTGCTCAGAAATATGTGGATATGTAATATCTGTGGGATTGGTTATCCAGAATGTTGTCCAATGCCAATGATAGTTTCAACAAGTCCAAGGCATCAAAGGCGTTAACATGTCATTCCGTAAGGTTTTCTTTTTGTGTGCAGGGACGGATGCAGATAGCTGGACGGCCGCTCAGTGTCTTGCTCTGGAAGGTAATCATAGTTATCTTGTAATAAAGAGGATCTTGGAGCAGTTGTTTGCCACAAACAAGAAAGAAACACAGGAGCAAGCACTTTATATACTGCGGGAACTGAGTAAACACACGGTAAGAAACATGTTTTTAGGATAGGAGCAAAATATTTGGTGGTGAAGTGCTTCAGATGTAAGCTTGAAAGGATTGTCTTTGGAGCTTTGAACAACCTTTCCTGCTTTTAAGGTATTCTTGAAGTTTAGTTGCAGGAAACAACCTGTTGTAATGCAACAGGAGAGTCTTTACTGAAATATGACAGCATTAGGCTACATTCACACTGCCGTATGGGGGACGTATATACGCCCCCCCCCACAGATGGCAATGGGTGCAAGGCGACACATGTGCGACACCATGATGTTCTGTAGCCGGGAGAAAGATAAGACATGTCCTATCTTTCCCCGTAATACGGCGTCGTGCCCCATATATCGCTGTGGAGAGGGGCAGAGGTGAGCAGTGCACTTCGGTACGGCGGGCAACATTATGTGAATGTAGCCTATGACTGTATGCACATTTTGCACTTGAATTGCATTTTGAAACGCAATTCAATTGCATCTGGGTAGAAAAAAGTTCCAAACGCAGATGTGTTTACATCTAGATGCTTGCGTTCGGGAACTAGCAACGCAGGTTTTGCCTTGTTACTCAGCAAAATGGGTCTAAACGTGAAGATTAACTCATTCCCATGCGTTTGAATTGTGTTTCCAAACACAATTCAAGCAAAACGTTTGGATGCGGCCTAAGAATCTGACCTCCAATGGGTGCGCAAAGCATTTTCATATTCTGCCATAATTCCTAGATTATCTAGATGAACCCCATAAAAGTCAATGCTGTTGTTTTGTGTAGCTTTGTCTCTGGATCTTTTATTGTTAATAAACTTTATGGTTCTGATGGACAAATTCATATGTTATGCAGTGGTCTTCTTTCTTTTTCATTAGAACCTGATTCATGCCATGTTGGGAGAAGCACTGAACAGTGGTAACTGGGGTGAAAGAATTATGTCCTGCAAATTGCTGTCCATCCTAAATGGGAACATAAGCCAAGTAAGACTTCTTAGCGGAAATGAGAATATTTAGGTGTGCTGCATTCTTAAGGTATGAAGTGATAAAAGGCTGTTAATGTCTGGGTATTTAGTGGATCATCCAAGCTGTGATCGGTGCAGGAAATGTGAAGGCTGAATTTCGTAGATTGATGAAAACAATATGAATGGCCTTTAGTCCAGGAATCCACAACACCACATCCAACTCAGTTTGTTGCATGTCGTATATACAAAGAAGCCAATACTGAATGACTTATTGTGATATTGGATATTTGGCTGCACATGTACACAGTGTTACATCTGTGTCTCAGTCTTCTAAAGTTGTATCTGAATTCTATCTACTGCTTTTCAGTCAACAGTGCTCTATTAACTGGATTGTTGACTCCATACTCTGAACCAGCAAGGGTTAACATTATAACCCCTTCAGAGTTCTGCCCCTCTCACCTGGAATATACATCACACCCTCATAAAAACTCTGTGTGGGTCATCCTCCATTGCAGGTCAACAGTTTGTCTTGCTAGCTTTTTTTGTCTGTACCTTGCTTGCTATTTGTTTTTCTTTTGTTTTTTTGATACTTGGCTCACATTATTGACTATTCTTCTGTGTATACGATTCTGTATTTTATATACCTTCTCAGTTGTGACCTGGGTTGCCGACCTCCAATTTTTGTTTGTTTGGCTGTCTTTTTACGTGTCCACACTTGGGCCCAGAGAGGAAGTTTGTAAATAGCTGTCCCGTAGTGGGTAGGATATGCAGATGCAAGCAGGCTGGAGGTTTAAGGTTCACTGTCCTGTCTGTTGTCCCTGATCCACACAGGATAGGCATTTCCATTTTAGAAGTGATATCACTCTACCTTCTGATGTGGAGCTCTGCCTTTAGTTTAACCTTATTTTCTGAATTTGTATAAGGTCAGTTCAGCTGATGTGTTTTACTTTGTCTTTAGTACACGTCTGATATTCAAGCCATTTTGATGCTTTTAGCCTTATAATGGTTCACACATCCAAATTCATGAGCGTGCTATACATGGTTAAAGCTTACTTACAGTGCTGTCACAACTAACGGTTATTGATTTAATAAATCACAACTGGAAAATGCTTCCTTCTTCTTGCAGGGAGTGAAAAACAAACTAAGCCAACTCATGTGGAATGACTGGAGCCCTGCTGTACGAGGGGCAGCTGCCAAGGCGCTAGGCCAACTGGATCAAGGGAAGGAGGTCCATGATCAGATAAGGTAGGAGCATTGTATATAAAACATTGTTAAGCTGCAGTCATGAACATACTGGTAGGTTGATTACATTGTGAGCCCCATTGGGGACAGGGACTGATAAGGCAAGCTCTGTGTAGCACTGCGTAATCTGTGTGCTCTATATAAATAAAGGAATTATTATTAATTATTATTGAGGCATGCTACCTTTATTAACCCCTTAATGACATGGCTCTTTTCTGTTTTTGTGTTTTCATTTTTTGCTCCCCACCTTCAAAAATCTGTAAATTCTTAATTTTTCTATGTACAGAGCTGAGTGTTTGCTTTTTTTTCTGCTTAACAAATTGTACTTTCCAGTGATTGTATCTAATATCCCATGCCGTGTACTGGGAAGTGGGAAAAAACTTCCAAATGTGGTGAAATTGGAAAAAAACACACATTTGCGCCACTTTCTTGTAGACCCTGTATTTACGCCTTTCACTTTTCTTTCCAATTGACACACCTACCGAATTTATATAGGTTTTAATATGTTTCAATAGATTTTTTTTTTTTTAAATAGTATACAAATTTGCATTTGTCATCTTCTTGCGCTAATAACTTTCTCATACTATAGCATACAGATATATGTACATATATTTGCGAGATGAGATGACGTTTTCATTGCTAAAGTTGTGAGTTGCAAAATGGCGAAAAAGTTGCGATTCTGATATTTGGCCGCTATTTTCAGTTATGGGGCTCAACACCGGGAATAACTGTTTTTATATTTTGATAGTTCTAGGGAAAGGGGGGTGATTTGAACTTTGGGTTCCTGATCACTTATACCATATACTGTAATACTGAACGTTTGCTAGTGATCTCTAAGCATCTTCCTCCAGCAGACGCTAAAAGACAGGCCTGGGAGTCTGCTATAGACTCACGGCTGTCATAGTGACCAATCGCCACTCAGATGGGGCAGCGATCAAATCCAATATGGCAGCGCCAATATCCACCCCACATAGAGAGAAAAGGGGTGTCTCTGTGATGCACAGGAGAACAAGGAGCCCAATGGGGTCCGATGTACACTAGTCGGACCCCTTGTCGCTCCCTGAGAAGGGCAGAGCAGCAGGACACGCATGCCCGGGCTTCCCTGCTCATCTATATGATGCTGACAGAAATGATCAGCTCCATAGAGATGAATAGGTAATTGGGAGGCAGCATTTTAATGGCTTAAATGACCAAGTATCACAGTTAATACAAATTGTTGATGCAGAAATAAGAACATGAATCTGTAATTATATATTGTATAATTATAATGACTTTATTTTTAGGAAGCACTTGGACAGTGATAGCTGGAAGACACAGGTAGAAGCCTTATCTCTCATTGGGTTCCTGCAAATCATGACTGCTCAGCTACTCCCAGGATTCCTGCAGTGCTTTGACAGTGACTTTTCGGCTGTTCGGCGGCAGGCATGTCGGGCTGCGGGATTACTCCAGATTAAAGATGAGATGGTAAGTATAAAAAGAAATGTTATGTGTATTCAAGATCAGTAATAGGAAATAAAAAATGGCCACTGAACTATATGATGCATGGCTATAGCATAGTGGGTTAAACAAAACAAACAAAATATAAGTTTTGGTGAACATTATAAAAGCAGTAAAATTCTCATTGTTAAATTAAAGCATAATCAGTTTGCAACTTAAAGGAAATCTACCATCAAAATCCATCATGATAAACCAGGGACACGTACTCATAGATGGCCTCCTTCCTTCTAAAATCAACTTTTGAAATTATTGTGGGCTGAAATTTCTTGTGCTGCAGCGAGATTACATCATGCAGAGGGGAGGGGAGACAGTGTTATAGCCTGTGAATCTGTAGCACAGAGGTTCTCTGGGAACCACCCTAGAAGTCCTTCCGGCTAATTAGCAGAATTTTAAAAGTTAACTGTAGAAGGAAGAGATAACAAATATTAAAAGATTACCACAATCACAGTGCTTGGGTCTATGAGTAAGTGCCTCTGATTTATCATGCTTGATTTTGATGGGAGATTTACTTCAACATGTGTCTATGTATATTTATAGGTCATGAATTGCCTCTATCAGCTAGTCCAGAATGATCCAGTATGGAAAATCAAAGCACATGCAATCAAAGGTAGGCAAAGGCTCAAAGCTTTCTAATAAATTCCATTCCAGTTTTCAAATTCTTCTTGGAAACAAAATTTTATAAAAGCAAAATAATTAATTAAAAATAATAAAAGAAGAATCCCTTGCAAAAAAAAAATAAAAAAAAATAATTATAATATTGTGCCTGGTCCTGAAGTGGCAAAAAAAATATACAAAATAAATCATCATACAGCTTTGTCTATTGGATAATCGAAACATTTAAATATTTTTTGGAATGCTTTAAAAAAAATCTATTGGACCTGAAGTTTTGTAATGATTCTGTTACAAGTCTGCAAATTATAGGTCATTGCCAAATAAAAACTTTTCACAGATGTATTTACAAATTTTGAAGGCCTCTTGTTTGTGGACAGTAAGCTCCTCTGTGGCACAGCAGGAAATGGAGAGAGTACGGGACAGTCTCCACTCAGCACTCACACAGCTCCTAAGATATCAACTTTCATTGAAAAATGCTGGAAACTCTTATGTGTATAAATAAATGATTGTATTTATCATCCAGTGTTCTATGATATTTGTAGCTTTAGGCAAAATCGGCCATATCACTCCACGTGTGAAAGAACTTCTGCTGTGGGCTTTGCGACTTAAGGAGCCGGGAGTACGAATAGAAGCCTATCGCTGTATTGAAGTATTGAATTTGTGTGACGATGAGGTTCAACACGCGCTTCAAGATAGGTTAATACTGGAGACCCATGAGCTTGCCAGGAGGTGAGACATTTAGCTTTCTTAAAAGACAAATAAAGTAACTCTGCCGATTAACTTAGTGTTGGTAGTTAAAGAAACTGTCATTTTAGATGAGTTTTGATATTGTGTGCGTGTCCACACACACAATAGGGCACATTTACTTACCCGTCCTGCGCGATTCCCGAAAGTGCATTGTCCGACTGGAATGCACTGTGCCGCAATTCACTAAGATTGTGCGCCCGATATACTGCATGTGTCGCTTCCCTGCTCAGGTCCGACAGAGTTCACCTTCTTCTTCCCAGTGCATGTAAGTGCATTGTCTTGCGACACAAATCGAACGTTAAATCTCGCACTCAGTCCAAATCAGTCGTATCGTCCGACGGCCCACCCCCCCGATTTCTGTCGCATGAAAATCCGATCACGTGTGACACAAATGTCGGGAAGTCCGACAGAAATGCGATCCACGGACCCTTAGTAAATAAGCCCTAATATCAGGAGTGCAATGTGTCCTTTAGTTACAGTGTGGCTGTTACTTCCGATGAAAATCTGTTACAGGATTGAAGCAGGGCTCTCTCTGTTCCCTCTCCTGTTTGTTACACAGCTGTGAGTGTTAACCCTTTCTGCTCTCCTGGACTGTATTATGCTATGAGCACTATATTCAAGCTGAAAGGCGAGGGGTTATACCTCCCATCTCAGAGCGGTTTATACACACACAGGGAGATTAGTGTGAGTATAGTATGTATCAGACTGAAATCCGCATGAAGGGGAGGGAGTAAGCTTGATTTTTTATTTAGTGAAATTTTCTAATAATGATTCTTTTTAGAAGACGAAAATTGTTCACCACATCCTACCACTCACAATATACAAATTATCTCAAATGACGGTCACGCTTTAATAAAATATTTTTCCCCAATCCTGTCACTTAGACAGCTAAAACAGACATTGACGCATTTTAACCTGCCGCATAATGGGATCAGGAGATGATGTCACAAGTTAAGCATCAGGTATGTGATATATGTGATATACATCTCTATCCACTAATCTACAGCTGCCAAGAGTAACAACACAAGATTTGGTGTCACTAAAACTAAATCTACCATCAAAATCAAGCAGGACATTTACTCATAGATCCACGCTTGACTGTGGTAATATTATATTTGTTATCCAGCCCTCCTTCTTCTAAATCAATGTTTTAAAATGCTAATGAGCTGAGAGCTCTGGTGGGGGGGGGGTTATGTACTGTCTACTCTTACCCTCTGTGCTCCTGCACTGCAGTCCTCCTGCCTTGCCCTCTGCCTGCTGTAATCTCACAGGTGGAGGGGAAGTGCTTGTGCACAGTGTAAACAGCCTTTGAAAACTATCATAGGGGGTTCTGAAGAAGATTACCGTAATCACAGTGTCCTGGATCTATGAGTAGTGTCCTCTGGTTTATCTATGCTTGGTCTATTTCCTTAAATCATGTCCGTGTCGAAACATAGCAAGGGTTTCTAAGATTTATACTGTATTATGGAACGAGTATTATATATTATTAAAACTGTGGAACAGGGAGCATTGCCACATGCTGTCCAATTGCATTTGCACAATTATAAGCTACACAATACGTATTTGAAAACATTGTGAAAGTTTTTTCACTAAATATGTAAAAGAATGTGGCCCCTCTAAATATATGTGAAGGAGGAATGGCCCCCAAATATATGCGAAAAGAGGAAATGTGGCCCCCTCAAAATGTCTCATCTATCAAGAAGGCCCCTAAACGTTACACGTTCCGTGATTTGTAACTCGGTAATATGAACAAATTTGTTTTGTGAGGTGGAGTTGCAACATGGTAAATGTTAAGGTCTATAGTTCAGATTTCAGAAAACAAATGAATTAGGATTTCAGTAAACAGCAAAAATTAAGAAAGTCTTAAAATAAGAAACCAAATGTCATTCTAAGATTGGTGATGCAACATAGAGGAGACACTGGAAGTGGAGGGCCTCCGATTGTGAATGGTTTATGTTATAATCATTGCGCACCTTTTGGCTAGGGAAACAGGAATTGGATAAAAAGCTTTTTCAATTCCTGGAAATTGGATGAGATTTAATACACATGTGTTCTTTAATACAACTATAAAGAACAACACATAGCCAACACATGCTACAGAGTATCCCTTTCAAATGAATCAGCTTAAAGGACACCTACAACCAATACTGATGCAAATGAGCCTGAGGCTCCAGGCTCCATCAACACCTACGGAGCCTGGACCCCTCAGACATTGTCACCTCATCCTAATCCATTGTATGCCATCCAGAGCATGGGCGATCTCTAATATGCCATGAACCCTCTTTTTGCAATACTCATAGTAGTTTATATTGTAGATGACAGGTCTTCTTATACTTCTGTAATAATTAAAATTTCTCAGTTATCAAAGCTGTGTCAGAAGAAGAGTGTTGTTTTCCCAAAGTGCTAAAATGGATGAAGATCTAACTTCAGGACAAACAGAACCAGAACCCGTACAGCTTCAGACTGTGGACTGAAGAGCAAGAACAGGAGTTTATGTCAATGACCATGCGATCGTTGGGATATAGTGGACAAGGTTTCTCAGGTACTGTATTCCCATGACTGCGGGCAGTAGGAGTGAGGTTAAGGATTAAAGTCTTTTGGACATTTAAGAGGTAACAGAACAGTATCCATCATCTACCACCACAAGAGTGGCGATACCTGGTGGATAGGAAAGGGAACCAGTATTCAGAGCAAAGCAAGATGAGATTGATCCCAAATAGGTCCCAGAATGGAGATTGATCTTTAAAGCTGATTATGAGGGTCTGACTGCTGGGACCTCCACCGATCACAAGACAATGGACTAGCAATACAGAGATGGCCTCACATTTCACTAATGGGGGAGCAGCCTGGTGAGCATGCGTCTGCGACTCAAATGGATAACTCGCAAACTTGGTAGCCCCCCATCATTTCAAAGTGTCATCCGGGAATAGACGCCTTGTGTTGGGTAATTCAGCCAGTAGAATATTGGAATAGAACCCATGGACAGAAGTGACTTTAATAACAAAGCAAACATGGTTGTACCCCTTTAAGCTAGGTATGATTTCTGTATAGCCACAGGATTATCTTTACAGCACAGAACTCTTCCACAGAGAATCCTGTCACTGTACACAAGATAATTTTTCAAGAACAATTGGCCCAATATCAAAACAGTCATCTGTACTAAGTGCAGTTGCCTGTGGAGTGTGCAGTGGGCACCAGATTCATCAAAACTAGCCACAGTCTGAGCGCCCCCTGCACTTCTCTGGCATTTTTGGGGGTAAATTTGTTCATGCTGCAGAATTGTGGAGCAGACAGAATTGTGGCGCACGTCAGTAAGAAATGTGTTGCAAACTCCCATTAACACACTAACGCCCCTTTAGGTTCCATTTTCTGTCACGTCAGACACAGATCAGCGCGACAAAAACTGGTGCAGACACTTTATTAATACAAGTGCAAGCAGTTGTTTGCATATTTTTTCAAGCAGTAGACTAAAAAAAAAACGGCACAAACACTTTAATAAATGTGGGCTATTGTGTTGAAACACTTATCTTAGCAGTCTAATTTCTATACAGTCACCAGATCACACCTCATTTCTCACTTTATCTATTGACTTTATTTTTATCATCTCCAGGCCAAAGTGCCCATCAGCAATGTCTGGAATGGAATACAAAAGCACCGATACGGAGCTGCAGGTAAAGTATGGGAGAGGTAGATTTCTGTTATACACATTTCTACTGAAGTCGGGCAGCATGATCATATGTTCCTTTTGAGAGATTTAAGTTGATTAAATTGAAGTCGTGTTTATGGGGCCCATAACATTAGATTGGGACAGAATTAGTTAAATTACCAGTGATTGTGTGTATTGGTCTAATTCAACCATGTAACATACAGGTTACATAGTATGCCAATGACATTGAACCCTTAACAATTAGCTCATCTGCTGCCTCTATCTGTGTAATCAAAAAAGGCCTGGGCGGAAGGGGTTACAGAAATGGGGGTACAAAAAACATGTTTGCGACAAAACACAAGGTAGTTCATTGGAAAATATATTAGACAATGAATGAACAAAGTAATCTGGTATTTCCTACTCTTACAGCAGGGAATATACCGTATATACTAGAGATAAGACCGACCCAAGCATAACCAAGGCCCCTAATTTTACCACAAAAACCTGGGAAAACCTATGACTCGAGTATAAGCCGAGGGTGGGAAATTCATGGTCACAGCCTCCCAGTATATAGGCTGCGGACCCTGCCCAGTACTAGCCAGTCCCATCATCCCCCAGTATATAGCCAGCCAGGGGAAGCCAAAGGTGAGTTTTATATATTATTTTTTTTACTCGAGTATAAGACGAGTTGGGTTTCAGCACATTTTTTGGCTGAAAACTAGGCTTATACTCAAGTATATATATATATATAGTATATAATATATTGTAAACATTGTGAGGAAAATATATCTCGATTTTAATAAAGATGAAAGCTTTAAAATTCTAGGGAAGGTTTTCAATGTGTGGCACATGGGGGGCTATTGTATACATTGTTGTCAATGTTATTAATATAACAGAGCCGCGATTCACTAAGATCCTGCATGTGTCGCTTCCCCGCTCAGGTCCAACAGAGTTCACCTTCTTCCCGGTGCATGTAACTGCATGTCTTGCGACACAAATTGAATGTTAAATCTCGCGCTCAGTCCAAATCAGTCGGATTGTCCGACGGCCCCCTGCACCAAAATCCGATCACGTGCGACACAATCCCCTGCCAAATACCTGTCCCAGTGGCACAAATCCCGAAAATGTCGGGAAGTCTGACAGAAATGCAATCTGCGGACCCTTAGTAAATAAGCCCTAAAATCAGGAGTGCAATGTGCCCTTTAGTTACAGTGTTGCTTTTACATTGCTATGGAAAATCTGTCTACAGGATTGAAGCAGGGGCTCTCTCTGTTCCCTCTCCTGTTTGTTACACAGCTGTGAGTGTTAACCCTTTCTGCTCTCTCCCTGGCTGTATTATGCTATGAGCACTATATTCAAGCTGAAAGTGCAGGGGTTAATCCTCCCATCTCAGAGCGGTTTATACACACACAGGGAGATTAGGTGTGAGCTCATGCAGCCTTTATAGACACACACTATACAGACTGAAATCCGCATGAAGGGGAGGGAGTAGCTTGATTTTTTTTTAAGTGAACAATTTTCTAATATAGATTCTTTTTAGAACTATATTAGAAAATTGTTCACCACATCCTACCACTCACAATATGACAAATTATCTCAAATGACGGTCACGCTTTAATAAAATATTTTTTCCCCAATTCCCTGTCACTTAGACAGCTAAAACAGACATTGACTGCATTTAACCTGCCGCATAATGGGAATCAGGAGATGATGTCACAAGTTAAGCATCAGGTATGTGATATATGTGATATACAGCTCATATCCACTAATAATATACTGACATCAAAAGCTGCCAGTAACAACACAAGATTTGGTGTCTTTAAAACTAAATCTACCATCAAAATCAAGCAGGCACATTTACTCATAGATCCACGCTCCTTGACTGTGTTAATATTATATTTGTTATCCATGCCCTCCTTCCTTCTAAAATCAATGTTTTAAATTATGCTAATGAGTCGAAGAGCTCTGGTGGGGTGGGGGTTATGTTACCAAAGCTCCTCTGTGCTGCAGCTTCACAGGCTGTTAGACTGTCTACTCTTAACTGCCTTGCTCCTGCTCTGCACTTCAACCCGGCCCTCTGCCTGCTGTAATCTCACACAGTGGGAGGGGGAAGTGCTTGTGCACAGTGTAACAGCCTTTGAAACTACATCATAGGGGGTTCTGGAAGAAGATTACCTTAATCACAGTGTCTGGATCTATGAGTAAGTGTCCTCTGGTTTATCTATGCTCAATTTTTATGGTCGATTTCCTTTAAATCATGTCAGTGTCTGACATGCAAGGTTTTCTAAGATTTACTGTATTATGGAACAGATTATATATTAAAACTGTGGAACAGGGAGTCATTGTCACATGCTGTCCAATTGCATTTGCACAATTATAATGCTACACAATATATTTGAAAACATTGTGAAAAGTTTTTTCACTAAATATTTGTAAAAGGAATGTGGCCCCTCTAAAATATATGTGAATGGAGGAAATGAGGCCCCCCCAAATATATATGCGAAAAGAGGAAATGTGGCCCCTCTAAAATGTTACACGTTCCTGTGATTTGTAACTCGGTAAATATGACAAATATTTGTTTTTGGAGCGTGGAGTTGCAACATGGTAAATGTTAAGGTCTATAGTTCAGATTTCAAGAACTACAAATGAATTAGGATTCATAGACAGCAAAAAAATTAAGAAAGTCTTAAAATAAGAAACCAAATGTCATTCTAAGATTGGTGATGCAACATAGAGGAGACACTGGAAGTGGAGGGCCTCTTATTGTGAATGGTTTATGTTATAATCATTGCGCACCTTTTGGCTAGGGAAACAGGAATTGGATAAAAAGCTTTTTTCAATTCCTGGAAATTGGATGAGATTTAATACACATGTGTTTCTCTAATACAACTATAAAGAACAACACATAGGCACAACACAATGCTACAGAGTATCCCTTTTCAAATGAATCTTTAGCTTAAAGGACACCTACAACCAATACTGAATGCAAATGAGCCTGAGGGGCTCCAGGCTCCATCAACACCTACGGAGCCTGGAGCCCCTCAGACTCATTTGCATACAATCCTTCATCCTGGTGATAGATGCCCTTTGAATATCAAATTGTAGATGACAGGTCTTCATTATACTTCTGTAATAATTAAAATTTCTCAGTTATCAAAGCTGTGTCAGAAGAAGGTGTTGTTTCCCAAAGTGCTAAAGATGGATGAAGATCTAGCTTCAGGACAAACAGAACCAGAACCCGTACAGCTTCAGACTGTGGACTGGAAGATGCAAGAACAAGGGTTTCGTTGGGATATAGTGGACAAGGATTTCTCAGGTACTTGTATTCCCATGACTGCGGCAGTAGGAGGTTAAGGATTAAAGATCTTTTGGACATTTTAAGAGGTAACAGAACAGTATCCATCATCATTACCACCACAAAGAGTGGCCGATACCTGTGGGTGGATAGGAAAGGGAACCAGTATTCAGAGCAAAGCAAGATGAGATTTGATCACAATAGATTTGGAAAGGTCCCAGATATGGAAGATAGATCTTTAAAGCTGATTAATGAGGGTCTGACTGCTGGGACCTCCACCGATCACAAGAATGGGACTAGCAATACAGAGATGGCCTCACATTTTCACTAATGGGTGGAGCAGCCTGGTGAGCATGCGTCCTGCGACTCAAATGGATAACTCGCAAACTTGGTAGCCCCCATTAACAGTCTTCAAAAGTGTCATCCGGGAATAGACTCCTTGTGTTGGGTAATTCAGCCAGGTAGTAATATTGGATAGAACCTATGGACAGAAGTGACTTTAATAACAAAGCAAACATGGTTGTACCCCTTTAAGCTAGGTATGATTTCTGTATAGCCACAGGATTATCTTTACAGCACAGAACTTCTTCCACAGAGAATCCTGTCACTGTACACAAGATAATTTTTCAAGAACATATTGGCCCACATTTATCAAAACTAGTGCAGTCTGTACTAAGTGCAGTTTGCCTGTGGAGTGTGCAGTGGGCACCAGATTCATCAAAACTAGACCACAGTCTGGCGCCCCCTGCACTTCTCTGGCATTTTTGGGGGTAAACTTTGTTCATGCTGCAGAATTGTGGAGCAGACAGAATTGTGGCGCACGTCAGTAAGAAATGTGTTGCAAACTCCCATTAAACACTAACGCCCCTTTAGGTTCACATTTTTTCTGTCACGTCAGACACAGATCAGCTGCGACACAAAACTGGTGCAGACACTTTATTAATACAAGTGCAAGCAGTTTGCATATTTTTTCAAGCAGTTAGATAAAAAAAACGGCACAAACACTTTAATAAATGTGGGCTATTGTGTGAAAACTTTATCTTAGCAGGTCTAATTTCTATACAAGTCACAGAGTCACACTCATTTCTCACTTTATCTATTGACTTTATTTTTATCATCTCCAGGCCAAAGTTGCCCATCAGCAATGTCTGGAATGGAATACAAAAGCACCGATACGGAGCTGCAGGTAAAGTATGGGAAGTGTAGATTTCTGTTTTATACACATTTCTACTGAAGTCGGGCAGCATCGATCCATATGTTCACTTTTGAGAGATTTAAGTTGATTAAGTTGAAGTCTGTGTTTATGGGGCCCATAACATTAGATTGGGACAGAATTCGTTAAAATTACCAGTGATTGTGTGGTATTGGTCTAATTCAACCATGTAACATACAGGTTACATAGTATGGCCAATGACACTTGGAACCCTTAACAATTAGCTCATTCTGGCTGCCTCTATCTGTGTAATCAAAAAATGGCCTGGGCGGGAAGGGGTTACAGAAATGGGGTATACAAAAAACATGTTTGCGACAAAACACAAGGTAGTTCATTGGAAAATATATGTAGACAATGCAATGAACAAAGTAATCTGGTATTTTCCTACTTCTTACAGCAGGGAATATACCGTATATACTAGAGTATAAGCCGACCCAAGTATAAACCAAGGCCCCTAATTTTACCACAAAAACCTGGGAAAACCTATTGACTCGAGTATAAGCCGAGGGTGGGAAATTCATTGGTCACAGCCTCCCCAGTATATAGTCTGCCGGACCCTGCCCCAGTACATAGCCAGCCCATCTCCCCAGTATATAGCCAGCAGCAGGGGAAGCCATAAAGGTGAGTTTTGATATATATTTTTTTTTTACTCGAGTATAAGACGAGTTTGGGTTTTCAGCACATTTTTTTTGCTGAAAAACTAGGCTTATACTCAAGTATATATATATATAGTAATAATATTTGTAACATTGTGAGAAAATATATCTCGATTTTAAATAAAGATGAAAGCTTCATAAAAATTCTAGGGGAAGGTTTTCAATGGGGGGCACATGGGGGGCTATTGTATACATTGTTGTCAATGTTATTAATATAACAGACTGCATCATGATAAACCAGGGACACTTACTCATAGATCCAGGCACAGTGACTGTGGTAATCTTCTTATATTTGTTATCCATGGCCTCCTTCCTTCAAAAATCAATAAAGTCTATAAACTTTTATACTTATGCCAATGAGCCTGAGAGGTTCTGGTGGGTGTTACTAGAGCCCCTCTGTGCTGCAGCGACACGGGCTGTTACAATAAGCAGAACATGTCTCCCCTCCCCTGTTCTCTCCCTCCCCCATCTGCCTGTGTAATGTAGCAACAGGAGAGGAGACCTGCTCTGCTCATTGTAACAACCAGTAAAAAGACATCATTGAGGGGCTCTGGAAGCACCCCCGAGAGCCCCTCAGGCTGACTTTGTTTTAAATTGGGAGTGATTAAGTGTGAACACTAGCCATGATGAATAGTAGAAATACGGTACTCAAAACACACTGCTTTATATGGACTACAGATATGCCATGTATTGTTTTAATATGATAGAGAAATATTGAAGAAACTTATTACAAAGTGCTGGATTTTTTTTTACATTTTTTGAAGCATGTAAGCCACCCTACAGCCAGAGGATATATCTTTGCACTAATGTGGGTCAGGACACAAATACTTATAGGCGTGGCTGCCTTCATGAAGCGCAATACTCCTTTTCTGTTGCATAATGAATAAGATATTAATGTGAAAGTGATGATGTGAATTTGTTTTCTAGGTTCTAATGGACAATGATTCAAGGCCGCTGTCCCATCAGACAGTAAGCACGACACATCTTACAGCCGAGACACCAACCACTACTGATGGAACGTCACACAGCACAAATATGTTCCATACTAACCTGAACTCATCTACCGAAATAAAACTATAAATTTATACTATAAAGCAAACTGTATGTGTTCTGAATACAAAATGTATTTCAGCCACAGACTGAACACTGCCACGGGGTAGGGAGAGTCATCCATCATACTAGGAGTCCCTGCTTCCCCTGTTGGACAACTGTGCCATACTGAAAACATGATAACACTATGACACAGTTGGCCTGTACTGCATCCACAACCCTCCATTTACTTACTTTTGTGGTCAACCCCATCCAGCAGGCAAAACTCAGTAAGGGATACACGGGATTACAATTACAAGCCCTGTTTGCACGTATAGAGGTGCCGGAGAGAAAACATTATGGGGCACATTTACTAAGAATGTGGGAAAGTGCACTAAATGTGGGTTTGCCTTTAGTGTATAATTCTCAGAGCCACCCATTCATAAAGAATGTGCCCCAAAAATCATGAATCTGTCCCGACAGAGTTCACCAACTTCTTTTTGTGGTGCACCTTCAACATAGAGTGTGCAACAGACTTTGCATGATAAATCTAGCGCACCGTAACGCCGCCAAATTTGTGTCACATGATGCCTAGTGCAGCTGCGCCACAAAACGGTCACATGTGACACATTTGTGGTGCAGACACTTCTTAAATACCTGTGTAAGCAGTTTCCACTGGAAAGAACATGCAAAGTCCGTCAGAAAACTGGCGTAAAGTCCGTAGTAAGTGTGCCCCTATATGTTCCAATAACAAAAGATGCTATACAGTTTACCTGCAAAGTTTTGATATTTAATGTTAGAAATTTATATACAAAACATAAAAACTCATTAAATACATAAATGTGGTTCCTTAATAACATTGTATGTGACCGGAGGAGAAGTCCAATGGTGGATCTAATATTATTAGAAGTATATAAGCTTCTTTATCCATCTACTGGAGATTGGACTCGCACTTTATGTAGCTTATAACTCTGTGTCAGATAAACTGGTAAAACAAATATAACATATAAATGTACACACTTTATCTACTCTCGGACAGTGAGACATCACCAACACTCTGCCGCATTACTAGCGGTGCAAGTTTTCAATGGACAGATACGATGTCGATTCTTTGGAACTGTGGGAACTTTCATCTGTATTGACCTGGAAGTTTCCCTGCAGTTGTTTCATTTGTACTTCTCTCCATGTCAAGATCTGTTCAGTCACCTCTTCGAGATCTGCCTCCAGAGCCTCCAATCTAGCCAGTGCATTGTCCTGGAAGAGAGATGTGGCCTGTTATTTGATTATGGACTGGGACCCAAACTCATTATTCTATACGTGGTCTATACGTGGTACCACAGGATAGGGCCTAACTTGGCAATCGGGGGGGAACGGCGGCGATTGGCCATCTCCGTCAGCTCCATAGAGATGGACATGCACGGTCATCTTGGGGAGTGATGAGGGGTCCAATGGAGGTATCCCAGACCCCGATCGGACCCCCTGTACTCGTGATAGATGGGGGCCTCATCACCGTGACCCCGACCGATAAGCAAGTTAGGGCCTTACTTTTTTTTGTGGGAAAACCCCCTTTAAATCTTTTCACTGCATATTTTTGATCCGCAGCAAAATATGTGACATGTCATGGATCATGGTGCGCAAATCAATTTTGCCATGCAAAAGTTGAGCTTTGCCCTCCCCCCAAAGGTCAAACCTAAATCACTACATTATACACATCAGAAACCAGAAGTTGTGGCTTGCTCCTGCGGGATGGCGGCAGGATTACCGCTCCCACAATGTGTACGATTACAACTGTTCTTTGAAGTCAAATCCTGGTCATGGACAAAGTGCTCTCACCATATTTTTGGCACATTCTGGAATCTGGGGAATGGTGTGGATGGTTTGGATGTAGAATTCCAGTTTTTCAATGAACGTAACAGCAAGTGGTAGGAGTTCAGAGACAAACCTGGGCAAAAAGGTATATAGATATGTGCATGGATATACATACAATAACTGTCTGCTGCCTATAAAAAGCCTCTGTATAAAAAGCGGTCTTTCCCAGAAGACCTACCTGTGGTATGATGCCTCAATGGGCAAATTCTCTTGGCACAATGGTTTGGCCAGCCTTTGCCGCAGACTACGTTTCTCTCGCAATACGGCCTCCAGGTGGCTGTTTATGGCTTGCAGAGCCTCATATTTTTGATCTGCAATTTTAAAATGTGTGAAGACAGATTTAAAGCTGGAAAACTAATAATGTCATACAACACAGCCTACTGTCATCTCAATACTTGTAGGAAAATATAGGAAGTACAGTTGAGACCAGAAGTTTCCATACACTATATAAAACAACACATATGATGTTTTTCTCTCTATCGGACGCGAAATCAGAATAAACCTTTCCTATTTTAGGGCTTATTCAAACGGCCGTTGCGGGGGGGGCCTACATGCGGCCGCAAATTTGCGGCTGCATATACGTCCCCCTAGAAGGCAATGGCGGCCCGGTGCCACAGATCCGAACCATACACCGCAAAAAAGATAGAGCATGCTCTATCTTTTTGCGAGTATGTGGCCACGCGCCGCTGTTTTCTATGGAAGGAGGAGGGGTCACAGCATGCATACCGCGTGTGAATGTACCCTTAGGTCAATTAGGATTGTATCAAAATTATTTATATTTGCCAAATGTCAGAATAAAGAGTTTTTAAGGTATTTGTATTACTTACTGCAAAGTCAAGAGTTTACTTACATTTCATCAATATTTTGTGCCATTGCTCTTAAACTATATGACTTGGGTCCCACATTTTGGATATCCTTTCACAAGCTTCTCACAACATTTGGTAGAAATTTGGGCTCATTCCTTCTGACAGAACAGGTGTATCTGGGACATGCTTGTAGCCCCTTGCCCACACCGGCCTTTTCAGTTTTGCCCATAAATTATCCAAATTTTCCGAGGTCAGGACTGGTGGCCACTGCACAACACTGGGGCCGATATATGGAAAAGTGTTGAATGGTAAGACAGCAGAGAGTAGAACGTCTTATGCTGCACAAGATTCATATAAGAGTCTGGTGCTGGAAGATAAATTTGTTGTAGTATAAGGCCTCATGCACACAAACGGATGTGTTTTTCGGTATATTTGGCCGTATTTTGGCCATAAATTAAACTAATTTTTCCATCCCTATGAGCATGAATATTGATGCGTAACCTTAACCTCTGGCTTGTCTACCCGTTGCAAGTATTTTCCCATAGACTTCTATGGGGTGTACAGCACAGAAATACAGGCGAAAATAGGACATGCTCAATATTTTTTTTTAAGTCTTATCCTCAGTACAATACGGCCATTTATATGTATGGCTGTATTTGCCTACTGTAGATATCATGGACTTGTGCTTTTCGTATGAAAACGGTCAGGCAATGATATACAGGTGGTCCCCTACTTAAGAACACCCAGCTTACAGACGACCCCTAGTTACAAACGGACCTCTGGTAATTGGTAATTTACTGTACTTAAGCATCAGGCTACAATAAAGAGCTATAAAAGTTATTAACGTTGTCTGCAATTAAGCTTTACTGTTAATCCTGCTTTTTATGAGAATCCAACATTTTTAAACTCCAATTGCTAGAGACCAAAAAATTTGGTTGGGGTTACAATTATAAAGTATATGGTTACGACAAATTCAACTTAAGAACAAACCTACAGAACCAATCTTGTACGTAACCCAGGGACTGCCTGTATACATTTGTGTAAGACGGCCTAGTCATACAGGTTTGCATTATTTTTTGGCACACTGACTTTTTGCTGCCAAGCCATGACCCCAACTAGTTGCAGTAGTGTGGAAAACTGTCTAAAGCACTTTACAAATGTGGTGTAGACCGTTTTTTAGAGAAAATAAGGACAGAATTCTGACATTGACAGGTTTGCCCCATTGGCTCCATTACTTTTAAGCAGTGTGTTTCAGGTGTGCCTTCAAATACATCCACATGGGTGTCTTTAATTAACTCAGATGTTGCAAATAAACCTATAAGAAGCTTCCAAAGGCAAGAAATCATCATATGGGATATCCAAAATAGTAATCTTAGTATATGTAAACTTTGGCAAATATTAATAATTTTGGTAATCCTAATTGACCCGAATGGGAAAAGGTTTATTCTGATCTCATGTCAGAGAAAAAACATGCATGTGTGTCTTTTTATATAATGTATGTTCACCTCTGGTTTCAACTGTATATACATATAGCTTATAATTGCATTGATAATGAGTGGGAAGCCCAGGATTCACACACATCACCTTTGTAAGCACAGAACTATTACAGTGAAGAAACAAACACTAGACTCAATATAAAAAAAAACTTACTAATGAAAAACACATGAGCAATATCTGCCGTCTCCTTCTCAAGTCCCAGCATTTCTAATTCCAAGCTTTTCTGTAAAGCAAAAACATAACATATTAACTACAAAGAATTTAAAGGGGGATCTCTACTTAGGACAACCCATGCTTGTTAAATTAATTATCTGGCAATAAGCGGATCCCCTAGTGCCCATGCAAGTGTACCATAGGGATCAGCTGGAACTTTTTTAGTGTCAGTGCTACAACAAGGGAAAATAGTCGTTACATAATGCCCATTCATATCAATGTGTTATCTGGGCTATGCAGGACACGACAGGACGTCCAAAGAGATCTGGTCTTTATAGATAATCTTCTCTTCGGCCCAGATATGAAGATCCTAAACAAAGGCCCCCCCACTCCCCATCTAGGAATTCTGAATTTCCTAAAAATGCGTTTTCTAAACTGGACAACCCATATATCCCCAGTTTGGGGGAAAGGGGGAAACTCTTCAACAAATGGCATAATCTTAGCAGAGACATGTTTTCTAATGTGTAGCTTATCTTAATTATCATTACGCTGATGAAGCTGTTGGTGCACCTAGGGAGTGCTTGGAGCATTACTATTCCTGCTCTTCTCCTAGGGCAGTGATGGCGAACCTTTAATAGTCCGGGAGCCCAAACTGCAACCCAAAACTGCTTATTTATTGCAAAGTGCCTATTCAGCAATTCATACAGTAACTTTTTCCATTCTTCTTAAGGTCCTGAGGACCCCAATATTGCTGACAGAGGGGAAATTTAGATTGCCATTGGAGCTTCTCTTGGGAGCCCTGAGTGAGGATTCTCGTGGGGCCCAGAGTAGAAGGTCCAATGATAATCTGACCCTGACCACAACTTCTCTTTCTTCCTGCAGTTTTAGGTACACCAGGATCACTAGAACGGGGGTCCACCAAGATGGTCGGAGCAGCCGTGGTGGATGGCTGGGCTGCCCCGGTCAATTCTATGGAGTTGGCATAGATTGGAGAGTACGGTGCTTAGCAATGTCCGTCAGCTCCATATAGATGAATGGGGCTGCCAAAACACGCGCAGCCGGCTGCCCTGACACTCTCGGTGGTTCTATAGGGGTATCGTGAACACTGTTCTGGGGCAACAGTCTAAGTGCCCACTAAGAGGACTCCGAGTGCCAAGTCTGGCACCCGTGCCAACGGTTCACCACCACTGTCCTAGGGTAACCCCATGTTTCTCACAAGACAAATCTACTACTTATCCGATGAAGAGGGGTGTTACAGGCACGAATAGCCGTGCTCCAAGTGCAGAATGTGGTTTAAAATGGGAATTTCTTGGCATAATGGACAACAAAAAACAAATTAGGTATGATAAAAATAATGCTACATTTCTCTACAACATGCTGCCCGCAGGTATAATGGTTGGGGAGATGGTTGAGCACCATAGGTCTCCAGCACCAACACTTCCCAGTGCTTCTCTGCAGACCCTGGGTTTAGACCGCACATTGCACTGTTCTTCCTCCTGTGGAACTAGAATCATGATTTCAGTGGGAAGAAGGGACTCCTTGTATCATGTATCACTACGATGCATGGAGTCCTATCCTCACGTCGGCTTAACATCGGCTGTGAGTGTTTGGAGAGGGCGCATGGGCTGAGCCTTCTCATACACCGTATTGCATATATAGCATACTGAATCAAACACCCACTGGTAACACCCATGGGTATTAACCATGGGATCACGCCGGTACAAAGCCGCCCGACCGTCCACCAGAGAGCCTCCATCATGGGAGCAATGATTTTTTGCCATGATACCCCAAGGTCTTTGTAAGACCTGAGGCTGTATAGCATCTGATCATTTGTTACAATGTGCCAGTGGCACATTGTAATGCATGATCAGTAAAATCCCCATATACTGTAGAATGGCAATATATGGTAGGATCAATCAGAAAACCTAGGGTTGAAGAAACCCTAACCTAAGGGGTCTGAAAAATAGTAAAAAATAAAAAAATATATATATATATAATCAAAATATAATAGACTCCTGGTGTTTAACCCCACTTTTTTGCCATCGTTATAAAAAGTGATCAAAAAGCCGTGCACTCCTCAAAAAGACACCACCCACAGCTCCATACACTGAAGTATGAAAAAGTTATTAGCGCCAGAAGTCACTATGAAGTGCAATTTGCTATGCAGAAAACGAGCCCTGACAGAGCTCTTTACATGGAATAATACAAAAAAGTATTATTGAAGGCGGGGAGGGAAAAATGAAAAACAAAAAAAAAACAAAAAAAAAAAAGCCTGGCCGTTAAGGGGTTAAGGAGACCCACAACTCCAGTCCCTGCTATAATGTAAAACTGAGCACCAAGTAGATAAACAGAAGTTGTGTCACCTGGTTGATTTCAGCCTTGAGGGCAGAGATCTTCTCCAGCTCTTCTACACGACTAAAACATGGCGCCTCCTTCCACTGGTCCAGGGCGTTCTAAGAAACATAAAGAAGACATAGAATAACAGGTAGTAGTTATGTACATAGAAAAAGTATAGCGAAAGAAAACTCCGTGAACATGTTTCTATGGGAGAATTTGTGCAACACTTTGTTAGGCCGCACTATCATTACACTGCACAACATGTGCAACTTTGTAATGATCTGCACAGTACAGGTGTATTTAAAGGGAATCTACCATCAATACCAAGCATGAAAAACCAAGGGCACCTACTAGTAGATCCAGGCACCGTGACTGTAGAATCTTCTTATATGCGTTATCGATAGCCTCCTTCCTTCTAAAATCAACTTTTAAAATTCTGCTAATGAGTCTAAGGGGCTACCCTGGCCCCCGTGACCTGGCTTCACAGATTGTTACACTGTCCGTTGATAGGCGGAATCAGAAGAAAGGGGCCATCAGCTCACTGCCGGGAGCCGACTAGTGTAGGGCGAGATTGTGTAATAAAGAGAGACGACTCATCACTACTATCAGTATATACAACGCACCACAATTTTTTGTATGAACAGCCCCCCACATTATTACAGACATGCATTTATGTATGGATCATAGTGTATGCCGCACTATCCCACTAAGTTACCTTAGACATTGCTCCCCCTAAATTAAATACTAACATTTACAGTGTCCCACATTTAATTAAAATGTACAGTGTCTTTCAAATTATAATATGGTGCTTGTCATAAATTATTATAATCAGGTATATATATAATACAGCACAGTTATGGAGTTCAATACTAAGTACAGTACTAGAACTAAGCTTTGTACAGAAACACAGCACCAGGACCAATTCCCAATCCCTATATACAGTACAGGCAGTCCCCGGGTTACATACAAGATAGGGTCTGGATAATAACTAAAAGCCTGCCTAATTGGAAACGTTTAAAATAGCAAAATTTTATTAAATTATTAGTTTAAAATTATGTATTCACAGTCTAGTCCCTTCCGGATGTGGGATCCAGATGATTTAGGCATTGGCCAGTAATAAGGACTTATGTTAAGGGTCCATAGACGGGGTGGTCAGTATAGAGGTAATCCCCGGCTAACGGGCTATTGAATTGGGGATCAAGTCTAAGCGGAACCAGTGTGATCTAGCCCCGCTTGACTGAATTCAAGGTGCTGATGTGTTTTGTCAGCCCTCAGCGAACGAGCAAGGTGCCCTATGATCCTCTTTTATGGGTGCCAACTCTTTTAGTGCACCATAAAGGGTCAGAGCAGTATGCCCTTCCTAACACCTAACGCGTTTCTGCATCGTTTGTTGGATTAGATGCGTACTCAGAGGTGCTAAGGTTAATTATTGTCGGTGTGTCCTTGTTTAGCTACACACCGATAGCATTTCCCCCCCACAGCATTGTTGCAGCTATCGGCCAGGCTGTGAAATGCCGGGCTTTTAAATTAAAGGCTCCGCCCACTAGGTTGGGTGTGTGGAGTGGGCGGTGAGCCTCGCCCGAAGCTGATTGGACAAGATCAGCTAGCTGGCTGAATGGAAGCCAGTGTCCCGCCTACCTCAGGTGACAGTCTACTCCCATCACGCTATCAGGGGGCGTGCCCCGGACGGCGCGATAGCGAGGACGCTCGCCGCTCATGGGGGCAGGGCAGTGAATTGGTGACCGCCCATCACATCGTGACGTCATCGTCACGTGGTCGTGTCATGTGACTGTCTAGTCATATGTGTTGCTATAGAGATCTAATATCGCAGGATTGTCCGGTAAGGCAGATATTACAGGATGACGATATGACTGTATCCAATGGCAATCATGGCTAAATGGGAATAGTATAAATATACATCTGTTTGGCAAGATGAAATATATGTGATAGTAATTCACTTTTAATCTATTGTTATGACCAATGATGATCTAGTGGTCACTAATAGTCATGTAATCACTGGAGATATGAGTGTTATATATAGGGCTTATTTAAATAAAGCAGGCATATGGTACGAAGTCATTAAGACCTCTGGGTTTAACAGTGTCCAGAGAGAATATCCACTTTGATTCTCTCTGGCAGACTACTTTATCATAGTCACCTCCCCTAGATAGGGGGTCCACTGCTTCAATACCCTGGAATTTGATGACCTCAGGGTGCCCTTGGTGATGTTCCCATATGTGTCTCGCAATTGGGGTATCTTGTTTATTGATAATGTCTCTTATATGTTCACCGATTCTTGTTCGCAGCTCGCGGATCGTTTTACCCACATATTGGATGGAACAACAGCAGGTAAGTAGATAGATAACTCCGGTACTTCTACATGAAATGAATTTCTTGATCGGGAATGTTTTGTTTGTCCTGGTGCTGTAAAAACTATCTCCCTCTTGTATAAATTTGCAATTTTGACATCTTTTGCATTTATATGTACCCTTTGGGGGCTTTGGGAGCCAGGTGGACTGTTGGGTGGGAGTTAAATGACTATGCACTAGGCTGTCATTTAAGTTTCTTCCCCTCCGGAATGTAATTGAGGGTAGGTCCCCCACTAGGTCTCCAATATCGGGATCCCGTCTCAAGATACCCCAGTATGTTTGTAGGGTTTCCCGGATCAGGTGATGTCCTGAATCGAATGATCCGATAATTCGAATTTGAGAATCATCATCTTCCCGTGCCCTAGGATGTAATAGCTCATTCCGATTAGAGCATAATGCATGTTGGTATGCGTGCCTTAGGATTCCATCTGGGTAACCACGTTGGCGGAATCTCTCATGTAATTCCGCCGAGGATGATATGAAATCGGGAAGTGATGAGTTGTTTCTTCTTGCCCTTAGGAACTGTCCTTTGGGAATGCCTTTAAGCAACGGTTTCGGGTGATGACTCTGCCACCGCAATAAGTTGTTGGTTGCTGTTGGCTTTCTATACATATGGGTAGTAATCATCCCTGTGTTGGATCTTCTGATGACTAGATCCAAAAAGACGATTTGGTCACTATGGAATTCTGAGGTGAAATAGAGCCCTATTTCGTTTACGTTGAGGGATGATACAAATTCCCTGTATTCATCCTCAGTACCTTTCCATAGGATCAGCACATCGTCTATAAAGCGAATCCATAGGGCTATGTTTTGTCCCCATCTTTCCATGTTTTCGCTAAAGACTATCTCCTTCTCCCACCAGCCCAGGAAGAGGTTCGCGTATGTGGGAGCACAAGGGCTCCCCATAGCGACCCCCCTGAGCTGGTGGAAGAACTTGCCATCAAATACAAATGTATTGTTCTCAAGAACAAATTTTAAAAGATCCATGGTGAGTTCATTATGTTTTTCACATTGTATGTCTCGTGTGCTCAGGAACGATCGAACAGCTCGATAACCCATTTCGTGCGGGATGGAGCTATATAGCGCCTCAACATCCAAGCTGGCCAGTTGTACGTCAGAATCCATTTGTAGGCCATCCAAACGTCTCAATACGTCCATCGTGTCCTTAATATAGGACGGTAATGTAGTTACGAATGGGCGCAGAATCTGATCAACGTATATGCTGATATTTTGGGTGACGCTGTTTATGCCACTCACAATTGGTCGGCCTTTTAAAGGACTGATGCCTTTATGGATTTTGGGAGTGCTATAGAATGTTGCAGTTGTTGGATGTTGGGGAAGCAAGAATTGGTGTTCTGTTTTGCTTATCAATAAGCTCTTGTGTCACCCCCTCATCCTCATAGAGTGTAAGCTCTTGTGTCACCCCCTCATCCTCATAGACTTTAAGCTCTTGTGTCACCCTCTCATCCTCATAGACTGTAAGCTCTTGTGTCACCCCCTCGTCCTCATAGACTGTAAGCTCTTGTGTCACCCCCTCATCCTCTTTGACTGTAAGCTCTTGTGTCACCCCCTCATCCTCATAGACTGTAAGCTCACCCCCTCATTCTCATAGACTGTAAGCTCTTGTGTCATCCCCTCATCCTCATAGAGTGTAAGCTCTTGTGTCACCCCCTCATCCTCATAGACTGTAAGCTCTTGTGTCACCCCCTCATCCTCGCAGTATTATAGTAGTTATATTCTTGTACATAGGGGGCATTATCTAGTATTAGTCTTTACATTTGAGTATTCTAAGATAGTTTATCTGTACATAGGGGCAGTAGTTTATTTTATTTCTGTACATAGGGGGCAGTATATATGTAGGTATATTCTGTACCATAGGGGGCAGTAGTTATAGTATTATACTCTTTGTACATAGGGGGCAGTATTAATAGTTATATTCTTGTACATAGGGGGCAGTATTATAGTATTATATTCCTGTACATATGGTGGCAGCTATATAAGTAGTTATTCTCTTAATATTCATAGGGGGATAGTATAGTAGTTATATTCTTGTACATAGGGGCAGTAGTATAGTAGTTTTATTCTTGTACATAGGGGGCGTATTATAGTAGTTATCATTCCTGTACATAGGGGACGTTATTATAGTAGTTATTTCCTGTACATAGGGGCAGTATTATAGTTAGTTTATGGAGTTATATTTCTGTACATAGGGGGCAGTATTATTAGTTATTTCTTTTGACATGGGGGCGATATTATAGTAGTATATTCTTGCATAGGGGGCAGTATGATATAGTTAATTCATGTACATAGGGGGCAGTATTATAGTAGTTATATCTTTGTATACTGGGGCAGTATTATAGTGTATATTCCTGCACATAGGGGCAGTGTTATAGTAGTTATATCCCTGTACATAGGGGGCAGGATTATAGTTTCTATCTTCCTATTATACATTATAATGTATAAAATACCTTCTTAACTGAGAAAGGTAAAGTTCCTTTTTTGTTTTGTAAATATCTGAAGTTTTTGTATTTTTTTTGTTCTTCACTTTGATTCACTTTTGCAGTTTATCTTTCTTCTTCTCATGAATATCCAAAGCAGTGAGAATAATCTGAACCTGTCTGATATTTCTTTCTGATCTTTGTAGTACCTGGCAGGGGTCAACCACCTGCTGCTAAAGGAAACATCTTCAACCCTAGAATTATCTTTGTTGCTAATTATTACCAATTCTATTTTCGGGTGGGATCCAGCTGAATCGATGGCTCTAAAAACCCATCAGCCCATAATTTCTGCTGTTTCTTTAGATTTCTTATCATTAGTGACGGCGCAAAACTCTCTAATTTGCTGTCTCATTTTGTAATTAGCTGAGTCTGTGAGCAGTGCTTTGTATCAATTTACTAAAAGAGGGAAAAACTTATCCAAATAGAAATTATGTGCACTGTTCTTCCAAGTGTATAGTGTTTAGGGTTATTTCTACTAAGGGGGCTGTTATAGTATTAATTCTTGTACATAGGGGGCAGTATTTGTAGTTAATTCCTGTACTAGGACGTATTATAGTAGTTATAATCCTTGTAATAGGGGGCATATTATAGTGTTATATTCCGTACAAGGGGCAGTATTATAGTAGTTATAATCCTTGTACATAGGGGGCAGTATTATAGTAGTTATATCCCTTTACATAGGGGCGTGTTATAGTAGTTATCTTCTTGTACATGGGGGCAGTTTAAGTAGTTATATCCTGTACATAGTGGCAGCATTTATAGTGTTATATCCTTGTACATAGGGGGCAGTATTATAGTAGTTATATTCCTGTACATAGGTGGCAGTGTTATGTAGTTTATATTCTTGTACAATAGGGGGCAGTGTTGATAGTAGTTATATTCCTGTACATAGGGGCAGTATTATAGTAGTTATATTCTGTAATAGGGGGCAGTATTATAGTAGTTATATCCTGTACATAGGGGCAGTATTATCGTAGTTATATTCCTGTAACATAGGGGCAGTATATAGTAGTTATATCTCTGTACTAGGGGGCAGTATTATAGTATTTATATTCCTGTACTATTGGCAGTATATTAGTAGTTATATTCCTGTAACATAGGGGGCATGTATTTATAGTAGTTATATTCTTGTATATAGGGGCAGTATATATAGTAGTTATATTCTTGTACATAGGGGGCAGTATTTAGTGTTATATTCCTATTACATAGGGCAGTATTATAGTATTATATTCTGTACATAGGGAGCAGTATTATATAGTTATTCTTGTACATAGGGGGGCAGTATTATAGTAGTTTAATTCTTTGTACATGGGGCAAGTTATAGTAGTTATATTCTGTACATAGGGGCGGTTTATAGTAGTTATATTCTTGACATGGAGGCAGTATTAGTAGTTATATTCTTGTACATAAGGGCAGTAATACGTAATTATATTTTGTAACATAGGCAGTATTATAGTGTTATATTCTTGTACATAGGGGGCAGTATTTTCAGTAGTATATTCTTGTACATAGGGGGCAGTTATATTAGTATAGTATAGTATAGTATAGTATAGTAAGATTTCTGGTCTTCTCATGGCAGAGTGCTGTAAGAGAGTACATATTGTTTAACTATATACTTTCCCTTTTGTTCATTACAACCTTTTAATTGTATATATCTGTTGATTACCTTGTATGCAGGTGTCTGTTTCTTTCCTCTAAACTTTGACCTTTTTCCTACCTGATTTATTGTTCTTCCATGTCTTTTAAATGAGTTTTTTTTTTCGCTTTTTAAAAAGTCTCCTAGATTAATTGTTTTACAAGCTATATCGTGGCCCAGTATCTTGTATTCTTTGGGTATAAATTGGTGGTAGTATAGGATGCTTGCATCCTTCGATTGTTTCCATAGCATAAAATGCTGCTGCAGTTACACATTGCATTTAGAAATGGCAGGAGACAGGTAAGATGAGACACACTAATTATTATGTTTTTTATATCTTTTTTGTTGTCTGTTTGCTATGGTCATTTTATTTGCCTACCATCCATCTATT